>CM045758.1:150861935-151461935 GCA_025200525.1 Camellia lanceoleosa
GTTCGACTCATTTGGATTACTTTCACATCACAAGTTTCTCCTAGAGGGTGTTAACACATCGCTATTATCTTCTAACTTCGTGTTTTAACTCGCATAGGCTTCCCTCGCTCAGCCATAGTACTACAAGGCCCAGCTTCTGCTTAAAATTTCCATTACAGGTTCTCCGACAGCTTTTCCATTTCATCGTTCCGCTTACCATGCCAATTCTTGCTCTCTTTTTCTCCGGGTTTTGTTTAATTCCTTTTCCTCTGCCGTCTATTACTCAACCACCTGTGAAAGTTGTCCACGATCTATTCAAATCGAATCCAAATAATTTGGTACATCCCTTGATCTTGTTCGCCAAAGAATCAGGTTGTCTGTCCTCCTCGTTTCACACTAAATCATTCGCAACCTTGGGTTATTCGCTATCTCCCAACCACATTGGCCTCCACTTCTAGTTGCTGGCAATACCACTTCCTTTGACTTGGATCAATTGACACAATGTAGCAACTTTGGATCAGACACCCCTCGCATAAGTCCTCAGAGCACTCATGCAACGAACTCATTTCACCTCTAAGGCCAAATTCTCCTTTTTAACAAGAATTGTCACCAATTATTAAAGTTTGTTGATTTGCGTATCGCATCCATCATGCAAAAATCAGGCTTTCAAGAATGAACAATCATTGTCCGGTTAGGTGGAGGTAATGATATACACCGGATCAAGAGTGACGGCTAATGTATATATTAGGTTTAGGTCATGAGGCGGAACCTGACATACGTATAAAGGTTGTTGATTGGTTTTTAGAGGTATGTATCACCTATTGTCACGAAGTTCGAATCTTGATTTGTAAATCAAGTATTGGTCAAGGTTAGACCATGTTGTCAGAAAACACAAGATTGTGTCAAGTTGTGTTTTAGTTATGTCGTGAAATGGGCGCAGGCTCTAATGGTTTGAGGTGCCCTTTTTGATCAACACCTTCATGGCTTACGATAGCTGCACATAGAGCAGAAGGTCCTCGATTGGGCAAGGTTAGTTGAAGCTTGTGGAGTTGTGTTTGCAGCCGATCATGCCTAGTTGAATACATTACTACTATATCCGATGGTCAAGAATCATAAGCGTTACCACTGTGGTAGCATTGAACTACTTAATAAAAGGCCTTTGGCTCGCTTCTTCTTATCAATAATTAGCCTTTGTTTCATGGCATCTTTAATTTTGAACCCCCATCTCATGAGTTCGGTAATGTAAATGTAGGTAAGATTTATCATTTTCATTACAAAGAACTTCTGCGATTACAATGCGGAAGATTCGTTACTATCACTTATTTGATCTTTCTCGGAAATGCCCGTATGGTCATCATTGAAGCTTTGGCCCTCCACCTCGCCACTAATCTGAGAAGCCCTCCTCGCCCGAACTCTGGCGGTTGTCTTAAGGCTCATGAGTTGTGACGCGATTTGTGTCTTTGTATTTAGCTGATCTTAAGTTTCAACAAAGGCCTTAGCCATTTCCTCCGAAACTCTATTTCCACAGAATCCTCTAGCTTTCAGATACTCTATCGTTCGCATTAAAGCGTGAATTGGTTTAGCCAAAGAGTGAGAGCTTCGCGAATCAAGCCGGCTTCCATCGACCTGGTGGCCAAATGTCACGAAAATAGCCAAGATGAACCACATGGGGGTGTCCAAAGTCAAATCCGATCTATCGACATGACATTTTTGAACCGATCTAGCAATGTCATTGTAGAAATTCGGTATACCTGCATCTTCTATGTTTTAATGGGGAGTTAACTCCTTGTGCTCTCTTGAAATAGCTTTCTCCAAATTTTGTTGACTTTAAGCGCAGTTGGGTCAACCTCAAACTCAAATGAAGTGGAGCACGGTCCTGGGCTTGATACACAAAGCTTTTGGAGGTTTGTGGTGGGAATCGGCTCTACTGTGGATTTCTGATTTGGATTGCCTCGATTTTTAGCATGGGCCATGACTCAGAATATGTTGGGATACCAGAGGAGGTGCATGAGGTTAATGCAGGAGCTGCTATCACCAGAGTTGTTATTGCGGCTTTGCAAACATTATTACCTCAAATTGACGGGCCGTGACGGTCGCTTCCGCCGAGTAGCCAAAGTATTGGCGTCTCACTTTGCATAGTTTTAGCATCAGACATCAAGATGATGAAGCAATTCCTTGATACTGACTGGGAGATATTGTGCCACGTGAATTAGCGCGTGATCTCGTCTTCGACTAGATATAGAAGGCCCATTGTTCCGAGCTCGACTAGATCTCACCGGTGAAGTGAAGGCCAGAAGGTGACATGGCCAGAGAAATTGGACTGGAGGAACTCTTTCCGTCACTGGGCTTTCCGCTCTTAGTAACTCAAGAAGCGAGTAAACACCAGTATTGCGTCCCTTTGGCACAAGATCTTGACTTTGCAAAAGCCTTCTCTGACCGCGGGTCTATAGGAGCAATTTGCAGGAGACATCCGAATTTTCTCAAGTTATGGTGTTATACTACCTAGCAAAAGAAATAAAGCAAAAAGAAAGCAATAATCGAAACCACACAACGACCTTTGCCGATAATGCTAATAATACCACAGATGATAATCAAAGTTGTAGAACTTCACTTAACACCTAATTCTATCCAAAACGGATACCACGACTTACGAACAATTGATATGCATTCTTATACAATTTCATTATGCAGCATCTGACTAGTGAGAGCCAAAACATCCCTATGGTGAAGGAATTTACCGCTCCCATAGTTTTACGCGAGGCTAGGGTTCACTATTCAACAAAGTGGTTTTATACCACAATCTTGTATTCGAGTAAGCATCATGTCCTAGTTTGGAAATAAATTTCTATTGCTTTTTCGATATGCAACTAGGCCAAATGGTCAAGGATACTCAAACCAAGTGGTTTCACGCACGATCCTCAGATTCACCAATTTTATTATTCCATTTTAGATTACCATCCAATTGCTTTAATTAGACTATTGAGTCCAATGGTGAGGTTTAAGTCCTCTAATGGAAAGAAGGCTCAAAACCAAGTGTTGTCTTAGGCATGAAAGAGACATCATAATCGCTGGTAATGAACCCCAAAGGATTAAACCATTACATGACATCTCAATCTCATGCTTAAACAAAACAAGTAGTTTGAACCACTTTCAAAGCAAAACAAAAGCCAAGAAATGGAAGTGGAGGTTGCGAAGAGATGATTAAAAGTGATCACAAGTATGAAAGCCATCAATAAATGCAATCAACTCGAAATAAGATGGTTGGCTACAAAGCTTAAACCACCAATCCTATGGAGGACAATTACACTATAAGAATGCAAAAACAAAGCTCAAATGCAATTATCAACCAAAATAAGTATAAAACAAATCACTAAAAAACAAAATCCTAAAACATACCGAAATTAAGACAAAAATAACTCAGATTAATAAGCTAAAAACATAGCACTGCTTAGGCTAAGTAAGCAAGACACATTGGAGCTATAGTGAGGCTAATTGTTCCAAATTTGGACTTCAAAATATGATTTTAGCCAATTCAAAATAACTTAAAAATAGTATTTGAAAAAGCTCAAACATGTATAGTAAAATGATGGGGAAACACACAGGAAAAAGACTTCTAAAACACAGGAGAAAGAAGGCTGCAGAACTACCCTCAACCTTTTAATGGCCTTAAAACCCAAGCTTCAACTCCAAAATAATACAGAAGTTTTTATAGCCCAAAAATAGTTGGAAATTTGCAAAAATAATAAAGCAAATAAAACAAAGTAATGTAAGCAAAGCCTTATACCTCAAGAAGAGAAGCACTCAATTTAGGCAACAAATCAAGATAACACACCCTTCAAGAGCTTAAATCAAGCTCAAAAGTACCTCACCAAAGAGGATGAGAAGGTTTGCTATGAGCGATAGGCAAAGGTTAAGGGATATAGAAGTGTCACAGTAGAAATTTGGAAGAGAGAGAGAGAGAATCAGGGAGAGAGAGAGAATTGTGAAAGAGAGCAGTATTTGCTTCTAAAATTTTTCTAACCTTAAAACATGAGTATAAGGCCCCCTCTATATATAGAAAATATGAATTTCCCTCAAGCCAACATCCAAAATTTCTACACGTGGGGAGCAAATGCACATCTATGCAAATAGTCAAGCAATAACTATCACAAAATATCTACAAAAAGACCCTCGTGAGCTAAATCTAATTAATCAAAGTTGATGGCCAGAGTTCAAAAAGGTGGCTCTGCAAGCCACCAAGGGTTGTGCAGTTTGAAAAACCGGCGTATTAGTTCGTTAAGAATGAGGAAACAGGGTGCAGGTTTGAAAGGGCTTCAAAGTTGTGACATTCCGCTAAGGACTTTGAGCACTTGACAAGCATGTAAACTCATCATTGGACGTACGCAGACAAAGGATGATTTACCTAAATCGTAAGGGCCAGAAAAACTGGTGTCTACAAGCAATATTTTATTTCCTAAGTAGTCATAATCTCAAGTCTCGAGACCACTACTAACTCGAGTAGGAGGTTGTTGTTTCACTAACGAAGGTTCAATGCAAAGCACACCCCCTTCATGATGCATACTAGTCTATCTTTGTTTGGTAAACTTCTCTTGTCCTTGTTGATATTAAAAATGAGTGGGAGATTGTCGGACAATTTTAATATCTTTTTAATTATTTATTTATTTTGTTCTATGAATCTCATTTTGTTTGGTGAATGGATATTCATTATTTATTGGTGACCTTTATCTTATTCATGAATTGAGATTAATTGGCGCTCATGGCGAATTTGGTAGTGAGTTAATATTTGGAGACTCTCCCCCGCTTTTAGTAGTCTAATGGTTATTATTATTTTTGGGTATAAATTATAAGATCCTAGTGGCCTATAAATAGGCTTCCCTTCCCTCTATCTATTATTTTCTACACTAAATATTGTTTATACTTGAGAGACATTGACTAGCAAAGAATGCAGGTGGCTTTTTCTTGATAGATAGAGGTTTGGGTTCACCATCTTGTGCGTAAAGCCAGTTGGCCTCGAACCATACGACAAGTGGTTGTCAAGTCAGATTCTCGGAGAGCATAAGCTCAAGGGCCATGCGGACCGCTACATCAAGTGATTGTGTTTTTCCTACCGCGAAGGACACTCTAATCTCCTTAAAGAAAAACGAGACATCCAAAGGTTTTGGCCTTACCGGGATCTATTTGTATCTCTATTTTATTGGCATTATTTATCGGAAATAAAATATAATTTTTCTCGATATTTTCACCAACAATTTATACTTTACGTATAAGACTAAAAGTTACAATTAAAATTTAATTATAGCTAATTATGTATACAATACATACAAACATGTTAAAAGAAAAGTCAACATCTTACCAAAAATTTTAATATCTCGCCACTAATATTATATAAATGTATTATCTATAGTTAGCTATTTTTATGTATAAATAAAATTAGATATTGTTTACATTTTTAAATATATAAATTACATATTTTAGTCTTATTTTTTATACATATTTTTTGACATTATTTAATGTATAATTATATATTTATTATATTATTTAAATAAATATTAAACGAAAGTGTACTTAACGAGCCAAGATAGCTTTGAAGATAAGTTTCTTTTAGTATGTATGAATTTGTTTTATTAAGATTTTAATGAGTTTGAATTCAAAAGTAATAAAAATTTAATCTAATCAATTTTAACGAATTTCATGGTAGTCGAACCTCGACCTTTATTTACCAACAACCCTTCATTGAAATTTCCACTACACATATATAACATAGTTTGATGAGTACATCACATTTACTAAAACATGACCTGAAGCTTATCATGTGATCTTAAAACCCTTTTTATGAAACTCATCAAATACGTTGTGTATGTTGTAAGGACTCTCATAGTCGGTTTGGGGATGCAAATGTTTAACTCAAAAAATTACTGAGGATGTCATTGTCAAAAACAAATCCTCAATGAATGTGAATTTTTTGATTGAAGGTATAAATTAGATCATTGGAATCAGTTAAACTGTTGTGATCATAAACCCAAGTTATGTAAGTGCGTTCAACTCTTAAATTGTCTTGTAAAACAAATATACTTTTTGTTATAGATATATACATATTCAAACAATTTAATTTTTTATATGAATAATTTATTTTACAAAATTTATAATATAAACTATTTAGATTTTTTAAAAAGGCTTGAGACATGAGCTATTTCGTATTGAACTTCACAACAGCCTGTTATAACCCCCAGTCACAGCATAAACGATATTTTTTTATATTGTTGTTATTAATATTTAATTATTCATATTTTTTATATTGTTGTTATAATATTTAATTATTCATATTTTTTTATATTGTTGTTATTAATATTTAATTATGAAGTATAACGTTAAGAATTGGCTTTTCTGTGGTCCGGATGTTTTTGGAGTCAATTACGTCACGGATCTTGCTTTAATAATGTAAATATATATTATTTATAAAAAATTAAATTAATTTAATGTAATCATAATCTATTAAATTTATCATATTTATTTAAAAAAAATAAAAATAACAATAATTTTTAAAAATACTCCATTTTTTATGCAGCTCTTGGGGGTCGCTTTGTTAACAATTTTGTTTTTGTTTTTTATTTTATGTTTTACGCTTTTCATTTTTTTTAAATTGAAAACGAGGAATTTATTTGGTATAGTATTTTCAATTTCAAAAAATAAAATTGATTTTAAAGTTTTTAAAAATTTGAAAACACAAAAAAATTATTTTCACTTGATTTTAAAACAAACTCTCCTCTCCTCTCTCACTCTTAAAGTCGGCCAATTTTATCACTCACCATCGCCACGCCACCACTGCCGACTACCGCCACCACCGTCGTCCTTACTACTTTGTTGGTGGGTGGCGAGCTTGACCAATCTTGACGACTTCTCCAATGAGGTGGGTGGTCATGTCATGATCTTCGCCCACCTCGTGGTTCTCTAATGACATCCAACCACTAATTCCGTGCAAGTACACTTTCGATTACCTATTGTTACTGGTCACTACATTAGTCCACCTTTCCATCTTTGGCCACCAAATCTAGCAACTCATCAAATATATTTCACTAATTTTTTTATTTATTTTAAAAAATATTTTGTACAATAAAAAAAAAAAAAAAAAAAAAAAAAAAAACAAAAATCTATATCTTATTTTTTATATTTGAGGATTACATATTTTAGCCAAAAAATTTAAAATATCACTATAAGTTATCATATCATTCTCTATATTTTTACATATTTTTTTATAAAAACGTTAAAATTATTAAAAATAACTTATTTTCAAATAAGACCAAAACTAAAACAAAACGAGACTAAGGCTAATAACACCTCTATGCATCACCACAACTATGTGTGAGGACCAATTAATAACTCTTGACCAGTGGCAAAAAATTACACTGTATTTGGTTTGGTTTAGTTTTGAAAGATAAATTTTTGAAAAGAATTTTAAAATTTCAAAATTTATTTAATTATATATTTTGAAAATAGTTTTTTAATTTGAAATTAAATAGTTTGGGGTAATTTTTTTTTTTTTTTGTAATTGAATAGATGAGTGTAAGAGAAAAAGTGATTGATTAATGTATAAGATGTGAGAAAAAGAGAGATGAGATAAAAAAAAGTGATTGAAAACAATTTTTAAAAAATTGTAAACCAAACAAATTTTTATTTTTGAGCTCTAAAAAATTATTTTGAAAACTAAACCAAACAAGACGTTAATGGCACAAATTCAATCCAATATTTGATGCAATTCTTCTGATGTATCAGAGTTGTACTAAAAAATTATTATTTATAATACAGGATAAATTATAAATACATATTTTGAGATTTTTAAAATACAAATTATTCTTATAATTTGAAAAATTATAAATATCTCATTATTAGAATTTTTTATTTAATAGAATTAATTAGAAAAATAAAATTTATAATTACTCTTCTATACAATAATAAAATTACTTAAATTATTCATTGAAACACATTTATAATATTATTAAAAATTATTAATTATCTTCATGATTTATTAAGAATAATATATAATTTTTAAAATTACAGAAATTAATTTATATTTTAATCAAATCTATGAGGTGGATTTATAATTTATCTTATAATATAATTATTTTATGACTGTCTTAATTATTTACAATTTCTCGGCGTACTTTAGCAGCAAACGCCACGTCACCGGAAACCCAAGCTCGACACGCGTCGATTCGCTACCCATTTTTTCTTTCTTTCTAGGGTTCGAGTCAGCGTAAATCTAAACCTGCGCTAGTCTCCCCTGTTTGGCTCGTTTCTTTCCTTCACTTCCCGATTTCTGGCGAACTAGTTAAAATCAAAACCCTCTCTCTCTCTCTCTCTCTGCGCTTTCTCTCTCTAAAAGTATCTCTCGGAGTATATCCCCGTCAATGGCGCCTGCAAAACCCTAATTCTAGTCCGCCGCCTTTGCCTCTTCAAGCAACAACACCATAGAGCCCGAAATTTTCTCTCATACCTGTAAGTACTTCCAAAGTGAATTGATATATATATATATATTATGGCAATCATCGCACAAACGTAGATGAATTTGAATTCGTTGGTAATTTGTGCCGTGCTGCGTCAAAAGATCAAATTTTTGTAGATTTTTGTTTGGTCTTGTAGCTTTGTTTATTGAATATTGTGTAATTCGGTTGGTGATCTTGTTGGTTACCGAGAAACTGAGGAGCAGAGAGGAAAAAACTGGAAAAACTCGAGTTCGGAAGAAAATGGGGGACTGAGTGTGTGATTGAATCACAACGTTGGAAATCTTGAAGAATTGATTTTTTGTTCTGATATAATATCAATTGGTTCTCAGTAGCCAAGCGGAGCTTTCAAGATTAATGCCACGTACTGGGTTTTCTGCGTATATTGCTTGTATGTAGTTGTCTTTATTGCAGTATTGGAAGTTCCACGGTCAGGTGGGTCTTTGATTTTAGGGCTTCGAAGGTCTTTTGGAATTGATTGGTGTTGATAGAAGCTTGACAGAATTTGCACTTTTCTGCAACTTTACTTTGGAATTTTTGGTGTTGTTGCCGTTTCTGAGGTAGCTCTTGTCTTCCTCACTAATGGCAGAAGACGGCCCTTGGATTGGCGGGCTTTCTTCTGGATTGGCTGTGGTATTGAACGGTGACGACGGTGGAGCGAGTTCTCAGAAGAACCGTCTCATTTCTTCTTGTAACGATTTTGGTGACCAGTCTGTGGAGCGAACTCTCGAACACATTTTCGATCTCCCTTGCAAAACAATTAATCCGCTGACATGTCCACTTGACACTAGCGTAGTTCGTTCCATAATAAAGAATGAGTTCATGAAGTATCATGCAAATTTGGACATGGTCATCAGAAATAGGGATGGAGTCTCTGCTACCGATGATGGTTGTGGACCACTTATTGTTGCAATTGAAGAATCTAGCATCTGTGGTGATTTTCGAATTGTCAAACCGCCTCTGCTTCTGGAAAGCCAAGCCATGTTTAGTAGTGCAAGGGCCAATTTCTGTGTATGGAAAGGGAAATGGATGTATGAAGTGATTCTTGAAACTTCTGGTATACAACAGCTTGGATGGGCAACTTTGTCTTGCCCATTCACTGATCAAAAGGGTGTAGGAGATGCTGATGATTCTTATGCATATGATGGCAAAAGGGTTAGTAAATGGAATAAAGAAGCTGAGCCTTACGGTCAGTCATGGGTTGTTGGTGATGTAATTGGATGTTGCATAGATTTGGACCATGATCAGATATCATTCTATAGGAATGGTTCCCCCCTTGGGGTAGCATTCAGTGGAATTCGCAAGATGGTGCCTGGACTGGGGTATTATCCGGCCATTTCTCTTTCTCAAGGGGAACGGTGTGACTTAAATTTTGGGGCTCGCCCATTTAAATACCCAATTAAGGGTTTTCTTCCCATGCAAGGTCCGCCATCTACAAGCCTCCTCGCTACTAATTTGCTGGATTGCTTATCGAGGTTATTGGAGATGCAACGCATGGAGAGGACAGAGTTCAGTTCTGTTGAGAAATTCAGAAGATTGAAGAGGTTTGTGCCATGTGAAGAGCTTTTCTACCCTGTCTCTCGTGGGATATGCAAGGAGTTTTTCTCTGCACTTGATGCAGATGTGGTGAGCATAGAGCACGAGGGTGGGGTCCACTTCTGTCTTTCATAATGGAAGTCTTTGGGGCATCCTCCACATGATTATATATGTTTGGATAGGTACTTGATCTCTTATTAGAGTTCCAAAGGTCAAGACTGATTTTCAAGCATATCATAAATGCCCTCTCATGTGGTTGTAAAATAGCGTCACTGGTTCTGACAGAGTGCCCATACTCAGGATCATACCCCTATCTTGCATTGGCATGTCACATTCTCAGGCGGGAAGAATTGATGGCACTCTGGTGAAATTGGAAAATTTTGAATTCTTGTTTGAAGGGTTTCTATCAAGGAAGAGTCCCAACAGGCAGGATCTTCAGTATCTGATTCCTTCTGTTTGGTGGCCTGGTTCATGCGATGATATATCCTATGAAAGTAGCATGATGCTTACTACCACAGCCTTATCTGAAGCACTCAGTAGGTATGCCCTTCATGTGTGAACTAATGTGTTCAGCTACATAGATTTAACCTTTTTCTTGTTTCAATTCTCTGTGGTTTTTGGTTTATCTGATCTAATCATGCATGCAATGCTACCATCCATGCAGTGGTTGAGAAGATAGTGAAAAGAGATGAGAGAAACTTATTGGAAACACTAACTGATGAAGTTATGGGCAAGAAGAGTTTAACTAGGCATGTATTGTTCTATAAATTAAAAATTGAATGGAAAATATAACTCATCATATAATTTTTCTTACAACTTATTGTCTCAAGCCCCTGTTATGCCTAATTCTTGAACATGAATTATTGTGTCAAATCATTAGAAAATTAATTAAACAAAATCTGCAATTGCCCTTTTGTTTATATGTAATTGTTTATGATTTCTGTAGGGTTCTATGTTCTTAATAAGAGGTGGTTCATTTTAGCTATGAAGCATGTATACAGGCACTGGTATGGGCTAAGAAGCATGACACGTCGTGTCCAACATGACATGATGTGACACTCATCGAACAGTTCCCAACACTTAGATACACATGAAACAAAGCAATATACCTTGCCACAGAGCATTACGTTCATTGGGAAATCTCCATAACCACTTTCCGTGCAAAGAAATATACCGTGCCATAATGTTACCGATGGCAAGACCCCCTTTATCTTTAGGGAGAGAGACAGTTTTCCAATGCTCAATGTTAATGATGGCAAGCTCCCTCTATCTTTTTGCAGTCTTATTTCTTTACATTTAACAAGAATGTGTGTAAACTTGCACTAGTTATTTGAAATTTTGTTTGAATTAGTTGTTGTTGGACGCTTGGGTGTCCTGAATGCACTTCGTCTTGCTGAAATGTAAATGGGTCATCATTTATCTATGTAGTGACCTGCTTCTATTGGAAAATACTAGTAGACACTAGACATTGGTGTTAGCTGTTCAAAATGTGCATAATTTGTTTGTTCTGCAAGATTTTTGAATGGTTTGCTATTTGGCGTTATGGTGCATCATGATTCATATTAGCAACTTGGCTCACTTGACTTTCCTGGGTTTTTGGATGTTCCATATTGTAGATGGAATAGTGGAAAATACTAGTAGAAATTGGTGCTAGCTGTGGCTACATACGCATCCTTTGTTTGTTCTGCAAGAATTTTGAATAGTTTTCTAGTTGGCATTATGGTGCATCATGTTTCATATTAGCAACTGGAGCTCTCCTGATTTTCATGTTGTAGCAATGGAATGGCATAGGAGTTAATTTGTGCCTAACTGAAGTTTTTGTCTTTTATGTCTATAACCAGTAACAAATGTGTTCTGTTTACAGATTGAGGAGAAGCACAGGGACCTTTGTCGTTTAGTCATGCAGTTCATACCGCCTACAACACCTTCTCAGTTGCCTGGTTCAGTTTTTAGGACATTTTTGCAAAACCTTCTGTTGAAAAACAGAGCAGATCATAACCTGCCTCCTCCAGGGGTTTCTAGCAATTCTGTTCTTGTTTCATTGTTTACAGTTATTCTTCTTTTTTTATCAGAAGGCTTTGCTATGGGAGACATCTCTTGCTGGATGAAAGGATGTGGTACCAATGTGGGACCCGATGTTGGTTTTCTCCACAGAGGTGGCCAACAAAGCTTTCCCATAAGCTTGTTTCTAAAAAATGATCCCCATCGAGTTGACATTTGTAGGCTTGGAGGATCATTCAGTCATCTAGCGAAATCGCATCCTGTAATTGGGGACGAGGAAGCAGAAATAATTGATTGGGAGGAAGGATGTATGGATGATGAAGAAAGCAAAGTAACACATTCTAGTAGGCAGAAGCCTTGTTGTTGTTCTAGTTATGACGTTAATTTTCAAGTATTTCGAAAAATCCGATCAGACACACAACCAAAGGCTTGCAAAGCCATTGTAGCTCTATTCCAGAGAGTTCTGCTCGTGTTGCTACAGATTACAGTACTGGAAATTTGAATGATGAGATAACAGATAAACCCAGCACGAGTGACCAATCTGAATCTGAGTTTGGTTATCGCCAGTGCATCAAATGAGGATTATACCAATGGAGAGTTATTTGTCTGCAGCAATGCTGAAAGAAGAGGAGCTTCTAGATGCTATGCTTTTGTTGTATCATTTGGGTCCTGCTCCAAACTTTAAGCAGGTAAGATAATATTTTCTTATAAAATAATTTTTATTGGTAAATACACTCTCTCTTCTGGCTTTGGGTTTTAATAATCTGTTTGAATTTGGAATTGTTGTATGTGATACATGGATATGCAGTCTCATTACATAATAATAGATGTGGGATAGGAGATTGCCGAAAAGAGTGGAATATTGAAAGCAGAAGAGGAACACCTATAAGGTTTTAAAAAGCGGCCGCAACCGTTACGTAACGATGTGGGATAGGAGATTGCCGAAAAGAGTGGAATATTGAAAGCAGAAGAGGAACACCTATAAGGTTTTAAAAAGCGGCAACCGTTATGAACAGATTACGTTCGTAACGGTTTTGGCGGTCTGACCACCCGATTCACGGCCGCTTTTGGGTGTGATTGAGATTAACAGTGTGTCGGCTATAGCGCTGCCGCTGTAACGTGTAACAACCAGACGGCTTGAACATGGCTAACGGTTAACGGTTCCAAATTGTTTTCAAAAACACTAAAAAAAAAAAAAAGCGAAAACAGGAAAGAGAGGATAGAGAAGAGGAAAGATAAAAAGAGAAAATGAAGGAGCAAGAGTTAGAGAGAGAGAAGAGAGAAGATGAAGAACATGTTATTGATTTGTTGAAGCTGTATGACCTATGCTATTCTATTCAGCTGCTATCACTAAACCATTTTGTTTGTGTGTGCCTATTTATATATTGTTTGATAATAATAATAATAATAATAATAATAATAATAATAATAATAATAATAATAAGTGTGGTCATTATCTATTTGGCTTAATTAAAATATGTATATATATATATTTAGGCTCTTATTTATTCTCATACTTTTGTTATTGTTTATCTTATATATAATAGTTAGTGATTGATTTTTTGTATAATATAAAGTCATTCATTATTAAAGTAAAATGTAAAAAACTCAGTTTATAGTAATTTAAAAATATGAAATATATTGGATCATATTTAAATATTTACAAAAATTGATCAATATTTATTTTTAATCCAATAAATATGATCATGGAAAAAAAATGTGTATCGGTAAGTTTTTTTCAAATTGTGCGAAAAATAAAAAAATTACGGTTCCGGTTACCGCAACCGTTACAATATGGCCTTTACACCCCGCAACTGCAACTGTGCCACCACTACCGTTATGGCGACCGCAACCGCTTTTTAGAACCTTCTATCAATCAATTTGCTGATAACCACTTACTATACTCATAATAGGTGATTTATAGAGTGTTAGTTGTGCCACTGTTGGTCTGTCAACCATGTGATTGTTCTTGGTTATTATCATTTGGAAAGCAAATCACTTGTATGCATTGTTTTTATTTTATCATTGGATTCCAAGTTATTTTCATCAAACTTGCAACATGTTTCATATTTGTCCGATGGATACACGTGTCCACCCAGTGTCCAAAGCATATGTGGTTCCAAAAAAAATTAGAAAATAATAGGACATGCTTGTACTCATTTCAGACACCTGTCTAGAGTGTTTAAGGTATCTCGTGTGTCTGAAAAGTGTTGGCGTCTGACCTGAACGCAGACCCTTCTTAGAAGTGTCTGTGCTTAGATTTTTCTCTTATGTTATTTGCCTTTAATTGTCTACTGGTGCTCAATGGGTTGCAAGCTTTCCTACATTTAAGCAATTGAAGTTTTATTTGTTTTTCTTTTTCCTTCTTGTTGACCTTAAGCTTGGCAACACAGTTTTGGTACTGGTAAAGTTTATCTGCTGGTGGAATATATATGATTAGTTTTTGTCTGAAATGCCATATCACAATCTGAAATGTGTCATTTACATTGTAGGCATCGTCTTACATGTCTCGTCAATCACACTCAATATCTTTACTGGAAGAAACTGATAAACAAATAAGGGAACGAGCTTGTGGAGAGCAACTAAAGCGCTTGAAGGAAGCTCGTAGTGTTTATCGAGAAGAAGTTAGGGATTGTGTCAGAAATTGTGCATGGTAAGATTATTTTTCTGGAATTTTTATAATTGTTTTAGACTTACGCCTATTGTTTTTCATGCATCTCCTCCTTACCTGTCATTTTCATATATTCAATGTGTTTTTGATCCGTTCCTCCGGATTTTTCTTCCCCTTGCTCACTATATGAAAATTTCTTATTAAAACATTCTGACATCAAGCACTATAATGCAATTTTAATTCTACTTCAAAGTCCTCGTGTTGCACCCATTTTGCCAGTTTTTAAAGTGGTTGATGAATAGTTTTAACCTTATTTATATATAAAAAAATTCTGCTTTATTAATTTGATAATTTGCAATTTATGTTAGTGTTCTGTGTTTTCTGTGCTTGCAGTTCATCTTGTATAAGAGCATTTTCTTTTTATTTTACTGAAATGCAAGTTGATTGGGATTTCATGTTGTTGCTAATTTATTTGAGTCTTTTGGAAAGAATTTCTTGATCAAGATGCACTCAGTCTTTCACCATGTTGAATACGCTCCAGGTTCTGAGCTTTCTCTAAAGTGGATTGTACAGATGAGGGAATTTTTCTCAGAATTGTACATTTATTCAGTTTTAGATAATTAAATTTTGCACCCTACTCGGCTTTCATTTAATTGTGAATTACCTTTCTTAGCTCCAAAGCATAGCCATGTTTTCAAGTGAAGAATATTTTGATTTATGTGGCAGTTTAGGATGGCTGTTGTTGTACAGACAACTATACTTTAGTGCCAGGGATGACGAGGTTTGTGATTAACTAGTAGTCTTGTAGTAGCTAATTTCTTAAGACAGTTGATGGTTTCTTCCTTCTGATTTACCCCCACCCCCACCCCCTATATGTATATATTTGGCTCACTGAATGAATGGACATATATATTGTCTGTTCTACCATCATGATCAGGAAATCAATAAGATCTTTCCATCAGAAGTACCATTCTAACTGCTAATTAGAATGGTGTAGTTACTCAGGATTTGTGTAGTTGTCACCCAATAGTTGCAAGTGTTCGTTCAAAATAGTGGTTGTAATAGAGGAAAGCTAAAGTGCACAGAAGCTTTTAACAGAATGAGAATAGAATACATATATATGAGACAAATGGTTGGTCTCACATGTATGGGTATGTGGGGTCAGCCATTTGGGACCAGCCACTCTATGAAAATCTTTTGTGTTTATGTTATTAGAATGTTACGATTCGTGATTCGATTTGCAATTTTTGCAAAATCGATACAAATCTATGAGTAAATCTATTTTGGTGTGAATCGCATGATTCACAATCGATTTACGATTCGATACACTTTTTATGATTCATACAATTATTGAAACTATTATATCCGACATATTTCAATTCTTTTTTTCTCCTTCTTTTTAGTGAAAATGACATAAATATAACTTCTAACAGTGTTTAGTACAAAACTAACCAATGCATATATATATATGATTTGTTATTATTTTGGTGATCATGAAGGTTAATAGGATCCAATCAGATTTAGTCAGACCCAACATGTTTTTAACATTTTCTTTTTATTTATTTTTTTAAAAATATCTTTTAAAGATGTTTAAGGTTAAAGTAACTTGCACCATAAGTTATCTATTGGTATTTTATTGAAATAAATATAGTTCAATATTACATGGGTGAGCTTAGTTAAACCTCCACAATATATTTATTTTTTTAAAACACTTTTTTGAACAATAAGCATATATACCTTTTAAAATGTTTTTTGTTTTAAAATAAAGGTTTCCATTTAATTATTTCTTATTATTGGGTCATTGTTACTTGGAAAGGTATGTATGTGTATTATTCAAATATCAATATCATTGTTAAGTTATTGTTATTTTAAAATTGAGAGTTTGTCTTTGTTTATTTTCTTTATTAAGTATAGTCGATAAGCAATATCTAAAAAAAAGGAAAAGGAAAATGGTGATCTTACATGGGCACTGCATCAACTTCTTACCTATTAGATCATGTGATCATCATTCAAAACAATATTTTTATTGATGTAAGTCTAAATACTTCATATTTATAAGATATATTTAACATCTAAGTGTGTAGATATATTTTTCTAAGTAATATAGAAAAACTGAGCTAATCTTTACGATTCACGATTATGTACAAGGCCATTTTGATTCACGATTTGAATCCTGATTTGACAACTAATAATCCTGAAGCTTGCTTTCATAGTTACTAGGAAAAACAATATTGGTATTACATAAACACATTTTAAATGAAGAAACCATTCATTGTTAGGTTTGAGAAGCTTCGTTTGATACTTTTTGTACTTAACAAAAAAATTCAAAATTATTATTGTATTTATGCTCTTTATTTCCTTTTGTTCGCTTTGTTTTGCCTTACAGGTACCGTATCTCTTTGTTTTCACGATGGAAGCAAAGAGGGATGTATTCAGCATGCATGTGGCTTGTTCAATTGCTTCTGGTTGCGAGCAAAGTGGATTCAGTGTTCCTCTATATTCCGGAATTTTATCTTGAAACTCTGGTAGATAGATTATTCCTCCCTTACCCCCAGTGAGATCATTCAAATTACCATTTTGACATTTTTCTGCTGCAAGCTAATAATATGAGCTCTTATTCTATTTTTCGAAAACCTAACATTTGCATTCTTTACTTATGTTGAACTTGTTACAAAAACATATTGAATTAGTCTATCAAGGCACTTAGAGAAGTCTTGGAATTGTATGTAGATGCATTAGTTATCACTTAATGGACCGAACTCCATATTGAGATTTCAGAATATCTACCATGCTCAAACATTACTCATATTCTTTGAGATAACTAAGTAGTTGACACTCAAAGTACCCCAAATAGAAGGGATGCTAAAAGACTCTGCCATCATCATGGTAGCTATGGTCAATACTAGACTCTGATCTGGAAAAGATTAAGCTGTGCATATCACCATTGCATCATCTTCCTTTGAAATTTTACCTGTTCACAATTATTCATGAATAATTTGATAATGTCCTTGGACACCTTTTGCTATTCATTGCAGACATCTACTACACCTACTTTGGACTGAGTTTTCATTTGTTACTCTTCTATGCTATTGCAGGTTGACTGCTTTCATGTGTTGCGTAAGAGTGATCCTCCATTTGTACCTACTGCAATATTTATCAAGCAAGGACTTGCTTCTTTTGTATGTCTCGATTATTCTTCTCTCTTTTGTCATGCTTTTCTCTGATTTGTTTGGCCAGATAGTATCATTATGCAAAATATGGATATATATGGGCCATAGTGTCTGAGTTGGTGCTTAATTATTCGATTGTTAAATTAAATGCATTCATTAGCATTTACCTAATGGGTTCATAATGTTGTATGATTTCTTGGTGGAAGCTCAAAACTGGCAGCTTGCCGGGGTTTTAAAATTAGCTGTTGGAGGGATTGGATAACAACTAGTTTAGGGTTTTAATGGTTAAGTTGATGGTTGGGTTTAGAGCTTGATTGGGACGGTTCAGGGCTGAAATTTGGATTTTTCTATGGTTGTGAATAATAATATGAGAACAGTAGTTGAGTGTGCAAAAAAGGAAAAGGAGGACAAAAAGGAAGAAACGCTTTGCCCTCACAAGAGCTATACAAATTGACACAAGCATAATCTTGAATTCTCATATATTCTACTTTGCACTTTGTAAAATAGAGCAATAACATAGATATTTACACACAGCTAGACGTCTGTTAATTTCTCTAGAACTGTAACTTAATATTAGGAAATTAAGAAACTTTGATGAAGTGGAATATTCTAGATGTAAACATGGCTCAGCATCCTATCCATGGACCCATTGCATAGTGCATGTCCAATAGATTGCAAAATTATCAAAGTAACATTCACTACTAAAACCTAATGAAGGATAAATAAAATTTTCTAGCAGCATCCTTGATCAAATAGATATAAATGAAGACTAAAGATTAATAAAAATTGCCTATGCACATGGTAGCTTAGTTTTGGGGAAGGGTTATAACTCTTTCTTTTATTCTCTCTTTGTATATGGACAACATCTGCTTGGCATCCTTTGATAATATATCTTTACTTAACAAAAACTTCATTCCATGGTAGTCAAAACATGCTTTTTTGTGAAATACCAGACTTGCTTCTTTTCTTGTTGGCGTACTCAACATCACCACATAGGAGTAAGAATGCGGTGAATACATCTTTCTGGAGTCTGTTCTGTTCACAATGGACCTGGTATTGTAAGGCATACCATATGGCTGTTCCTTGTTAGTAATTATGCATAGGAGGACATTTCAAGGATGGTTGAACTTGGATGTCTGTCAATCATGCATATGACAGGAAAATAGACAAATGACGTGTAGACTGAGTGGAATTGGATTGTCCTGGGAATTTCTCTTGATAAACATTGAGAGGTCAGATATGGGATCAAAAGGGTTTGGTATTATGGAGTATTCATCCATCTCTCTGTGTGGGAAAATTGTCAGGACAGAGCAGGTTGCTTCTCATAATTTTGTTAGACTTTACATTCTTGTGGATCTTGCCTGGTTGACACTTGAGGATTTTGGCTTGAAAGTGCATCTATAATTGTGTCAGATGGATGGTAGAAGGAACAAAATTTTCTCCATGCATTCTTTCTACTTAAATTTCTTGGAATCTGGAATCATCTTATCAAAGGGTACCATTTTGTGAAATTCTTCATATACTCTCTCCATCTCACATTACTTCATTTTTGGTAGTCCCAATTTGAGTCAAAGATTCAAAAGTTAGAACATTTGATCATCATTTTCCATATTACCCCTTTTCCAAATTTATATTCAAATACTATACAAATTCCCCAAATGTTAACCAAATTAGATAAATGGCATTTTTGTAAGCTTTTTGTTCGAAGTTGCTTTTCTTGAAAAGTGTCCATGGTCAACCATGTCACACAAAATGGTATGGTGTAATATTAGTTATGGTGTGGAGTTTTTCTGTTAGAACTGTTATTTGCTATGTTGTTTGCGGCACTTGAAGTTTGTGGGTTATAAGAAACTTGTCATATAATTATGTTGTCGCATGCTATAATTTCGGAACTATAATAATGATTTATGCATTTATTTTGGAAATTCCTAAATTTATGTGTTACTAGTATGCTATTGCTTGGGGGCACCATTCACTAAATAGGTATTGCATGCTATAATTTTGGAACTATTCTAATTTATGCATTTATTTTGGACTTCCTAAATAAATTTTGGTGTTAATAGTATGCTGCTGCTTTTCTAAATACCATAAGAATATCAAATTTAGTCAATTACTGTGGAGGCTAAAGTTGTGTTTGGGATGTCTCATTAATCAGGTTACTTTTGTTGTCACCCACTTTAATGATCCGAGGATATCAAGTGCGGATTTGAGGGATCTTCTTCTCCAATCTATTTCTGTCTTGGTACAGTACAAGGAGTTTTTGGCTGCTTTTGAGAAGAATGAAGCAGCCATCCAGAAAATGCCAAAAGCATTGTTGTCAGCATTTGATAATAGATCCTGGATTCCTGTAACAAATATACTTCTGCGATTGTGCAAGGGTTCTGGCTTTGGTTCTTCAAAGCATGGAGAGTCATCTTTATCATCAGTTGTTTTCCTGGTAAACTGAACATTGTGTTTTGGTTCTGGAGCTTTTTTTTTCCTGCCCTGAAGTTAATTATGGAGTAACGTCCAAGCTTAACTTTTTTGTGGATGTGGACTTTTTTGTTTTTGAAGAGAGTGCTACGGGAGGCTTGCATTCATGATGAAGAGTTATTCTCAGCTTTTCTCAATCGTCTATTTAACACCCTCAGCTGGGCAATGACTGAATTCTCAGTTTCAATTCGAGAAATGCAAGAGAAATACAAGGTAGACTGTTCATCTTTGGCTAAATAATGCTATTTTAGAAATTAGAAGTACATAATATCACGTCATGTCTAACTGAGCTTTTCCAAGCATCCAGCATTAGATGCTTGTGCAGTAATTATGTTTGACTTTTATGTCTCTACCTTTTTCATTGATAACCTATGTTACATCGAACTAGGTAGTGTATTGGGTGAGGGCGTATGTCTGCTCTCAAACCTCTTCCAACCCCAAATAGTAAAATGCTGTGCGATTTGGCTTGAATTATGTGCAAAAGTTAGGTATGATTTCATGGAAATGTACTGCACTCTTAAATACATTATATTAGATTTGTTTGATTTTAATTGTTTTTAGTTAAGGTATGATGATATGGAATAGAATTTAAATTAAATGGGATGCAGTGGGAAAAATGGTTTTCTATTTGTCTCTCCATCCGTGCTTCTTCTTCATATGGAAAGCCTTGGTAGGGTTCAACTTGGATTTGTGTAACAGGCTGATTTCCCATACATCCATATCTTGTTATCATGACAACTTTGTTTTTATTATATATATACATTAAGGGCATAAAACTTTAATGTAATTATGTAATCCAGTTGGTATCCTACATTAAAACATTTTTATTATCAAGTAATGTGTCAATATGTGCAGCGATTATTACACAAAGAAGGAATGTGACGACTCTGGTTTGATGGAGCACTTTGATACAGGTAAAATGTAGGAGACTGGAGATTACCTGAAGGAGTGTGGGTGGGTCTAGGGACTGATAGATAGATACATGGAATAGATTGCGGATTGGCACAATGGTAAGGCTAAGTCAATGAGGTCAATGATAAGCATTGAACCTGTGTTGGATGGGATGGCAGTAAGATCACAGAACAGTTTTTAGCCAAGTAACCATTTGGTTAAGCTTTTTGGGTCAGCTTTTTTGGGAGTCAGTGAACTAAAATGCTCAGCTTCTAGTGGCTGCTTTGTGGGCCAAAAAGATGCCTTTTCCAAAACTGGGCCAACCCATCTTCTTGGGAGTCAGCAGTTGGGTATAGGTAGTGCAGCTGCCATATGGATGTGTATCACACTTAAATCTGACCCTTTGTCTGTTTCAGTGAGATTTGTTAGCTGGATATTAAAGAGAATCCTATTTACTGTTTAATCACATGACCATTCCTGCATTCTACTCTTATGTCTGGGGTTTCTGCTACTTCGATACCCAGACTAATGCAGTGTAGGACCTGTTTAATTATCCTTCGGGTGATTTGGTATGCCTATATTTTGGATATAGAAGAGTGAAGTTCTTTTCCTGGGAATGCTTCAGGTTCCCTCTGCTATTCTTTATTTTAATTTTTTTTTTTTTTGTTGGGGGTTGGGGAGATAAGGTTGGAGATGATGTTATCACACTCTATATTGTAGAAAATTCGTCCCTTGGCCAAAGGCAAAAGTTTGAGAGCTAGTAGTAGTTAATCATTCTTTCGCCTCTGAAGATGTAGTTATATTCTTTTTTTCTTCCCCCCAACAGCCCTTCCACTCTCTTTTATCCTTATATTTGTTTTAAAATTTATTTTCAGGGTTTGGAGTTTCAACAAAGGAAATGCAGTGTCATATTTGACCTATCCTGCAATCTTGCAAGGTTACTAGAGTTCTGTACCGTGAGATTCCTCAAGCATTCCTGTCAGGTGCAGATACAAACCTCTGAAGGCTCACTGAGTTGATTGTCTTTATTCTGAACCACATCACCTCAGCAGAGGATCCTGAGTTTTTGAAGTGTAAGTTTCTCTATGAACTCACTCTTTCCTAGCTACTGATGTTTCAATTTCTTCTTTCGGGCTCTCTGTCAATTATTCCTTAGTTCTTATGTTCTCCCATTTACAAATTTCGGGGTTCAGAACAATATTGATATCTTGCCAGTTATCAATTGGCATGTACATGTTTTGAGGGCTGCGGTATGTCCTTTTTATTGATATTATATTCCTTGCCTACAGGTCACTAAGGCGACATGGTCAATCACTGGAGAAAGTAAACAGAGGCCTGATTTTAGCACCTCTTACTGGCATTATCTTGAATTTGTTGGATGCTAGTGTGGAGACAGAATGCAGTAAGCAGAATGATGTTGTAGGGGTGTTTGCAAGTATGGACTGCCCTGCAACCGTTCTGTGTGGATTCCAATATCTCTTAGACTACAATTGGGTTAGTACTTGTTCTCAACACACACATACACATATATATACGCTTACATATGGATGATTAACTTATGATTCGCACATCAAATGATATTTATTCCCAAACAATAATTTGAGTATAAGAATTGCTAATTCTTAGTTTCGCTAGACAAAGACACTTTTATTGCTAGCTTCAACCTGACATTTGTGTATGATAACTGTGGTTGATATTTTTTCTCCTTTTACTGGGTAGTCTGGATTTGGGTTGAAGGATCCTGGCCTGCCTAAGGTTGGTTGGGTTGACACTGTTGTAATGTATGTTTATAGTATCAATATATCATATATTGCACATGGCATGCGGGTTTATGTGAATCTTGTAAGATACTGCAGTTTTACAATACAAATGATATTAGAAATTATGGCCTCGATTTGTTTAGAATGTTTATTATTGCACATTGGTTTGTTCAATTTTGTTGTGAAATTTAATTTGGTCACAATGTCCTCCTTTGTTTGTCTCTGTCTTTGTTTTTACTGGTTTTTTAAGTTAGTTCACACTCCATTCTTCAATGCGAACCATTATCATAATTATTTATTTGAGAAATATGAGCTATATTTGGACAAGGAATTCCTGCTCTTTTGTTTTTGGCTTGCTTTCTTCTGATGTGAAATTGTGAAATCATATCTGATGATGTACATATTTGGACAACCCTTATAATCTAAACTTCATGTTCACCATTCTTAACCACTTTTCTCAACATTGTTATCAATTTGCCAGACTGGATCCTTCAGAGGGGATGCTCATCTTGCGAAACTGAGGCAACTGGAGCAACTCTCAGCCCTCCTGATCAGCCGAACTGAGTCAACTGAAGTTGAGAGGACGGGATGCCAGGGAGAAGCAGATGTTAATGATATCACATGCTGTATCTGTTATGCATGTGAAGCAGATGCCCAATTTGTACCATGTTCCCACACGTCTTGTTTTGGGTGCATAACCCGGCATCTTCTTAATTGTGAGAGATGCTTCTTTTGCAATGCTACCGTGGTGGAAGTTGTCAGGACTGGTTCGAGGACAGTTTAGATAATGTGGTTTTCTTTGCTTATTACCTGAGTTGTCTTTTGTGGAGCTGGTTGGCGATCAACAGAGTCTGAGGCCTATGTCTGAAGGGTGTAGTTAGATTATCTAAAATTATATATAATATCAGATGATAGAGAGAAGAAAAAGTGTTCAAAGAATTGCTTATTCTTAAAAAGCAGCAGCTAGCTACAGTTATATACATCAGTGTGGATGTGTTTGGGAGATAAATTGGCCAGGTTTACAAGAAACCTTGTGGATTTAATTAAAGAATTTTTGTAGGGGAAGCCGAGGGGCATTATTTTGTAAATTTGAGATGTAAATGGAAGGGTTTTTTTGTTTTTGTTTTTGTTTTTGTTTTTGTTCTGTCTCGTCTTGTGACTGCACTTAATGTAAACCCCATGCACATTAAAAAGAAGTTGAATTGCCTTTTATGGAGCTTGTTACTTCCAATTTTACTGGATATTACTGAAACCTGAAGGGATCTATATATATGCTAGAAGACTTTAAACCAGTCATGATCTCAACCTGAATGTGTATGCTTCCATGTTAGCACTGTCATCAATTTGTTAATACTGATGCTTACTTTTGTTTGTGTGCTTTACTTAACTCTCACTTTTCAGTGTGCTTGAGTAAAAATGTCTCTAATCCTTCATCAAATTCATATTAGATGAAAAAAAGGGGCTAAATTTTTTTTATTCGCTTCATTAAAGATGTATTAAATCGAGGGAATCAAAGTCAGATGAACAAAATTCTTCAGCAAATTTTAATGTCATGTGTATCATTTTTTTTAATTGGTTCAAAATTTTGGAATAAGCCGAGTTTCATAATTTTAATCCTATTATTTTTTATTAAATGGTTCAAATTTTGGAATAAACTGAGTTTCATAAATTTAAGAGAAAATTAGTTTAAAGTCATTTTTTTATTTTTAGTAATGGAAGAGAGAGATCTACAATATTATTTTATGATGTCTAAGGTTCTTTAACTTTCACATTCATATATTACAGAGAAATTTGACTCAAATAAAACCTCATTTGCAAATTGAATTCATAAGGCAGAGCAAGATCTGAGAATCAAAGATGCATAAATAGATACATATATAAGTATGTATATATATATATATAGAGAGAGAGAGAGAGAGAAGGAATCTCCATGGGAGAACCTAGAGCCGAGCTTGGTGTAAGAAGAAAGCTTCATGTCGAGATCGCCTTGATTTTGCAAGCCTCTTTCCTCAATTCCTTCCGCCGACTCTCGCAATAGCTCCATAGTCGGATTCGATTAACTTTATTTGCTTTCATAACAGGTATGTTCCAACACATTTACATATGATGGTTTTTGAGTTGGTTAAGAACTCCTTGCAAACCATCTCCCTGGAAGGACCTGCAAACCATCTCCATGGAAAGATATGATAAGTTAATTATTGTACTGTGTTGCACCGTACATAAATGCAAGGATCCCTAAATGTATCAAAATTAGCATTGTGCACATATAATGTGCCTACATAACTGTTGTTGTCCTGTTGTTGTTTACCACAAAATGCTTGTTATTGAACATCCAAAGTTAAAGTTACAGTGTTTAGTTGATATCTCTAGACCTGTAGTAGGAATTTTCTCTGATCCACAATATTATTTCTCTGGGTTAGAAGGAATTTTCTCTGGGTTTTTGTGAATTTCTTTAGCTTGGAAGTAATTTTCTCAGAGTTGGAAGGGAAAATTAAAAGATGCCATTGTTGATAAGAGATTTTACAGATATCTATGGGTACTTTTTGAAATCTGTTTTGGAAGATCTCTTTCTTTCTCTCTCTCTCAATTTACTTGATGGGTTGGGTTATTCTTCAGCTCTTCTTCTGTGGTGGTAATATATCATATTCTATGTCTTTGTTTCGAGATTCTCTTAGAGAAATTTGGTGTTGAGATGTGTAAAATTTCTCTATGATGTGTCTAGAAATTTGGTATGGGTGATATGTAAAAATTTCTCTATGATGTGTCTAGAGAAATTTGAAAGTTTCTTTGTGATTTGTCTAGAGAAATTCTCTAGATTGAATTTTCTCTTGATTGATATTGAGGGACCTTAGACATTATGAAAATATTAAGTGTCCTTTATGCTATAAAATCTTAATACCAGGGACCTTAAAAAAAATCCCCTAATTTTAATCCTTCTATTTTTTTTTTGGATTTTGTTCTAAGAAAAATTAGTCTAAGGTCCCTCTCTCATTTTTTATAATGAAAGAGATCCACAATATTATTATTTGATGTCTAAGGTCCCTTACAGAGAAATTTGATATCTCTTTCCTACTGCTCTTCTCTCTCTCTCTCTCTCTCTCTTGTCGATCTCAACTCCCAGTTAACATCAAGAATCGTGGATAAGTTGGAGATTTCTGGTTTTTTTGTTCCATCTCGGCAATCTCGCTGTCCATGGTACTGGTCTAGTTATGTTGTCGGTCGGTGATTCAAGCTCTTGTACAAGAGAGTGAAGTGCTGATTACTATGGTCTGGTTTTGTGGTCTTTTGGTAGACGTCCAACCGGCTGTGCTTGATGTGTTCCTAAAGTGTTTTGTCTTGGGTTGAGTTCTAAGTATATTTGGTGCTCAGACAAGATGCTGAAAGTGTCCTGGGCAAGGCTTTTGCTGATTGGAGCTTCAATTTTTAAGATTGTGGATTTAATGGTGAAGATCATGGAAGGGACGTATGGTATTTTTCTCCAGCACCGGTTTGTTGTTTAACAGTCTGGGCTATGGCAACGCCTTGTTCAATTTTCTCTAGTATTTTTTGAAGATGTATTTGAGAATTTCTCTGGATTTCATAAAATAATATTGTGTCTTTATGATCCAGAGAAAATTAGTTAAAATGATTCCAGAGAAATTTGAATTTGAATTTAAACCCAGAGAAAATTGGTCAAAATGAATGAAGAGAAATTTGAATTTTCTCTATGATTCAGAGAAAATTAGTTAAAATGAATCCAAAGAAATTTGAATTTTCTCTGGTTTATAAATAAATTCAGAAAAATTTAAATTTGAATTTGAACCCAGCGAAAATTAGTCAAAATGAACCCAGAGAAATTCTCTGGAAAGTCCAGAATTTCTCTAGGAGAGAAGAATTTCTCTGGATTGAAATTTCTCTGGGTTAATGTTGAGGGACTTTAAACATTATGAAAATATTGAATGTCGTTTATGTTATAAAATTTTAATATCAGGGACCCTAAAAAAAAACCCCTTTGTTTTATGGGTTTAGTTTGGTAGTCAATATTTACTTCCAACATTGGATATTTTGAATATACTATGGCCTATTTTGAAAAATTATATTTTAATTAAAAAGTTGTCATTACCAAAAATATCAACCATTACCTCTATTTCTTTAAGCATATTTTCGTATAAATCAATAAAAATTTAATTTTCAAAACAACTTTAAAGCAGTAGCGCGTATTTTTAAAAGGGTTCAGCTTGTCTCAAGTTGAGATCAAGACTGGACCCATCCAGTTCGGTCCATGAGACTTATTTTTTGGACCCGTTTTGATAATTCAAACCGTTCAATGTGTAGAACTCGTCGAGTACTACATGATTATAAAAAATCACGTTGATCGGATATCAATAGCTATGTGATTAAATCAGTTTTGTATAAAAAAAATGGACGGTGAAAAAATTAACGGTTCATAAAAAACTATTTTGTTTATAGAGCTATCGATATCCGATCAACATGATTTTTTACAGGTATATAGTACTCGACGAGTTCTACACATTGAACAGTTCAAATTATCAAAACGGGACCTATGATGGGCCCTCACGGGCCCAACAGCATGGTCCAGTCTGATTTTGGACTGGACCAAAGCCACTGCCTTTTTAAAAAGAAATGTTAAAAAAATAAAATTTATTTACAATGATAGAACAATAGAATTATTAGATACTACCTAATTAAATTTAGGGTCCAGCTTGTCTCAAGTTGAGATCAAGACTAGACTCGTCTAGTTCAGCTCATGAGGTCCATTTTTGGGGCCCGTTTGATAATCCGAACCGTTTAATGTGTAGAACTCGTCGAGTACTACATGCCTGTAAAAAATCACGCAGATTGGATATCAATAGCTATGTGATCAAATCAGTTTTGTATAAAAAAAATAGACGATGAAAAAATTAACGGTTGCTAAAAAACAATTTTGTTCACATAGCTATCGATATGCGATCAACGTGATTTTTACAGACATATAGTACTCGACGAGTTGTACACATTGAACAATTCGAATTATCAAAACGAAGTCCATAGTGAGTCCCCATAGACCCAACAGCATAATTCAGTCTGATGTTAAATTGGACCAAAGACATACCTTAAATTTATAATAAATAAAAAATTAACGCATAATTGGAGAAGTGTCCCTCAATCTTAAAATGTAGTTGTTAATAAATTGACAGAATTGTGATATCCTTCATCATTGTAATGGAAAGATTCCGTTACATCATTTAATGAGGAGTACCGTGTTAATTATCAAATAAAAAAGGCAAATTATAAAAATATTTTTAATTTTTTAAAAAAAATATAATTTGTCTTTTTTAGTTTTAAAAATTACAAGTGTTTCCAAATTAATTTTTTTATTTAACAGAATTAATAGAAAAAATAAAATTTATAAATATTCATTTATATAATAATAAAATTATTTAAATTGTTAATTAAAATATCATTATAAATTATTAATTAATTTAATAATTTATTAATAAAAAAAGCATTTATTATGTAATTAAAAAATTAAGAGAAATGTTATGCATCCTAAATATTTTATCAAATATTTTACAAAACTTCTTACCTGAGATGAGATGAGATTCACACCGATCTATATATGTGTGGATCTTACACTTATATAAAAAATTTGATAAAATATTTAAAAGAATATTTGAATCGCTAGCTTGACTCAAAATTTAAAGAGGTAGCCACAAAAAAGTGTAGGGTTTTTTTCCTTTTGTTTGGATTGACAGAGTTAACCCGGTTCAGGTCGGAGATTACAAGGCAGAGAGAGAGAGAGAGAGAGAGAGAGAGAGAGAATGTTGAGTGCTGTGAAGTTGCAGGTATCATCATCGAGTCCTGCAATCAAATCAAACTCCGATCAAACCTTCGCCGCAAACTTCCCTTCTCGCCGCTCTCTCATTCTCCGCTTACCCGAACGCCGTTTGGCTTCTCTCTCTTTTCAATCCACCAATCATGCTTCATCTCACCCCTCCATTCCCTCTCATTTCACTTCCACCGTCGGATCTCTGTCCCCTTCGCTTCACTCGAACCTCACTCAACGTCACGTCCTAGTCCTCAATGTCATCGCTTGCGCAGTACTCTCTCTCTCACTCTCTCTCTCTAAAACCCCCTCTCTCTCTCTCCCTCTGTGTGTGTGTTTAAATTAAGAAAATGAATACTTGAAGACTCAGTGAGTTTGCTTATTTTTACAGGTAGCAATTTCTGCAACTTGGCTCTTTTGCTCTGCAATACCAACTTTACTGGTTTGTAATCTTTAATTTCTGCCTCTACTATATCCTAGTTTTTTTTTAACCATATCACTAATCAATTGTATTTGAAATTTGGGAGAAATTGAAGCTGAGGCTGTTCAAATTGGCCATTCCTTTGGCAGCATGCTGTTTCTTTTGTTTAAGTATATTTGTTTCACAGTTTTTATGCAATTAATGTGGCTATTATGTGATCTGCTCAAGGCTTTCAAGAGAGCAGCAGAGTCACTAGAGAAGCTGTTAGATGTCACACGTGAAGAGCTGCCTGATACTATGGCCGCTGTCCGGTTATCTGGCATGGAGATCAGTGACCTAACAATGGAGCTCAGTGACATTGGGTAACCATTATAAGCTCTATATTCTATGCTAACTATTCTTCAATCCTAAGTTTTTTACACCCTCAACGTTGGACGACTACTGCATCTGCCCGTGTTTTTCCCTCGTAAGACGATGCATAAGCCTCCGGGTGTTGAGGCATAGTCATGTTCAATTTTGAATTTAGTAAATTATAAAAAATTTAAAAATTTAATATAAAGGTGTGAAAACTTTTTCCTCAAGGAGTCCAACATTTCATTGTAGAGAAGGAAGTCTGCCCTCATCAAAGGTCGAATCTACATTCTTAGCTTTAGTTGCTGAGCTTTTTGCTTGAGCCTTAGTTTTGTTTGTTTTTTTGGTTGGGTCATTTACAGACTTGATTTTTTCCATCGAATATTATTTTTTTTTAAAAAATGTATTAGACTTAGTTTAACAACCCAAGACAAGTTCTCCGTATGTCTACTCCTCATATGCTTATGCCCAAAAGACGTCAATAACACACGAGGCGCATGCCTTAGACTTGATGTGCAAACCTTTGGGGAGGGTTGCCTAAAAATCAAAGCCTTGATGCGTTTTGCCTTAGTCTCGCATCAATATGAGCCTCAATAGCACATTTTTAAACTTTTCTTACACGGAACTCAGAAATTTCAAATAATGGAATCATTTTTTTTGTTATGCAGCCAGGAGATAACTCAAGGTGTTAAAAGCTCCACTCGAGCTGTCCGCTCAGCTGAGGAGAAATTGCGCCGATTGACAAACATGTCTCCATCAGGTTATTGAAATTTAGGGCTTTTTGTGCTTCCTTTTGAGCTTTGAAACTGATGTGGAGCAATGGATTTTACTTCCATCTTTACTTGATTAGCATCAGTGCAGGAGGTAGCCACTCTGGAATCTACGATGCAAGGACCGGTGGTAGCTAGAACTGCAAGGGGCATGAGGGAAGCAATTGTTAAGGGTCGGGCAATCTTTCAATTGTTTTTCACTCTCACCAGGTTTTCTAGGATGGCCTTCAATTACTTTGGTTCTCGGGCTAAACCACAAGCTTCACGGTGAGGCAACATAAGATCTATCTATCTCTCTCTCTACATATTTTTTTCCTACTTGGGGGTTATCATTTCTGATAGAATTGTGGTTGAGTTTTTACAATGCACAATGTATTAGGCTATGAGACATTATAGACCTTTAATAACAGGTCAAGGGAACTGGAGAAGAGAAACACTTCCCCATTTTTGTCCGGAATTTGAAATTTGGTTTCCTTTTTTTGGTTAGGATTGTAATTACTATTACCTTGATCTCTGTGATTTACAAACTCTGAGATTATTTATTTTTGATGCTTACTTTTGTGTTCTGACAACTAAATGAAAGCCTAACTCCTGCTGGATGAACTCCACACAACACCACACAAACCCCCCCTCCTTTCTTGTTGTAGAGGATTTAACAGTATTGGATTTGTGGAGTATGTTACAATACTTCTATTGATTCCTTCGAAAAAACCATAATGGATGAAGGACCATACATGCAGGCATGGAAACCTATGTTCTTTGGGGTTGATCTTGATCTTCATTCTTGGGCAAAATATGCATTATGATGTCCTGCAAATAATTTTATGATAGTTCATACCCCTGTTTTTTGGCCTGTGGCATTTTGATTTTGTTGCCTAGTGATAGTGCAAGTTGGGAATACATCTGGAACTTAGCCAATATGCTTACATAATGTAACAATATGTTCGTGCCCATTGAGTAATTCTAATTCTCATTAATTCTATTTGTATTAGTAGGTCCTTAGACTAAGACCATCTTTAGTGCAGATGTTAAAATTGTTGTTTGAAGTGGACATCTAAGTGTAAGTGACATGAGAGAGAGCGTTTAAAACTGAATAATTATAGCATGTTACTGGAGGGAGACTTTAAACAACTAATTCCCATGAACTTTCAAAATAATGCCTAACCAACCAAATAACCAACACCTTGACAGCAAATCCAATATTCAAAATACACATCTATAAATCCAAATCCATATCCATGTCAACTAAAATAAAATGCATATATATATTTGCCCCATCTTAAATAGTACTAATCAAGGAACCATTTTTACTTGAAGTTAAAATCCAAAACTGCCCCCACCACCACTGTCACTGCATCCAACATTAGCTTTGACAGGCTCTTCTTTCTTCACAATAACATCATCTTTCACCTCAGCCATGGGAGAGGACTGAACTACAGTTCCACAAAAAGAACCCTTTTTTTGAGAATTCACAACCACAATGGCTTCTTTCTTGATTGACTCTGGCTTGACATCTTCTTCTTCTTCTTTCTTTAGCGTAGCAGTTGTCATACACGGAGTTGAAACATACCTCCTTCCAGAACAGCAGCTCTCCTCTGCATTATCTTTCTTCTTGCAGCTTGCAGAACAAACTTGTGCAGTTGGGGGAAAATGCCTATCTGATGCTAAAGGATTATGGTTACAACTATGCTAATTCATACTAGTATATGGGAGTTAATGAGGCTGGTCATATTCTTCTTCATTAATTAATTCTTAGGGTGTCTAGCCAGTAAAACATGTGCATTGAACTTTACACATCAGTACATACATAACAAGAATTGGGTGAAGTTGTTTAAGCTTAGCTTGAAAACTTAATGAGTTTCTAAATGTGTTCAAGCTTGGCTTATTTATATAAGAAGCCAATCTTGAACGAGCTGAACAAGAGTTGAGTACGAGCAGCTTGAATTTTTTTGTAGTATATATAAGTTTATTGAGTCGAGTAGTAAGTTGTTCAAATTTGGTTTGAAAACTTAATGAGCATTGAAATATGTTCAAATTTGGCTTGTTTACGTAACAAGCTGATCTTGAATGAGTTTTTTGCAAGCCGATCACGAATTTGGCTCGAGTAGTTAGGTTTATTTAACAGCCCTATAAATTGAATTAGTGTTGTATGTAGTGTAGTCAATATCCCTTTTATATATTCCCAAAACCAATTTCTCCTATTCCCATTTGTTTTTTTTTTTTTTGAAAAAAGAGTGTTTGGAAGGGAAAATCATCACCGCCACCAGGTGCCTTTGTTTGTGTAGCTTATTGAACCCACTTCTATTTTTTATTTATTTATTTTTAATTTTAGGAATATGTATAAGAGTATTTAGTGCAATTCTAAGTATAGCTTATGAGGTATAAATAGTTCAAATAAATTGATTATTTGACAGTTGAGAACGATATTTTAAACTTCTGCATTTTGATTATTAAATTTTAATTTGAGAAAAGTTATAATCAAACATGACTATTTGTCTCCTTAGGCCATGTTTGTTTGAGTGGATATGAGCTTGGGATTAGACTAATAGTCCAATGAAATTATTAATCCGATGTTTGGTTAAACAATTGAAGTACGGACTAATTATTTTAAACTTGACTATTAGTTAAGATAGGATACATAATCCAACGGATTCGTAGTCCTAAAATTATTAGTCATAGGAATGCTAATCCAGTCCGCCCAAACAAACATGGCCTTAATGTCATAATTGAAGTGAGGGAACTTTACCATCTTCATTGCCAACTCATGTATTGATTTTATATGTATATGCATATACCAATGCAAAGAAGGGGAATTAAGGTGAGTAAATTGGTAGTTGGTTCGTTATGTAGACAGCAAAGTTCAATTTCAATATCAAATAGTGCAAGAAGCAAAATGGTAAGCAATAAGATTAATAAGAATATATATGTTTGTAAGGTTTCGGTCAAAAATAGTGTGGCTTTGATCTTACTCATTTGAATGTGAACCTCTCTTTATTCGTCCATTGAACATTTGAATAAAAGTGTACATTTGAGATAAACATTATATTTTAGAGTAATACTAGAGATTCTAAATGAATTATCAAATATTCACCTTTAGACCTTGTTTGGCATGGGCTTAAAAAACTACTTTCTAGGATATATATGTACATTTTTTTCAGAAAGAAAAAAACAACTAGAAAAATAAATAAAAAAACAAACAAATAGAAAAATATACCAGTACTTTTTACTTTTTAGTTAAATAATTAAAAAAACAATGCTTATTTGTTTTGAAATGAAAAAATCAACCAAAAAGCAATTGCCAAACTCCTAGTTAAATTTTCTTTACATTATCTGGTGCCTTTTAAGTTTCATCCTGCTCAAATTTTGAACAATGAGTGATGGGAATACTTCAATGAAAAAAGGGCTGGAATCGAGAGCTTAATTGCTGCAATTAGGGGGTGTTGGACGAAAATTTGAAAGAATAAAAGTGTAATTTATCCGTTATAAAAATAGATTAAAAGATATGAAGTTCAAGAAAGAAAATGAAATTGCCTCTCTTCTAATATATCACTAAGCCATTTCTCAATGTCTCGCAACAATTTAACACAATGCTTAAAAAACAGAGAAAAAGAAAGAATTGATTGGACTGATCTAATACATGCAATTCAAATTCTGAGTTCATTAATGCCACTGTTTAAAATACACTTCGACACTAACATGAGATTGTAGTGTTAGAGACGTACAATGGTTAAAAAAATACACATTTTATGTCTCTTCTAGGTTCCACCTTGGTTGGCTTAGCCCATCTGTCATCCAAAACCCAGTCTTCAATCTCATGCTCATCTGGTAATGGCATTAAAATCATCATCCTGCAAAACAACTAATTAAGCTAAGCACTTCAATTCAACCATACCACCTTAAACACCTTAAAAGACAAAGTCCTTGTACAACTTTCTAACTTGCACTTAATATGTGTGTGCATGAATATGAATGGGAATGGGGCAGGTTCGGGTTTGGTATAGGTTTATCCTTCCCAAGGTTTTGATCGAGTTTGTTTTTATTTTACTTTTCATCATCATCTATAACAAAAATCAAGTGCACATGAATCATTCTAAGCCATGTGGGCAACTCATTGAATGGAGCAATAACCCCACTTACATGCAATTGACGAACGTAGCTCTTTTTGATAAATGTTGAGTACCTCATGTCCCTAGTGTTTTTTTGACGTGGGATTTATATACCTTGTTAGTAAAGCTCCCGCTTTTCTTGGTACTTCCCACATTGTTTAAACAACACATGATAGATTTTCCTAATTTATATAATATAAATGGGGCGAGGTAGCCAAAAACACCAAAATGGGTTGACCTGTAAGTCCTGTCCCTACCCCAATTAGAAGAGTTCCATTCCAGTACCGTGAGTCAAGAGAGAGAAAGTAAGAGAGAAAGATGCATACATCATTGTTCTTTTCTGTGTCTCTTGTTGGAAGAATCTTTAGAAGGGGGATCCAACCCCAAACACTTGAGAAAAGCTTGTTTAGCTAACCCAAGATAGTGGCAAGGGTGGTAATAATGTTCCAAAACTGGGGCATGGGTTGTATCCTTCGCAGAAGAGCTGCCCTCCTTCTCTTGAATCTCTTCTCTCCTTACTCTTCTTTTGCTTGTGCTTGTTTCCGTGTCACCTTTAATACCATGGCTCTCACCCACCTGCAACTATTATGAACTACTACATGGTTTATGAACCATTCAATAAATAAAACCTGATTAAAATAGCAATACACACCTCATAGCCATTAAGCATACGAACAAAAACAATTGGAAATCAAAGGAAAGAAAAGCCATTCTTAAGTAAAACTTGTCTAGCCTATTTATAGCTTAAGAAAAATCTAATAACTCATAAAAACCTTGTAAAACTTTCCTACCCAACACAGTGTTTTAAAAGGCTCTAGGTGCACCGAGGCGATAAGGTCTCTTATAACCTAAGCACGTGGTACGAGTTGAGGCACGCGCCTCACCAAACCAAAGCGAAGTGCAAGTAGTAGAAGAAAAGCAAAATTATAAAATAGGCTAACATTTCAACGTAAAAAATATATATAGAATTTCAAAAATCATAACCATTTCCAATAATCTTTAAGCATAACATTCAATGCTTTAAAAACTAGAAATATAATATCCAACAAAAGATATAAAGCATAACATTCAATCTTTTATCACTTTCTGCTCTCTTTTGACCATGTTTGGTCATTTTATATTGAAGAGTTTTGAATCCCTGTAGCTATGTCCACAAAAAAAGCACTTAATCAACAATTGAAGTAGAAAAATAGGTAAAGCCCATGAAACCCACGCCTAGCGCCTCGAAAAAAAGCCCTCGCCTCAACGCTGCATTGCATATTGCGCCTCGCCTTGCCTCAACTTGTTCAAAGTGCAAGGCTGCGCCTCATTGAGCCTCGCGCTTAGGCGCACGCCTTTTAAAACACCGACATAGATACATAATTGAACATAAATCCTATCAATAAAGCCACTAAAAAGTCTTAAAAGGAAAAACCTTTAATGGAACTAAAATCCTATCACTAAAATCACTAAAAAGTCCTAAAATCTTGTAAAACTTCTTTGCTCCAATTGTCATTGGTCATTTGCTGACTTTGATGCAACAAAGAATAATCTCCAACATTTCATTGCTTTCTTCAAATATTTCATGAACACTATTACAGCAATGTCCATTAAACTAATCAAAAGTTGTCATTCATCAAATTGACTAAGACCATGTTAAAAACCCCAAATCAGATGTTGAATGAAATGTATTATAATAACCTCTTGGGTTTTATAGGAATAAATAATGGGTTTGCTAGTTTCATAACCTTATGCAGGGAGAGATATTTCAGTAATAGGAAAAGTTTGCCACTTGAAGACAATTTTGCCGGGGGACAAAACAAAATTTGAAAATGATAGGAACTTTTAACTATAATTTGGTGTCAAATGGGGTAGTAAACAACAATATAGATAATAATAAGAAATTAAGTAAAGATCAAGAAACAAAATGTGCAGTCTTGAGGAATCAATACCCAGAAAGGACAGAAAGGGCTTCTTCCTGTGAAGACCAAATTGTCCCTACACACAGGATAAAATCCCATACCCAAGAAGATTAACCGATCTAACAAATACCAAGTCCAAACAAATGGTTCTCTCACCCAATTTCTATATGTTTATTTTAATTAAAACAATTGTTGCTGACCACAACAGAACAAATACTGGTATGACAGCAACAATTTGTTCTTACAGTGGTCAGTGGAAGATAATATTAACATATTTGTTCTGTTGTGGTCAGCAACAATTGTATTCCCCTCTTCTTTTATGCCCTAACAATAATGCTAACCTATCCAAATTTGGGTCCCGAATTTTGGATGCCAATTTTATGAGAAATTACATAAATTGTATCTGGTTGGCCTTTCAAAATTCCCCCATAATAAAAGCCCAAAAGGTACAAATAGAATTTCATGTTTCCACCATTCTTCCATTCACAATCGAATTCTTTTCTAACTTTCAGTCATTTGCGCAAATACAAAGACCAATATTCTTGCCGATTTTTCTTTAGTATTTGTTTTTAAATTAGAATCATTTTTTAATTTTACTTTCAGGGCATCTTAAGAGTAAAAAATTTACTAAAAATAGAAAAAAAAGGACACAAATATTTGCCAAACCAAGCTACCTACTACATTTCATCTTTCAGAGTGAGAATGAAGGCTAATTTGTCAACAAGGAAGTGCTTGCCTTTGCAACAAAGTGATGCCAACCTTTATCCCTACTCAAACAAAGGGACCCCACTAAATACAATATAATACAATAAGTATATGAAAAATGCAAGGAACCTATCCTTACGGACCCTGAATTTATCTTTGAATGTGTTTGTGTGATGGTGATTGAATTGATGAAGTATGGTGTCCACGTATGAAATAAATTTGAGTCATTGATTTCTTTTTTTGGATAAATTCTGGATTGATGAGGGTGAGTTTTTAGTATTGTTGTTTCAAGAATTCAATAAAGTGAGAACTAGTGAAACTTACGAGTAGTATTTAATATATATATATATATATATTCTATTATAGAAAACTTACAAACCGGTCAATTTTTGTCACAACTTTTTCATTCCCAAATTGCCATGCAACTGCTTTACTTCTTTATTTTAAATTTCAAATTTCAAAGTTTCATAACTTCTTTGGTTTTCAATTCATATAAATCAACGGATTGATTTTTACAGCACACCATTTAGTATATATACATAAACAACCGTCCAACTTGGATTAAAATAATATATGAAGACATTCTCAACTTTCCCTTCTTCAACGAGCTTTTAGTTTTGCAATCGAAGAATTGAATTAACATGATGATGATGTGTTGAATTGAATCTACGATCATATGATAACTAAATCAATATTCAAACTCACATAAACAATTTGGTAAAATTTATTTGATGGAATGTTATTTTCGTTGAGTCTCTCTCAAACACTGCCAATTAAAAATAAAAATAAAAAAAACATAAAACAATTCTTGTTCCCAAATTTTCTCGGCAACCAAACAGCACAAATGCAAGAAACCAAGGGAAAACAAAAGACCAACCCAGAAAACAAGAAGACATACAGAGAAATGGGTAAGTGATAACACACCTTGGAATTGTGTAATCGGCTTGAACTAGCGGCTGCGGCGCTGGGCGGCGGTCGGAGAGTAGAGGATCCGCTATTGGAGACAAGGAGAGCGGAGGAGAGCGGAGCTGAGGCGGAGGTGGGAGAGGGATCTAGTCCTAAAGCGATGATGGTGAAGTAATAGAGAAGAATGATGAGGAGGAGCATCACAAGAAGTTGGATCCATAAGAGCCATGGTATTCTCTGACTTCCAATTATGAGGTCGTCCCCAAAATCAAACATAGCAAGATATATAGTTTTAGAGAGAGAGAGAGAGAGAGAAAGGTAGGAGATGCAAAAAGGATGAAGAATGGTAGGTGAGAGTAAATCGGAAAAGTATAAATGGATAGAGAGAGAGAGAGAGAGAGAGAGAGAGGTTTGACGGCGAAGGACCCAGGTTCTGTGTCGTAAAAGTGGGTGAAAAAAGGGAAAATAATTCAATTATGGTTTCTCCCTGTTTTAGACCATTTCCAAACGCATATTTTATTAAATTTAAATGTGATAAAAAACGATAACTATTTAATTTCTAAATTTTTTATTAAATTCATATTAAATAAGGGATGAAATAAATTTTTTAACAAATAAAGTGAGTTTTTTTTTTTATTTTTATCTTTCATTAAATTTAAATTATTTTCGTTAAATCGAATATCTTTCCAATTTAAATATTCATTTAAGAGCAACTTTGATAGTCTTTTTTGTTTTTGTCCGGACAAGACATTTGCTTTGATATTCTCTTGAACAACCAAAAATATGAAAAAATCTGATAATTCTAATTATAATATTAGAGTAAATGGTATCAAATTAAATTTTTCATCAAACTTTTATTAAAATTTGGTAAATTTTTTGATTCAACGTTGCTGGTGCTCTTATATAGATAGATCTGAAGTTAAGAGGTCAACCAAGTTCAATTTTTGTAGTACAACAAATTTGGATTGTGTTTGGTATGTGACTAAAATATATAATAAATTGGGTAAATTATAAATATATTGTTTGAGATTTGTTTAAAATACAGATTATTTTTTGTGATTTGCAAATTATAAATATTTTTTTGTTAGAATTTTTTATTTAACAGAATTAACTAAAAAAATAAAATTCATAATTTCTCTCTTATATAATGATAGAATTACATAAATTATTAATTGAAACATATTTATAATATTATTAAAAATTATTAATTGACTTGATGATTTATTAATAAAATGAGCGATTTGTTATTAAATTAAAAATCCCAAGGGATAAAATATAATTTTCAAAATCACACGGATAATTCGTATTTTAATTAAACCTCACGGGATGTATTTGTAATTTACCCAAAATAAAAAAGTTAAAAATTTAAATATTAAAATAAAAGGATAAAAAAAATTCACTATGTTTGATTTTAATTTTTTTTAAATTGAGTTTTTTATTTTTGTATTTCTTTGTTTTTGGTAAATATTTTTTAAATTTTAAATAATTTTTTACTTTTTAGATGCACCTTACTTAGATGTATTAGGTAAAATATTTGTGAAAAAATATTTAAAAAATTAATAAATACACAAGAATATGAAAATACACTGAATTTTCATTTTTTAATATATTTTTGGCATTTAGTAATTTTTTTATAGACTTTTTTAAAAAATATTATACTTTTTAAGTGTATTTATGTTAGGTATATCTAAAAATTAAAAAATTACTTAAAATATTTAAAAAATCCAGTGAAAATAAAAAAATACGAAAAATAAAAAATTTCATTTTTTTGAAAAGTGAATCTTGAAAACCCAAACTAAACAAGCTTAATTTTTACAATTTTTTTGATAAGAAGTTAAAAAATTATTCTTAAACACTTTAATTTTTTTCTCCCATATTTTAATTTAAAAAAAGGGAGATGCACCAATAAATCCCAAATTAATAACTTATGCACTGTTTAGTCCTAAAAGTTTTCTTATAGACTGAAAGGTCCCATTACAATGTTAATAACATCAGATACAATGTTAATAACATTAGAGTCATGTTACAAACATTAGGTTTCAAACATCTAATCTTCATCAAATTTCAATAATGTTTGAAAATATAAGATGAAAAACATCTAATGTTCATCAAATTTCAATAAATTTTGAAATTATAGAATGAAACATCAGATCATTTACATCATTTACATCAGGCTGATGTAAAAATGGGACTAAATGGAGCATAAGAAAACTTTTAGGACTAAATGGTTCAACGTTTCAAAAACTAGGACTTATGGGTAAATTTTCCTTAAAAGAATTCAAAAGTTACCAAAACAAAAAGTTACTTCTCAACAAACCTTAGAGTTTTGATTTTTATAAATGCTAATGTAGCTCCCCAATATATGTATATATATAATTTGAGTACATTTGCTACATTTGATACATTTGTTATAATTTGAATACATTTGTTATAATTTATTTTAATTTGATAATTTATATCAGATTGTTTAGTATAATTTTTACTTAAATTAAAAAAAATTAATTATTTAAAAGTTAAAAAACAATTATTTTAACTTATATTTTTTTGATCAAATAAACTGTATCAAATATGACCATAATGTAAATTTAAATTTGAAGTGTGATGATAAATTTAAATTTGATGTTGAGTAGCAGAACTTATATTTGAATTTGATATACATTTTAAAAATTCTGAACACTTTAAATTCATACCATTGTTATAACATCGCTGTTTGATTTGTGACTGCTTTGGTGGTAAACATCCATAAAAGAAAAAAAAGTCAACCTAATGACAACTCATAGCCTTATCTGTTGTATTGTATACTTTTCATACATACATAGTAGTATACTTTTTACCTGAGATTCATGATTAGCTACATATTAGCAGATCATTAACATTTCTCATAAAAGTTTAGTTAAGAAAACATCAAATTTTTTTTTTTTTTTTATCACCTATCCACAATAAAATTGGAGCCCTTTCATCATCATGATATGGACCCCCTTCTCATTGTGAATGAGAAAATCATTAATTCACAAAATTTAATTAGTCTACAACAGTGAGGCCCTTATTCAAAAATATATTTACCTCACCTAAAGATGTGAATTGCATTATTTTGGATCAATGAAAATTTGTGTTTTGCATGTGAATAAAATCGAACTCCATGAATAGACAATAAATAATAGTAGTAGTCTTTGCAATTTATTACTCATGTTAATTTGGTTTATATATATAGTTTCAATTATAATATTTTTCGCCTTTAATTTTACAGTTCGTGTATAATTGATTAAATTGTGAACAACTACCATGACTTTTTTTTTTTTATTTAAATTTATGAAAAATGATAATTTGTTTTGTGTCCATTGTATATGGGCAAAATGAAGAAATAAACGGAAGAGAGAGGCATCTTTTTGGTCCATTTTGTGGAACAGTTCTATTGGATAGCTCGAATTTTTGGTGCCCCAAATGGTCCGAATGTGTTGACATCCCATTTTGTAGTCTTTGGGTTATATCCTTCACCCACGCGTGAAATCCATGCATTTACAAAACAAACAAAGAGCAAAGAGAAGAGAGAGAGAGAGAGAGAGAGAGTGCTAGAATACTGAGACACTCAGAAATCAATCACACAAGATATTTACGTGGTTCGACAATTGCCTACGTCCACGGAGAGCGATATATTATTCCGGAGTCGAGATTACAGAACTCACTCCTCTCTCTCTCTCTCACTATATCTTTGCTCACTCTATTAAACTCTCCTCTCAGCCTCTCCATTTATATACTGAAGAGAAGGTGGAGAGATTGGCTGGCATAACACATGGCGAGCTCTTTCTACATGCTACAGCACATGAGAAATGATCACTCTTCACATGGGGTGATCTCCAACAAATCACCCTCTCAATCTATGTGAGGTGATCCACAATAGCACCCTCTGCCTAGAGTGTCTTGCACCCCTTTACTGGGGTGCTATGCAAAGCTTACTTTGCAACTCTTTGTGATTGCATCTCTCCGTTCCATGCAGTCTTGGAGAGATCGCAATATGTCTCTAATTCAGGAGCAAAAGAAACTCTTTTCTTCCTTGAGACATGCTTTGCTGTGTTGATCTCTTTGCTCTGAGCTTTCTTCAAAATTGGCTGCAATGGCTCCGTTTTGTGCACCTTCAAACTACCTTCATGCGTTCTTGTACACTTTGGTTGCCATGTCTGCTGAGGCTTATGTCTTTTCGGTGCGTGTCTTGTACTTCTTTCTCGGTAAGTGACAGTAGCTCTTTCTGTCACAACCTTTTTAACAAGTCTGTATAGATTTCTCTCTAGTTGTCCATACAGCATCACCGTATCTCCATGGATAACTTTGAGATTTCCTTTACTAGATGAGAAGCTGTAACCCTTCAAGTTTAGCATACTTAAGGAAATTAGATTCTTCCTTAGTTTCGACACATGTCGGACTCCATCCAACGCAAAAATATTTCCATCTTCCATTCGAAGCCGTACTATTCCCATGCCAACAATCTTACTCACAGTGTTGTTAGCTATACAAACAATACCTCCATCCTTCGCTTGGTAGGTGGAAAAAAATTTCCTGTCCATGCATATATGGTATGTACTTCCAGAATCTAAAATCCAATAAGTTTTCATCATACTCGACGAAACTGTAAGTGCATACTCATCCTCAGTATTCACTACAGTAGCGACATTTGATGAGCTCCCCTGTTCCTTGTTTGCATTGTCTGTCTTGAGCTTTGCACAGTCTTTAATGAGGTGATCCTCTTGATCACAGTAATAGCACTTTCTCTTGTAGCCTGGCCTTGATTGCGAACGTCCTCTTGATTTGTATCTATCTCGTCTATTATTGGACCTGCCTCTGCCTTACTTATTTTTTGATGCAACCATGGCATTTCCTTCTAGGTGCTTGCTACTTTCCTTTTTCTTCATCGCCTTATGAGAAATGAGCGTAGCAACCACCTTATCCAGTCCAAGAGTATCCTTCCCGTACAATAGAGTAGTCCTGAGATGCTCATATGATGAAGGTAAGGAGACCAGTAAGATAATAGCCTTATCTTCCTTCTCGGTCTTCACCCCAATAGTATCCAACTCCATTATGAGCCTGTTGAACTCGTCCAGATATTTTGTAAGGTTCGCTCCTTCTGGCATTTGAAGTGTGTGCAGTTGCTTCTCCAAAGATAACCGATTTGTTAAAGACTTTGACTTGTACCTCATTTCTAACTTTGCCCATAGCTCTGTCGGATCTTCTTTATTGATGACTTCTCGGAGTGTGTTATTCCCGAGATATAACTGGATCGTGCTATTTGCCAATTCTCTCAACTCCTCTCACTTGTCATCTCTCATTCCTTCCGGTTTGTTGGACTTTTTGTTGAGAGCTTTCACCAAGCCCTCCCGTGTTAAAATATTTTTTACTCTTTGCCGTTACAAAGTAAAGTCATTATTACCATTAAAAGGCTCTATCATGAAACTTGCACATTTTCCTGCCATTTTGATCTTCTTTTTTTTTTTTTACATAAATTCTGATTCAAAAAATCTGATTGTACGGATTTGTCCGGAATACTCCAAATAGTTGGAAAGCACTATTGGATTGTTAGAAATGGACTTCGAATGGCTCAGATCAAGCCAAAACAGTTTGGACGCCTCAGATCTGCGGCTGCACCTTAGCCGCGTAGCCCTGGATAACTCCTTTGTGTGCTGACGTGGTAGCTGACGTGGCGCCAATTGGGCTGATGTGCCAGTTGACAGGGCTGCCACATGGCGCTGACGTGGATGCTACGTGGCGCTGATGTGTCAGCTACGTGCGCGCTGAACTGGTATGTGACGTGGTGGTGACGTCACTCATACGCGTGCGCCACTCACCTTCTTCTTTCCGCTGTGCGTGGGGCGTGTGTCTGAGAGTGGGCTGACTCGCCGGTTGTGCGAATGGTGCGTGGAGCGTGTGTTTGCTACTGGGCTTCACTCACCTTCTTTAGACAGTGCGTGGAGGTGTGTGGCACGTCTTCTGGGGCTCTACTTTGCAGTTTTGGACTCCTCTCGTCAAGAGCTTCCTCCTGGTGTGCTCAAAAGTGAATTTCAAGCAACTTGATTTCTGGGCAGTTTAAAAAAAACACACCCTGTTTTTCTGAAAATCAACTGACGAGGTTCTGATACCACTTGTTAGGCACTCAGAAATCAATCACTCAAGATATTTACGTGGTTCGGCAATTGTCTGCATCTACGGAGAGCGATATATTATTCCAGAGTCGAGATTATAGAACTCACTCCTCTCTCTCACACTATATCTTTGCTCACTTTATTAAACTCTCCTTTCAGCCTCTCCATTTATACACTAAAGATAAGGTGGAGAGGTTGGCTGGCACAACACATGGCCAGCTTCTTCTTCATATGGCCAGCACCTTCCACATGGCCAGCACCTTCTACATGCTGCAGTACATGAGAAATGGTCACCCTTCACATGGGGTGATCTCCAAGAGAGAGGACCACAATTTTGAGCGTCGGTTGAGTGACCAGCCTGGGTGTTTACCGATGATAATGACCACCGACCTAGGTGTTCATTGATGACCGCCGCTGACCACCGACTTGGGTAGACCACCGTCCACCACTCTCCGAGTTTTCTTCGACTTGGGTACCATTTTTATCTGGAATTTTCATTTAATCTTTCTCGGTTTGTGTGATTTTGCTTGTATATGTGTTAGGCATGATGGGTTTGTGAGCCTAATTTTGTTTGATTTTTTATTTTAATTTTATTTATTTATTTATATTGATTCATTCTAGGTGTTTGTTAAAAGTCCACGTAGAAAAACAGTTTGTCAAAACAAGTTGTATGATTTTGCGTTGTTTGTTGGATAATGGTGTAAAATGGATTTTGATGAGACTGAATTTTATATAGAAATCTTTAACAGAAATTCAAAATCTTGACTACATGCAAATATAGATGTTCTTGATTGGTGAAAAATGATTGCAAAAATTCAAAATTTTGCTCTATTTGTTGGATAGTGGTGGAAAATACAGATGTTATTGACTACATGCAAAATCTTTATTGTTGAAGAGAGGGGAGAGAATGATTTCAGAGACTATGTTTCTATTGGCACCATAAATCTGTAATTTTTTTTTATTTATTATTTATATAATTGCAGGACATGTGGCATTCTCCTACTCATTTAGAGGTTATGATAAGTTATGAAATGTGAAAAGATGATGGAGAATAAAGTGGAGAACATGGAGCATGAATTGGAGGTTAAAGGAAGTTATGAAGACATGGAGGGATATGTGGCATTGTAGGAATGAAGATGGAAGATTGGGTAGTTTTAGATGGTTATTGAGTAATTATTGCTGGAAATTTTTTCTTACAAATATTTGCTTATAAATAGCCATTCATGGTTACATTGTAAAGGATCCAGAATTCAAATCAAAGACAATTGATTTCAATATTTCTTATCATTTTCCTTATCTTAGAAGTAGTTTAACATAGATTTATATTTCGAAGCATTTTATGTACTTCCTTTTCGAAGCATAGGAGTAGAGATAAGTAGTTATTATTTTGATTGTTCACTCAATCGTTTTTCTCCGTCTCTCTCATTTTTTTTAAAATTTTTTCTTTTTTCTACACTTGGCAATTTTGAAGTCCTTTTTGTTGAGGCAAAAGAATCGTTAACGCAATCGCTTAATAATTGACTTGAATTTAATCTGTAAGGATTTTTCAGTCCTTGCTGGCACAATTGTATTTATGATATTTTTCTTCGTAGGAAAAATAAGCCAACAATTTTTGAACACGCCCGGTGGGACGTCAAGTGTAAGAAATGAAAAATGAATTGGATTTGTTCATTTCAAATAACCAAGATGAAATCTATTGGCGTAAACAAAAAATTTTGGATCTTCAAGAAGAGATCCATTTTCTTGATGAAATAAACTTTCATCCCTTACAATAGTATTTGGTGGAAGAAAAAAAACACCATTTAAATAAAGAAATTCATCAACTTGATATGGAAATTCGCCAATGGAATGATGAGTTATCAACTCTCACTACCAAGTCTTTAACTGAGGCTTTAATAGTCGGAATTGGTGAATTTTTTTAGAATTTTTCTATGGTTAAAAATAACAAAAGCAAAGAGTTGATTTCATCAATGACTTAGGGGGTTCAAGAGTCCGTTTTTAAAGAGTCAAATTATGAAATTAACATAACGAAAGAGCATGTTCTTGAGCCAAATTTGGCTAAGAATGATGTTCTATGCATGGCTTGGGGGTCTCAAAACCAATTTTTAGAGAGTCAAGTCATGAAAATAACATATCCATGGGTAATTTTCATAAGCCATTAATGGCTAACATGGAAAAACAACACACGTTGCCAAATAATTATGAAAATCAATTCAGCAAAAGTCATGTTTTTAAAACAAACATGGTCATGAATAATGAACAAACCATTGTTCATGAATTCAAAATTTTTGACATTTTTCAAAGTGTCAAAAAGTATGAATTTTCATGCTCACACTATACCATGACTTTTGTTGTTCAAAATCCATTTTGGATTTGTGGATTACATCAAACATTGACTTTGATGGATTGACTAACAAATAATATTTTGTTATTGCAATATATTGAGCCAAAAATATTGTTATTAGTTGATCCATAAAACCATTACCATTTGATTTTGTGGTTACCTTCGAAGCATGTCTCAAGATACTTCGAAACATGTTATTTAGTAAAATATCATTTTATAGCCATTAATGGCTAGTTAAAATGCCAAACTAATTTCATAGTAATCCAACTCTTTGGATTTGGTTCGAAGAGATGTCGTGAGCACTTTCGAATGACGACTTTGATCCTTTAGTAACATATGTGACTTTTGAAGAGTGGTTTTTGTTGGAACAATCTTCACTGTATTTAAAGATTTTAATTCTATTGTGTACAAAACAACAATTAGAATTTAAAGAAATAAAGAAAATGAGAGAATTTGTTTGATTACAAAAATCAAACTCAAAATAACAAATAAATAAATAAATAACAGATTTTATTTTGTTACAAAAATAAAATTAAAATCTGATTAAATAAACAAATAAAAACAGAACAAAATTAAACAACTTACTTGGTTAATTTCTTTGAATAACTTTTTTTGATCAAGTCCAGTGTTTAATACTGTGTCCTTAAGACAAATTCGTCCTCTCCACGGTGCTTTCAGAATTTGGACGTCTATCTCCTAGGATAAAATGATCTTATCAACGAATAAAAGCAGCACTACAATTTAATCGTTCGTCGAACACACTAAGTGTTTACACTTTTTCTTTTAAAAATAAAATGCAGCAAAATTTAGAGATTTAAAGCAAATGATGGAATACGAAAATTGGAGTGAAAATCCAAATGGAAAGCTAGTCTATTTATAGATATAAAGGTGGCTGCTGGTTTTGAATTGAACAGGTATGAAACCTGTTGGGTTTGAATTTAAACAGATTTGAATATGTTGGTTTAACTATTCAAACAGATAAAAAAAACGGGAAGGGCCCTGTTTGGATGAACATTAAATCCAAACCAGTTTAATTCTGTTTGAAAACAGGAAAGGCCCTGTTTGGATGAACAGTAAATCCAAACCAGTTTATTTCTGGTTTAATTTGAATTCTAGATTTTATTTTATACAAAAATAAAATTAAATTCAAATGTTTTTGACCCAAAAAGATTAGTATTGGGCTGAACAAGCCCAACCTAACCTCACACCACGCACCTGCGCCCAAGCCAGGACGGCCTGATGGGCTTGTAGCGTGTGTGGTGGTTTTTGGGTCCAATGGGTCTAGCCCATTTTGCCCATAACCTCTCCCTCTAAAACACTTGGGTACCCCTTGGGGCACACCCCAAGTACCAAACCCATGCTTTATAAACCCTCTCAAAACCTCCCACCAAATCAATATGGGACAAGCCTTATTCAAACCTTTAAGGAATTTTCACCAAAATTCCATTTCCATGGAGCATACTTTGGCTTCAATTTCCCATTCACTCGGTAATAGTTTTGAACAACCAAATATACCACGTGAATTACAACGCGGCATAGAACGAGTTACCACTTTGACCCGTGTAAATCGATGCACGGGGCCCACCTAAAAATTAGACCAAACTTAGGAAAAAATTCTGGTTTTAACTAGAATTTTATAACCATTTCCAACAATCCCCCACATAAATGGAATTTGATGACAACGGAAATGCAGACTTAACGAAAGAGTATAAGTCGAAAATATCTTGCATCAGGATAGGTAGTTTTCGGCCTTGAACCTTCCCTAGTGAAAACCTATCGGACTTACTGGCTAACCAACGGACGCGATGCCTTGAATTGTTCAGCCGTTTGTGTAAGCCAAGACAATAGATTTCACACAAAATATCTTCTAACACATCGTGGTTCTCACTGTTGTGTTCATTTTGGCCTTGAACGCTCCTGGTTTTCATGAGTGTTTCTAGAGAATGTAGCCTCTTTCATTCTCATAGAACCGACCCCAGTTCAATACTCATATAGGTGATTCTTATTGTGAGTATCTTCTTATACTCGTCTTGATTTTATGTCTCTAATCAAGATATAAGTAACCATTAAAAGCAAAGCTTATCCTTATGCCCCTGCAGACAACATATGTTGCAGATATCACTCTCACCATAGGAATGGGTAGGGAATTTTAATCCCTTGGTGATTTCTGGCGAGCCATACATAACTTAGTTGTCCCTTTGAACTTAGTTCTTGGGATCTTCAATCATATAAGTAGGGTTACCATTATGACGACTCTTATGTAATAGGCTTTAATCCCATCCTCTTTGATGAACTATACACTTGCTCTTTTGTCAAACCTTTTGTTAACGGATCCGCAATATTCTCTTTGGATTTTATATAATCTATTGAGATTATCACGGTTGACAACAATTGCCTTACGGTATTATGTCGACGACGAATATGTCGTGACTTATCGTTATACATATGATTCTGTGCCCTGCCTATTGCAGATTGACTATCACAATGAATGCAAATAGTTGGCACAGGTTTTGGCCACATTAGAATGTCTTCTAAGAAGTGACAAAGCCATTCTGCTTCTTCTCCTACTTTGTCTAAAGCAATGAACTCAGATTCCATTGTGGATCGTGCGATGCATGTTTGTTTCGTGGATTTCCAAGAAACAGCAGCGCCTCCCAGAGTAAAGATATATCCACTTATGGATTTTGAATCTTTAGTATCCGATATCCAATTTGCATCACAATAACCTTCAAGTACTGCTGGATATCGAGTAAAGTTCAAACCATGATCATGGGTGAATCTTAGATATCTAAGAACCCGAATGATAGCTTTCCAATGGTCTTCTCCGGGGTTACTAGTGTACCTACTCAATTTACTGATAGCGTAAGCTATATCAGGACGAGTACAATTCATTAGGTACATTAGGCTTCCAATGATTTAGAAGTATTTTAACTGAGACATTGCATCACTTTTATTTTTCAATAAATAAAGACTAATGTTTACAGGTGTTCTAGCTAAATTCAAATCATCCTTGATAAATTTATCAAGTATTTTCTCAATTTAATGAGATTGAGATAATGCATATCCGTCAGATGTTTTAGTAATTTTCATTCCTAATATAACATCTGCGACCCCCATATCTTTCATATCAAATCTTTTGTTAAGCATTTGCTTAGTTGATTTGATCATATTTTGACTGCTTCCAATGATAAATATGTCATCCACATAAAGACCAACTATGACATATCCTTGGTCAGTGTTTTTAACATAGACGCATTTGTCACATTCGTTTATCTTAAACCTATTAGTAAGTATTGCATGATCAAATTTTTCATACCATTGCTTAGGTGCTTGTTTTAATTCATAAAGGGATTTTACAAGTCGACAAACTTTCTTTTCTTGCCTTGATACAACAAACCCTTTGGGTTGCTCCATATAGATCTCTTCATTTAGATCACCGTTTAAGAAAGCTGTTTTAACATCCATTTGATGTATTTCTAAATTAAACAACGCTGCTATTGCAATAAGCATGCGAATGGATGTTATTCTTGTCACAGGGGAATATGTGTCAAAATAGTCCAGACCTTCCTTTTGTCTGTAACTTTTAACTACAAGTCTCGCTTTATACTTGTCAATTGAACCATCTGCTTTCATTTTTCTCTTGAATATCCATTTATATCCAAGAGGTTTAGAACCTGATGGAAGATCCACCAATTTCCAAGTATGATTTTGCATAATGGATTCAATTTCATTATTAACAGCCTCTTTCCACAAAGGTGCTTCAGGACCTGTCATTGCTGCCTTAAAGCTTTGAGGTTCATTTTCTAACAAGTATGTCAGAAAATCTGGACCAAAGGATTTTGATGTTCTCGCTCTCTTACTTTTTCTTGGTTCATCATCAGTTAAATCCTGTTGGTTGAGACCATTACTAGTCTCTTGTGTTTGATTGTCATTAGTCTCTTGACTTTGTGTACAATCATAAGTTCTTTTCTGTGAACTTAATTCCTGTCTTTTCTTGTAAGGAAAGACATGTTCAAAAAACACAGCATTCCTTGACTCTATAATAGTGTTCACATTTATATCAGGTATTGCTGATTTATAAGTCAGAAATCGATATGCACTGCTATTCTGAGCATAACCAATAAACACACAATCTACTGTTTTTGGTCCAATCTTAGTCTTTTTAGGAACAGGAGCTTTAACTTTTGCCAAACACCCCCACACTTTTAAGTATTTGTAGGAAGGTGATCGACATTTCCACAATTCATAAGGAATGCTTTTGGTTTTCTTGTGGGGTATTCTATTAAGAACATAATTAGCAGACAATATTGCTTCCCCCCCACAAGTTCTGTGGTAAGCTTGAACTTAGTAACATGGCATTCATCATTTCTTTTAGGGTTCTATTCTTTCTTTCAGCAATTCCATTTTGCTGTGGAGAATAATGGGCTGTTGTTTGGTGAATAATGCCATGTTGTGCACAAAATTCATTTAATGGTGCATCATATTCACCACCCCAATTACTTCTAACCATTTTAATGGTTTTACCAAGTTGATTTTCAACTTCTGTTTTGTAAAGTTTGAACATTTCTATGGCTTCATCTTTACTTCTAAGTAAATAAACATAACAATATCTTGTGCAATCATCGATAAATGTTATAAAATACTTTTTGCCTCCTCTAGTTTGAATAAATTTTAGATCACATACATCAGTATGAATTAATTCTAGAGGTTCAGTTTTCCTTTCAACTGATTTAAATGGAGCCTTAGTTACTTTTGCTTCTACACAAACTTCACATTTATGATTAGGATTAATTTCAAACTTTGGTATATAATCCAAACCAATTAATCTACGCAAAGCATCATAATTTACATGACCTAATCTACCATGCCATAAATTCGACTCAAGAATATAAGCAAAGATGTGTTATTCTCATTCATAGCAACTTTTGGTACAACTGTCATTACATTTAGTTTAAAGACACCATCACTCATGTATCCCTTACCAACATACATACCATTCTTTGTTAATACAAATTTATCAGACTCAAAGACAAGCCTAAAACCATTTTTACTTAACAAAGAATCAGAAACTAAATTCTTCCGGATGTCAGGTACATGCAGTACGTTGTTGAGGGTCAGTTCTTTTCCTGATGTCATCTTCAAGATCATTTTTCCTTGTCGAGCCACAGTAGAAGTAGAAGAATTTCCTATGAAAAGTTGTTCACCATTTGCAGCCTCATTTTAGGTAGTGAACATCTTCTTGTCCACACATATGTGACGAGTTGCTCCAGTGTCAACCCACCACTCTTTGAGATTTCCAACCAAGTTAGCCTCAGACACCAAATAGAGAGGTTGATGTCATTCACTCCGTCAGAGATGTAATCCAATTCTGTTACATTGACCTGATTGGTGGTCTTCTTACTTGTACTTCCACGATCCTTCTTAGGACGGCGGCAGTCAGAAGCTCGATGTCCAGTCTTGCCATAGTTATAGCATTTTCCTTTGAACTTCTTGTTGCCATTGTTGTTGCCTTGTTTAGGACCATCTCCAGTAAAATTTCTCTTTTTGTTATGTGGTTTATGAACTTGTTCAACTACATTAGCCTTGGACTCAATGAGATTTTTTCCATTCCTCTTTTCAGCCTTTCGGTTATCTTCCTCAATTCTTAATCTTACAATCAACTCATCCATGGTCATCTCTTTGCGTTTATGTTTTAAATAATTTTTGAAATCTTTCCAAGCCGGTGGTAACTTTTCCACCAAAGCAGCGACTTGGAAAAATTCGCTAAGAGACATACCTTCTGAATGAATATAATGCAAAATTATTTGAAAACTTTGAACATGAGATATTACCGTTTGGGAGTCTACCATAAGAAAATCCAGAAATTTACCGACGACAAATTTCTTCGTGCCGGCATCTTCTATCTTGTATTTCTTCTCCAAAGAATCCCATAATTCTTTTGCTAACTTCAGAGAACTGTAAACATTATACAGCATGTTGTCAAGGCCATTGAGGATGTAGTTTCTGCACAGGAAATCTGAATGTTTCCAAGCATCTACAGCGGCAACAACTTGCCGATTACTTTCACCCTCTTTAAGTGCTGGAGCCTCTTCATGGAGAAACCGGGCCAAATTAAGAGTTGTAAGATAGAACAGCATCTTCTGCTGCCATCTCTTAAACTCGGTACCGTTAAATTTTTCTGATTTTTCTCCATGATTGATTGGTACATGAACATGGTTCTGGATAGGAACCGATGTTGGTGTAACAATAGGAGTACCACTGCCAGATGTAGTTTCAGTTGTAGTAGCCATAATCTCTGATTACAAAAATCAGAAAAATTAAAACACAAATTAATTTTCTAATTACTGAAACTAGAAAATAAATTATAACACAAAATAATTTTATTTTCCTTGTTACTAAAACTAGAAAAATAAAATAGCACAATAATTTTCTGTTAACACAATTAATATTCTGCAATTGTTAATGACAACAGTATATTACTACTAGTTGTCAAAGAAAAGAGACAGTATATTACTACTATCTGTCAAACAGCATAAACACTATTTGTTTTTCCAACCAGAATATGTATTTATGAAATCAGAAAATTAAATACAATGAAGATACCAATAAATGTTCTGTCTTAAGATTGTTGGAACAATCTTCACTGTATTTAAAGATTTTAATTCTATTGTGTACAAAATAACAATTAGAATTTAAAGAAATAAAGAAAAGGAGAGAATTTGTTTGATTACAAAAATCAAACTCGAAATAACAAATAAATAAATAAATAACAGATTTTATTTTGTTACAAAAACAAAATTAAAATCTGATTAAATAAACAAATAAAAACAGAATAAAATTAAACAACTTACTTGGTTAATTTCTTTGAATAACTTTTCTGATCAAGTCCAGTGTTTAACACTGTGTCCTTAAGAAAGATTCGTCCTCTCCACGGTGCTTTCAGAATTTGGACGTCTATCTCCCAAGATAAAATGATCTTATCAACGAATAAAAGCAACACTACAATTTAATCGTTCGTCGAACACACTAAGTGTTTACACTCTTTCTTTCAGAAATAAAATACAGCAAAATGTAGAGATTTAAAGCAGAAGATGGAATACGAAAATTGGAGTGAAAATCCAAATGGGAGGCTAGTCTATTTATAGATATAAAGGTGGCTGCTGGTTTTGAATTGAACAGGTATGAAACCTGTTGGGTTTGAATTTAAACATATTTGAATATGTTGGTTTAACTATTCAAACAGATAAAAAAAACGGGAAGGGCCCTGTTTGGATGAACATTAAATCCAAACCAGTTTAATTCTGTTTGAAAACGGGAAGGGCCCTGTTTGGATGAACAGTAAATCCAAACCAAATTAAATTCAAATGTTTTTGGCCCAAAAAGATTAGTATTGGGCCGAACAAGCCCAACCCAACCTCACACTTTCGCGTCCAGCCATGTGGCCAGGACGGACGGTCTGGCGATGTGGTGGTTTTTGGGTCCAATGGGTCTCGCCCATTTTACCCATAACCTCTCCCTCTAAAACACTTAGGTACCCCTTGGGGCACACCCCAAGTACCAAACCCATGCGTTATAAACCCTCTCAAAACCTCCCACCAAATCAATGTAGGACAAGCCTTATTCAAACCTTTAAGGAATTTTCACCAAAATTTCATTTCCATGGAGCATACTTTGGCTTCAATTTCCCCTTCACTCGGTAATGGTTTTGAACAACCAAATATACCACGTGAATCACAACGCGGCATAGAACGCGTTACCACTTTGACCCGTGTAAATCGATGCACGGGGTCCACCTAAAAATTAGACTAAACTTAGGAAAAAATTTTGGTTTTAACTAGAATTTTATAACCATTTCCAACAGTTTTATCATCAATAAACACTTTCGAAATGTAATATGGGACGAGAAAACTTTTGAAATGTGTACCTCCCTTCAAATTTATGTAAAATGGCAATTAATTAATTATCGAATAATGCTTATTTTTGGCATGATAATTAGTGGCTTTATTGATAACCATTTTTATAGCCATTTGTTACATGAAAATGTAACTAGTATTCTACAAAAGTTGATTCGAAAAACAATGGTTTTGGTGTCTTTAGAGAATTAATAATTGGTTTAAAGCGTAAAATTAATATTTTCATTAATTATGTGTAAACCAAAACATACAAAATTTGAATAACCATAATGTTGGCAAAAAGTTGCTTCGAAAGCCCTTTTGCCATAATTTTGTAAGCTTCGAAGCACACCATCTTGCATCAACAATAGCTTCGAAAAAAATATAGTGATGGTTGTGAACCTTCCAAACTTTGCCGAATATTTCCAAGGATGTAATTCATCCGTTGTCAGCACTTTCGACCTTCGAATGATAATTTGGTTCCTCTATACCACCTTCGAAGCTGGTTATTTAGTATGTGTAACAGTTTGCTAAGGTGAATCATTGGCTTTGCCTTGAAAATATGTGGTTATCTTTCAAAGCTTTTCTGCAATGATATCCCATCAATGCGTATATATAATTCGCAACATCTAGTCATAATTTTATGCTCATTCAAAACACTTTATTGGTGCTATTATATCATTCGAAGTACTTTGTTGATATTATTCGAAGCACTTTATTGCTTAGATTAGTCATGTGCTTGATTCGGCTTTTCAAAAATTCAAGTAAATATCATTTTTAAGGGTCGCGGGGGGTAATGTTGGCACCATAAATCTGTAATTATTATTATTATTTATTATTTATATAATTGCAGGACATGTGACATTCTCCTACTCATTTGGAGGTTATGATAAGTTATGAAATGTGAAAAGATGATGGAGAATAAAGTGGAGAACATGGAGCATGAATTGGAGGCTAAAGGAAGTTATGAAGACATGGAGGGATATGTGGCATTGTAGGAATGAAGATGGAAGAGTGGGTAGTTATAGGTGGTTATTGGGTAGTTATTGCTGGAAATTTTTTTTTACAAATATTTGCTTATAAATAGCCATTCATGGCTACATTGTAGAGGATCCAGAATTCAAATTAAAGACAATTAATTTCAATATTTCTTGTCATTTTCCTTAGGAGTAGTTTAACATAGATTTATATTTCGAAACCTTTTATGCACTTCCTTTTCGAAGCATAGGAGTAGAGATAAGTAATTATTATTTTGATTGTTCACTCAATCGTCTTTCTCCGTCTCCCTCATTCTTTTTTTAATTTTTCTTTTTTCTATACTTGGCAATTTTGAAGTCCTTTTTGTTTAGGCAAAAGAATCGTCAACGCAATTGCTTGATAATTGGCTTGAATTTAATCTGTAAGGATTTTTCAATCCTTACTGACACGCTCGCATTTATGATATTTTCCTTCGTACGAAAAATAAGCCAACAGTTTCTCTAAAAGAGAGATAGAGAGGACAGACAAAAAGAAAGGTTTATGCACGTGAGTCTAAACATTCGGGCTATTTGAGCCACCAATTTCGAGCTACAAAACATTATTCTTTGTGGAATAGAGGTATTGCTTTTATTTTGATGATCTGAAGTATTCATTTTGTTTGATTATATATGTAAATTATTCATTAAAAAAAATCATATTGATGTGGTGAATGTAGTCGCAAGTTTTGATATGTTCGCAAAAAAAAAAAAAAAAAAAAAATAATGATATTTTATTAAAAAAAAATAGAAGGTCAATTATTCCTCCAGACAAATAAAATACAATTATGGATTATGATTATTATATCAATTTATTTTTTTATGAATGATATTGTTGGAAAAAATAGTACCAAACTATAAGGAAAATATAATTTAAAAATATATAAATGCTTTTTGGGCAAAACCAAAAACTCAAATATATCAACATAATAACGTGATAAAACTTACAGTACGTAAACAGATAAAACCTGATCGAGTCGAGTGTGTGACACTCTTTCCTTAAGACAGATTCGTCCTCCCACCGGTGCTTAGGATTCAATGGATGTCTATCTCCCAGGATACAACGATCAATGTCTTGCACTAGCAGCACTACTATTGCAAGCCTAGCGAACTTTGCTGTGCATGAACTCTCTTTATAGGAAAATTAGACTCAAGCAATATGAAGAATAAAATGCAAAGTGAAGAAGAATGACAATTTCCCGTACAAAAAGAAGTGAGGGACATGGAATATAAAGATTTCTAAGTGACTCTTCAGAAAAGTTGTGATCCTTCAAAAGGACACACCCTTTCATCTCAAGAGACATAACCATTTAAGTAAATTTAAATTCAAATTTTCCGACAATCCTCCACATGAATGAAATTTACGGAAAGGATATGCAATAACATGCAGACAAAAAGAGAGTACATTGTGGAAATATCCTGCATCGGGATCGGTAGCTTTCGGCTTTGAACCTTCCCTAGTGAAAGCCTATCGGACTTACTAGCTAATCAGTGGACGTGATGCCTTGAACTGTTCAGTCGTTTGTGTAAGCCAAGACAATAGAATTCACACAGAATATCTTCAAACACAGCTTAGTTCTCACGGTTGTGCCCGTTTTGGCCTTGGGCAAGTCCTGGTGTTTCTTGAGTGCTTTAGAGAATTTAGCCTTATCAATTCTCATAGAAGCGGCCCCTTCACACTCATATAGGTGATCCTTATTTCGAGTCTCTTAAATACTCCTTTTGAAAGATACCCCTCTAGGATTTCCAAGATATAAGTAATCATTAAAAGCATAGCTTACCCTAAGTTCCCTGCATACAACACATGTTGCAGATATCACTCTCATCATAGGAATTGATAGGAGTTAGACTCCTTTAGTGATTTCTGGCGAGCCATACATAACTTAGTTGTCCTTTTGAACTTAGTTCTTGGGATCTCCAGTCATCTAAGTAGGGTTACCATTATGATGACTCTGATGTAATAGGCTTTAATCACATTCCCCTCGATGAACTTTCCCTTATTTGCTTTCTGGTCAACCTTTTGTTTAGCGGCCACTATTTTTTCGTTTGACCTTCTCAGTTATATATCATTGAGTAGTTCGTAGATCCACTATATTATCCTTTAGACAATATGCACAATTGAAAGCAAATGTCTTATGGTATTAAGTCTTTGATTATATCGAGACTTACCGTTACTCTATGTCACTCCCATTTTCAAATTTAAATAATAAACATAGAGTTGTTCCTTAGGAGTTAATGAAAGCATTTTTGCTTCTACTCCAACTATGTCCTAGAGAAAGAATTGAGATTTTTTGTGGACTTACAAACGGAACCATTACTATGGTAAAATCCTTCAAGCACCCCCACATTTTAAGCATTCCAAGGAAACTTAATTTCTCTTGCTGGTGTATAATTATACACAAATATTAATACACCCCCACAATTCTGATATAAATCAGAATATATCATTAATTGGCGTGCTTAAGCTAAATAACAAGATGTAAATTACTTTGTGAATATAATCACAATACTAATTTGTCTAAAATATAGTTAGACTTTATAACTGGCTTTTGCAATACAAAAAAAATTACTAATACCGGTTGTGGCCACAACATTTTGTCAAATAACATTTATTTAGCCATGATTAATTTCTTTTTGTTTACTGCAACCCTTAATTCCAATCTCAACATGGAATATAAATATCATTGGATAATTACATTTACATCTGATTTGTCTTATCCATATGAAATATTTTAACTTATAATATTTCATTACGGAGTTACCAGTCACCACACCAATTTTAGTAATTATTTCCAAAGAATAATTAGAATTCTTCTTATGTCAAAACACATAAGTTCACATTTTTATCAATACTTTGATAAATAATTAACATCTATTTATAATACACCACATACTAAATTGATATTAATGGCATCATAATTTGATTGTCAACTCTACAACATATGTAGACATGGACAAGATTAACAAGTCAATGGAATAAGATTAACGTCATAATTAATTTGCATTAATCTTTCTTCCCACACATTTGTGATAATACATAAATTAGCACAAACAACATGATCTACTTCTAGACAAGTGCCATAGTCACAAATAATAACTCATTCAAAAAATATTTGGGACAAAAATGGAATTATCTCTTCTAATTCAAAAGATAAACTCCCACATTAAGAACATGATTCATGGTTAAACCAAGTCTACCAACCAAGTGAAATAAAGATTGAAGACATCCTATCTCACAAAATTCAAAATTACTTTAAAAATAACTTTCAATTGATTATTAAAACACAAAAACAAAAATTCCTTAATCTATTTTCAATTTCAATATAGAAAGTAAAATACCACTTGTATAATTACATTTTATATACAAGACAACATTATAAGTCTTCATAGGCTTTTAAATCAATAGAACATCACTATTCAAAAACTCGATGTCCATATATATAGGTTCAAAATAAACTATAAAATACAAACAGTCTTCCCACAGTTTAATCTTTTCTAAAATGAATGATTAAAATGTCCAATTACATATTCGAAGTTACTGTTTGTGCCCATTAGTCAAATAGAAATGAAAGATTGTAACCAATTAACCAATGTCACGTCACCACCAAATTACGAAAGAAGACTAAACCTACTGGTTGTAAGAAAAAGTCTGCCTGTTACGAAAAAGGAAACCCAATTCTAATGTCAAAATTGATAGGCATGGGTAAGAAAACCTAATAAATAATCTATTGGAAAGAACAGGCACACAAAAAACTGAAATAAAATTCAGCACAACATTACCGGCAACAATGTACAGGCTTCAGAACAAATTGTTCGCGTTCGCGTTGTTCAATAACAATGAATTACTGTTCTAACAAACAGATTTAATTCAAACCGAATAATATAAACAGGAATCAAGAGTAAAATATATATATATATATAACAGCCGTAGCATACAGAACAATAAAACCCTTCTGTCTATAATAAAGCGGAAAATAAATCACAAACAATTTTGATTTTATACAAAATCAGAAATCTGTACAAAATTATTAAAATACAGTTACGGTTAAAAAATTGTCTTAACAATATTCAAAGATGTCTTAACCGTATTGAAAAGTCCATATCAGAACGCAGATTACGGACATAGAATTCCAATAACCAGAAATTAATCAGAACTGTAAAATATGAAACAAAAAGAAACAGAGTTTTACACGAAATCAAATACGGGTAAAACCGGTATACCAACCAGAGAAATCACACCCAAGAGAACATCCAATTTTAGCAAAAGTTCACCAGTAAAGTTAATTGCACTTATACATCCATGTGCACAATCCTGGCCTTCATGAATAATTTACAAAAACACATAATTATATTTTTCCAAAAACTATAAACAGGATCGAATCTGTCTTAAAATTGTTGGAAAAAATAGTACCAAACTATAAGGAAAATATAATTTAAAAATATATAAATGCTTTTTGGGCAAAACCAAAAACTCAAATATATCAACATAATAACGTGATAAAACTTACAGTACGTAAACAGATAAAACCTGATCGAGTCGAGTGTGTGACACTCTTTCCTTAAGACAGATTCGTCCTCCCACCGGTGCTTAGGATTCAATGGACGTCTATCTCCCAAGATACAACGATCAATGTCTTGCACTAGCAGCACTACTATTGCAAGCCTAACGAACTTTGCTGTGCATGAACTCTCTTTATAGGAAAATTAGACTCAAGCAATATGAAGAATAAAATGCAAAGTGAAGAAGAATGACAATTTCCCGTACAAAAAGAAATGAGGGACATGGAATATAAAGACTTCTAAGTGACTCTTCAGAAAAGTTGTGATCCTTCAAAAGGACACACCCTTTCATCTCAAGAGACACAACCATTTAAGTAAATTTAAATTCAAAATTTTCGACAAATCTATATATAATCGAACAAAATAAATAATTGAGATTATCGAAATAAATTCCGTGATGAGGCCAACAGACCTCAACAACACCACTATTCTAGAGAGAAGCCCGTTACAAAAATCAATTGTTGTGGTGGTTGATGTAGTTTAATCATTTCATCTGATCCATGTAATTATATTTATACAAGTTTGCCTTTTAATTTTGAAATTTGCGTTTAATTAATCCCAATTAAAATTTTGATGCATGGATTTTTGACCCAAAAAAAAAGAAGAAAAGAAACACATGACTCAATGATCAATCTAAAAGGACATAAAAGATATGGTGGAGGCATCCGTGGTTTTTTGAGAGATATATTAAGGGTTGGTTTTAGAAGTGGGTTAGCTTTTTAATTTTTTTGGCTATTTTAGTTTGGGTTAAAAATTTTGATTTGGGAAGGATTTTTTGACTTTTTAATTTTTTTGACCTTTTTTATGAGAGAAGGGTATAATGATTATGGGTTGGATGTGATGTTTTGTTAGTTGTGACTAAAATAGCCTATTTTGTCTTTTGTGACTAAAATAGCCAAAAAAAACTTACAAACCTTCTTCCCCAGAGGTAGAGGAGTAGAATTGAGTGAATGTTATCACTAAAAAATCCTTTAAAATAAAAAAATCCTTTAAAATAAATTATTTCATATATATAAGAGATCAACTTTTTCTTCAATTCATAGTAAGTTTGAACAATTTTAAATATATGAAGAAATTTAAAATTTTTTTTTTATTTATTTTGAAAAAAATAAAATCAATACTCTTAATTTTGAAGGCTTTCTAAAATATTGCATTTTAAAAAATATATATATTGATGATTTAAATTAGGTTTTTTAACTACAAGTCTTAAAAGAATTTGGCTCTTTTGGTAACAAGCTTATAAGCTAGCTTATTGATTTATTTTGATCACATCACCTTTTTAATTTTTGCATATGTTTTCATAATAAATTAAAAAGTCATCTTATAAGTCATTTTCCAAAACAACCCAAATATAAGAAAAATAAAATACTCCAATTAACGTACTACTAAATTATATTAAAAGACTCGATAATATTTCCCTAATGCATGCATTGTTTATTAGATTTTCATTAATACTACCTGTAATAATTGGTTTTACACAAAATAGTTTTCATAGGTAAAATTGATGAAATCCTATTTAAGATTGATAATGTCACAGAAAAAAAATTAGGTGAATTAATCATGTAGAAATGCATTAGACCCCCAGTGAGCTGTCGGCCTGTGATTGGGTCAGAAAAATTGTTTTTTGTTTTTTGTTTTTTTTTTGAGTTATCAGCCAGTGGGGGCGCGCCACGTCACTGGGGGTCCTTAGCACGATTGTTAATCATGTAACACTTGATTGAAAAATCTTAATTAATTGAAAAGATTATAAATTTTTATTTATTAAATAATAAAGATCTCATTTAAAATTTTGCCCCACCCCCCAAAAGGGTTGGGTCAGTCAGTAAACTTTGCAAAGTACAAATCTAGCATTTGGGCCTGCCATCAAGCTTTACAAATCATGTATTTAGACGTTCACTTCTCTCTCTAAAACTTGAGAGCTTCTCTCTCTAACTTCTTCTTCTAGGGTTTGCTCGGGTGCCGCTTAGGGTGGGGGAGGGGGACTCCGGCCTCCGATCTCCTCCTTCCTCTTTCTATCTCCTGTTTTCCTTCCTTTTACTTTCTCATTTGGTTCTAATAAGCTTTGGAAGTTATGTCTTTCCATATTCTCCCTTCTTTGTGAGGTGCTCTTCTCTTTTTGGTGGAATGTAGATCTGTTTCCCATCTCCCCCTTCCCTCTGCCTTACCTAGTCAAGGCTTTCTTTGGACACGCCATCTCCCTCATCACCTGTCTCACGCCGATGCCACCACAGTCACCACCACATTGCCACCAAATCTGCCATCACTTACCAGATTGGCTGCCTCTATTAACCTACAGCCACCAGATCTGCCATCATTCACTAGATCGAGACCCTCCTCAAACCCATCTCCACTAGATCTACCGGTATCGTTGCCACTTTTCCATTGCCATGGCTAGGGATTGAGATTTGGGTTTCTTTTTCTCTTGTTTTGTTTGGTGTTTGGTTGTGCGATGAGTCCATTGGTGCTTGATTGTGGCTTACCCTCTCTTGGTAGAAATCTATGTTTTATGCTAGATTTTCTCTATTATCGAACTTTCATGATCGGCGTCTGCTTTGTAGTGCGCGATTCGTATTTGGATATTTTCATAGTTTTTCTCCTGAGTATTTCTTTGTTGATTTTTACTTTATATGGTGTAAGTTAATTTGGTTGGATGGACTTATTTTGTAAGTATCATTTAACTGATCTTAATGGAAATTTTCTCATGTTAAAAAAAAAAAAAAAAAGCTTTACAAATCAGAAATATCAATGTCAAAAGGCCATCAATTAGATATTGAGATTTTGAAACCCTAAAAAATAATTAAAAAAATTTAAAATCTTGAATTTTTTTTACTAGAAACAAAAACAAAACAAAAAGCAAAAAACTCTATTTTTTTGGATATTCGGTGAACTTTCATTTTTTAGAATTTTATTTATTTATTTATTACTTTTTAAATCCTTATAAACTCAAAAGACTTTAACAATAAATGTTTTTTACACAAATTTAAGATACGGTGGTATTTAGTTTCTTATCCGCACATAACTAAATATAAATTGAGTATAGAATAAATAAAATAAACATGAAAATTATGGTAAGTTAGCTTTGCATAAAAAGTTAGTAAGATCCACCATTCTACAAAAAAAAAAAAAAAGAGTTTGTATAATTTAATCATAAGTAAATTGTTAAAGTAGTATAAAAACACATTTTTTTATGCTTAAATCATTCGAATTGACCAAAACTCAAAGAAAAAAAGTTGTATAGAATCAAATTTTCTAAAGGGTAGCGTGGATGAATTTAATAGAAACTGAATAGATTGAGAGAAAAACTTAATAGAAGAATCTAAACGAAATTCGATCGAAAAAAGATGGAATTGAAAACGAAAAGAAACTTCCCTAAGATGATTTTTTTGAAAAAAGTTCAAAACATGAAAAGTGTTCAGAATAATGTTTTACTTCAGTTTTTGCGAAATCAATTAAAGTGAGCTCGTTTCGTGAGTTAAAACATCATTTAAAATCTGCATTGCTAACATGAATAAAAACTACTATAACCAAGATCATCCAATTACAAGTTTTAATCGATCTTTTTAGTACAAAGTTAAAATACAAAAATTTTCTAGAATTACGCATACATACCTCTACCCAAATTTGATAATTTATCAAGGTCGTTTACTATTTTTCAAGATGTATAAATCAATACAATTCACACTATATCAATAAACTCATATTTATTTATTTGTACCTTAACTCTATCACTTCGGTCCTTCACTTCCAGCTTACACATATATCCCATATGCCTCTCGTATACCTAACACCGCTCCGTAGCCAAATTTGCACGGAGATATTGTCCTGAGTTTGACTCATAATCCCCGGATGGTTAGCATATACGTACGTGTGTAAATCAAAATGCTTGTCTACTCATGAGAACGAGGCAACAATATATATACACAATCTCTCATCTACTGATGAGAACAAACATAACCATGCCAAACCTAAGGCATTTAAATAAATCTCATAATCCTCACTTTTTTTTATACACTCTTTCTTACCAACACTCAAATAAAACAACAATCCATAGAGTCATGGTGGAGTATAAATAATTTATCTATGAGTTCTAAGTTTATTTTAATTTCATATATCCATGAGTGTGATTACAACCATGAAACAAATACATATAAAAATCCTGAACCTGACATACACAACTAATTAAAATAATTAAAATCAATCTATCACGTAACAACCCAGATTTTTAATTATTCTGTAAAATTTGTACTAATATTATTTAATCACAGTTAGGAAAATATATGATTTATTTTGTATTATTATGTGTAATTTTATAAAATAATATAATTATTAAGACTTGGGGCCAAAGTAGAATTTAATAAAAAATTAAGCAAAATTGACATCTGTTAAGATAAGGATGTATCGAAGCAAAGATTTGGCCTATCTAAGCAAGATTGGCCTATGAACACGTGGCACCCTTGGAGGACTCCATGTGGGTTGCTAGTCACAGTTTTTCTCCTATAAATAGGGAGGATATGCTCTAGGTCAGGAAAAAGAAAAGAAAGAAACAGAAAGAAAGAGAGAAAGAAAAGAGAGAAGGAAGGAAAAAATAGTGAAAGTTAAGAAGATTTTTGGTAGTAGAAAGAAATAGTAAGGTATTAAAGTTAATGTGAGTTATATTATACATTAAGTTACCATAATATATTTTACGTATGTTTTGACTTACCATATTTATTTTATACAAGTTATATTTTATAAATTATTATAAACTATATTAATAATTTGATTACATGGATTATTTTCTGAACCCTATTTGCTTAAAAGGAAACCCATGGATATGTTTATTTATGTTTAAAGAATATTTGACTATAACCTTATAAACAATTATGTTTTGTAAGTACCACTATGGGAGTCCCATGTCTTGGGAGACTTAAATAACTATTGGCCTCTGTTTGATCACTTTATGGTCCTCTGTTTGTCATGGATCCATTGACTTTTGTTTGTGCGGAGCAAAGTGCTGTACGGAGCTAAGTGCTACACTATTGTGGGAGTCACCTCTAGAGTTCGTACGAGCCACCTCTTGAATCCGTACCTCTGTTACATTGTCACTTACGTAACCTACGTTACGTTACGCTTTCTGCTCTGACAGTGGTTATGGTCATTTACTTACATAATTTCTGTGTTTCAGTTTCTGCCACTTAAATGATTTGTTTCCCAAATTACCGTAGTTATGGTTATTTATTTACATAATCTCAGTTTTGCTACTTAAAGGATTATTTGTTTCGACTAAGTTATCTTAAATGTTTTGGCTACATAACTATCTATGGTTATTTCGTATCCCTTATACTCTTGATATAATATTTCTCACTCTGTCATGTGTTTATAGCTGTTTACCAATTTTCAAGAAATAATGCAATTCAGAAATAGTTTTTGGAAAGTCTTAGATGCGGGGCTGCGGAATAGACACACACAGCACTTTTATTGACAATTTTTTTTTATGCAAATATCGGCTTTTTTGGTCAATATAATTTTATAATAAAAATAGAAGCTCCAATGATTATTTTGGTACCCTCATTTAAATATTACTTCCGCTCATGTTTATTGATTTGTTTAAGAATTGGCCGGAAGTAACCTCAGTTACTGGCCATCACGATACTTAATACTTGGGTATAGGGAGCGGGTCGTGACATATCATCTTCATGTAAATACAAAATCAAACCAATATCAAATAAATATAAATAAATAAAAACAACAAATTAAATATAAATTAAGAGAGGTGGATTTTGTACTCACAATATTTTTTTGAAATCAAAGAATCACTTGAATAATTAATAAAGTCGCCAAAATAAAACCTTAATCTTTTTCTGCCTTTTCTCCTCTACTGTCTCTCTTTCTCTCCCTCTTAGTTTGCACTCTTGATTTTTATTAATCTCTCTCTCTCTCTCTCTCTATGATGATTCTATTTGTTTTGTTTTTATTTTGTTAGGCAACCTATGCTTTTGTTAACCTAATACTATTATAACCTAATAGCATTATATTATATTTTATTATATAAATACAATATATATAAATATCTCATATAAGATCAATATAAATAATTTTTTTTATACATATTCAAATATATATATATAATATAAAAATTTGATTTAATTATATATAATTAACTAACACATTAAATTAATTAAATAACACATTAAATTCTCATGTAACCACACAATTTATAAAGCCAAAAAATAAAATAAAGTAATAATAATCATAATAATAATAATAAATGACTTACGAAAAATTAGGGTTTCTACATGCACTCTTTTTAACAAGAACCAAAGAAGATGCTAACAAAAAAAGATAGGAAAAATTTTCTTTGGTGTAAAAAACCATTTCTAACTTTTTATCTCAAAACACCATCTCATTTTCCATTCCAAAGGTAGGAAAGAAGATCTTAACTGCATGTTTTGGAAACTACGATTTCAAGTCATTGTTTGCATGTTATGATTTCAAAAATATCAAGTTTGCTTTTGAATAATTCTCTTGCTTTTGGGCTTGATTTTGGCAAAAGGGCTTTTAATTCATGAAGTCCCATGAGTTTACACATGTTTTCTCAAGTTTTGGTCCAAAAAGATGTGTTTTGATGCTTTGAACTCAAGTTTTGAAGTTGGGAGTGCAATCTGGAAATTGCAAAATTCATACTCTTCGCTTGAGAGTAGAAAGTAACACTTGAGCGAAGAATGTGATCTCCCAGTACTTTTGCAGAGTTTGGAGGTTGGCTCAAGTGACAGAACCTGCGCTCGAGCGACCACCTTTATTTTTGATCCTCTGCTCGAGCGTAAAATGAGAGCTCCCAAAAGTTTTGCAGAGTTTTGCAAACTGCTTGAGTGTAAGAAGTTGCTCTCAAGCGAATACCCTATTTACTCAGTCTTGGGCTCGAGCGACTGCCGAGCGTAAAAATCATGTACCCAGTACTTTTGTAGACCGTTTAAGCGGACTGCCCTATTTTTGAAAATTTTACTAAGTGTTTCAACTTACATTTTGGCATTCTCATTGCATCTTAGGCATTCCTAAGCCTTAATTAAGACACAATAATAAGGATAATGATTAGAAACACACTAAGATAGAAAAGAAATGAGTCAAGTATTTTCCGAGCATATGTTTCAATGTGTATCCACTATGTGTTTGTGTAGGTCACGCGCCATAGATTGTTGATCTAATTGTTCTGACTCTTTTGCTATTGGAGCTATCTATGAGTAATAACTTTATAAAGTTATGTTTGACTATAAGTATTTTCTGACTGATATGATATGATCTGTTTTTATGAAATGCTAGTTTGTAATTCATGAATGAATGTCCAGTTTTTCTGAAATGTATTTGTGGTATCCTTAGTTCACGTGGATCTCGCCCGGAGGTAACAATACTATGGCTTATGTTCATGTGGCCCTTGCCCGGGGGTAACAATACCGAGGCCTATGTTTATGTGGCCCTTGCCTGGGGATAATAATACTATGGCTATTTGTGTACAAAGATGTTGACCTTTATGATTGTCGGTACTAACTATACATTACCAATCTGATCGAATAACTAATGGATGTACCACATATAACTACTTATGAATTCTGTATAAATATGTGAATCTGAATTTGTTTCTGATATGAACTCTAATTTCTGAATCTGTTTTGGATATTATTCATAACCTTTTATCTTGTTGCTATTCACTGGGCTTCAGCTTACTATATTATTTATGTATATAAGTGATCAGGCGCGGGACTAGGCTCAGTGAGAATTGCATGGAGATCTGTTTGAGTCTGCTAACCAGTGTGCCTCCCGAGGAGGTTCCGAAATGTTTTGTGGTCGAGTTTTGTGGGCATGATGCAAGTTTAATTTACTTTCTTTTGTTTGTTTGGACAAGCTTTTGATTTATCTGTATCTATGATGACGTAACGATGACATTCTGATGATATCGTATATGTATGTAAATATAAGTTAATTTTTTTTTTTGTTCCATGTATGTCCACATAGCTCTATGGACGTTATATGTTTGTAATTGCTTCCGCTAGCCCCTTTACTTTTGCTTAATTTGTTCAGAGGCCTTGTGTAATCTCAGGATTACTGGTCGATTACAATGCTAAACCTATAAGGGTGGGTTTGGGTCGTGATAGAAGGGGTCACACCGGTCCCACTTAAGACCTAGTTAGCTTTAGACAAAACTTTCAAGAGCATGTTGGCTCTTAGTCTATGAGAAACTAATTTAGAATTAAGTTTTTTAGGAGATAAAACTAGGTTAAAACAAACCAATTTTACAAAACTTATAAGACAATTAAAATTTGCTATCAGAATTACATCACTCATAAAAGTTAACCGATATTTCTAGAACTGAGCCCCATTATTTTTGAATAAAAATCATAAATATTTTAGCTAATGCTAAAAGTTGCTTTCTTTTCCCAAAACAAAACACTTTGGAAATAATCATATTATAACCAAAGACTTTCTCAAAATTTGGTTTCCTACCACTTTGGGAATAAAAAAATTAAATCCAAAAATTTTCTTTAACCACAAAGGTTTGAAATCAAATCCATCTTAGTTTCTATTTCTGAACAAATCAGAAATACTCTTTAGCCAAGTCTAAACTTTGGTTTCTATTACAAAAAACCAAAACTGTGACACCCGAATGTTTTAAATTTAATATTACGATAAAATAAATAAATAATAATAATAATAATAAAAAAATAAGTGTATATAATATATACATGTAGTGACAATGATAATAATAAATAAAGGCATAATTTAAGAGATTGGGAATTTGATGGTTAAATAAATACGTTGTGAAATACTACACATTAAATATTTTAATAAGTGGTAAGTGGTGATTTATAGTTGGGTAGTGAGATTTTTAGACGTGAACCTAACTTATTATTATACGTAATTTTAAGAATCATCGTGGATTACCAAAGAAGATAATAATGTTTAAAGTGGTAAAGTGGTCAAAATAAGTCAATGGTCAAAGAAATAAAAAGATAAAATCAAACAAATTCATAAATAACAAGATAAGGGTGGACCGGAGACTACACGCGTCAATTTACGGACTTTGTAGCTTGTTATCCAAGAGTGTCTTTCCTATAAATAGAGAAGGTTGGTATATTAAGGCAACGAAAAAAAATAAATAGAGAGTAGGAAAGAGGACGGCTCGGGTGAGAAGCTTGAGTGGAATGGAAGAATAAAGGAAGTAATTTAAGATGAGTTATATTATACCTTGGGTTACCAAAATGTATTTTACTTATTTTTTGACTTACCAAAATGTGTTTTATATAATTTATGTTTTATTAATATATTAATAAAAGTTATGTTTTATAAAAGTTTCAGCTACGTGGTTTTATTTCTGAACCCTATTTGCTTAAAAGTAAAACCCATGGATATGTTTGTTTTACTTTAAAGAATATTTGGCTATGACCTTATATGAAAATATGTTTTGTCAGTACCACCACGGGAGTCCCATGTCTTGGGGGACTTAAATAACCATTGGCTAGTGGTTGACCACTTTGTGGTCCAGTGTTTGTCATGGATCCATTGACCAGTGTAGTGATTGTCACTTAGTGATGTATCGTGGTTATAATGATTATTTCAGTTTGTGACACTTAATTAATTTGTGTATTCAACCCAACTCAATTTATGTTAATGTTTTAGCTTAAATAAATATCCATGGCCATTTTGTGCCCCTATACTCATAGTATGATATTTCTCACTCTGCTATGTGCTTATAGTTGTTACCCCTTTCAGGTGACGAGGTTTAGCGGGATCAAGATGGAAAATGAATCGCTATGTTATTTTGTTTTCTATCTTTTATTATTAGACTCTTGTAATACAATGTAGTTCAAGTAAATTATGTTTTATTTCCTTTTAAATAAACAGTTGGTACCCAGTCATTTATTTTATTTTATTTAATTTATCCGCTTGCGTTGTGACTACAGAATTATCCGAATTACATTATTTCTATCTTGTTACGACGCCGAGCCTTTGGGTACCGAGTTTGGGTCGTGACAAAAGTGGTATCAGAGCAATGGTTTTAAAAAAAATAAAAAAAATAATAATACATAATTAAATAAAATAAATAAATAAATAAATATATATATATATCATATAAGTTTTAAATTTTTTGTATAACTTTCATTATTTGCAATTCACATTATGTAAATTGAAAAAATATATATATAGTACAAGTTTTTAAAATTTTTATATAATTTTCACATAGAAAAAGAAAAAAAAGAAAAAAGAAAAAAAAAAGAGAAGAGCATATATGTATTAAACTTGCATTATTATGTGATATGTCTAACGCACATAAGTCATGTTATATATATGTCTAGGCTAAGTTTTCTTGTATTGTAGGACATGGCGAACCTATTGGAACTATTCTGGTATGAGCCTCCAGAAGCTCATCTCCTCCCAAACCAATTAGAGGGCTGGGGTGACTTAGAGAGTCTTGTCAGGCAAGCCCATCTAACACTTGACTATCTCATGGAAAGATTCGTTTATTTACAGGCGGACCCCGATGAGGACTTATTATTCTGGAGACTTAGCTGAGGTAGCACTCGTGAAAGGTACATAGGACCGACCCACGTTGTTGGTCTTGCTTCGGACATAGAACCACCACATTTTCTGGTCACACCTCTACCCGTAGGCTTTGCAGAAAGTAGGGGACCCGCATATCCTAGTAGCCATATTCGCACCACGACACCACCTCCCCAGCACATTGTCTATATCCCAGCTGTGGACTTTACCAACGATGCATCATACCTGGAGACACCGATACGGATTACTGGACGAAAATTCTGGGGTTATGATTACGGTGCTCCTGTTTACATGGTTCAGGTAGTATGAAGCTGCTTCGAAGTTGAGCTTAGTGAGTGGGAGTTTGAGTCCATCATGCAAAGTGAGTTTCCGGGGTTGTTTCATGGACCAGTTTTCTGAAGCCAGTTCTCCTGGTGGCCTAATGGACCATTCTCGATGTCTGACCAGAAGACCCTTTTTGTGAGCTGACCATGAGTAGTCTAATCTTTTTGTATTAGTAGGATTAGACATTAATTTGTGACCGCCAGACTAATGCCCTATGTATGGTAACCATGATGTATATGGTATTAACGTGGTCATATTAACATGATGGTAAAACTAATATGTTATATATGAAAGTGGTGATATTAATAGCAAAACTAATACGGTATATATGAATGTAGTGATAATAGAACTAATATGTTATATATGACGTTGTATCAATGTGATGTCATGCTTATATCATTTTGCCTTGTAGTAATGGCCAATGAAGGAAATGAAATCGGATCATCAGTTAGCGGTACCATCCCAATGGAACAGATCATGGAAAGGGCAGTTACCAAGTTTTTACAGGCCTTGCAAAGCAGCATAACCAATGGGACATTAGAAAGACGAGAAGAACCGACTACGATTAAATAATTTCAGGAGCTGAAACCCACCACGTTTATTGGCAGCCCAAACCCACTAGTAGCAGAGGCTTGGGTTAGGGACATGGAGAAAATCTTCCACGCACTATCTTGCACAGAAAGACAGAAGATGACTTTTGCCACCTTCACCTTCAAAGACGATGCACAAGAATGGTAGCTCCTTACCCTGAAAAAGAAGATATTGTGACTTGGGCAAGATTTTTAGAAGTATTCTATGAAAAGTACTTTCCAGATTCACTACGGGAACAAAAAGCGTCAGAATTCATACATCTAAGGCAAGGAACCATGACGGTGGCCGAATATAAAAGTAAGTTCACACAGCTAGCCCGGTTCGCGACATATGTCATTCCTACCGAAGCTCGAAAAGCCAGGAAATTTGAAGCAGGGTTGGATCCTGAAATTAAGGACATGCTGGAGGTTCTGAAACTACCAACCTATGCGGCGATGGTAGATCGAGCATACATTGCGGAAAAAGGGATTAAAGCCTTGCGATCTGGGGAGCCAAGTCAGAGGAAGTGATTTTGGAAAAGAGATAACAGAAGGCCTGGTGTCGCACCTCCCAAGAGAATAAATACGAGCACAACCAGTTCAACCGGTCCCAGCAATCAAAGCCCTGCAAACCCTAAAGAAAGCACCACTCCAGCTTGCTCTACCTGTGGACGGATTCATTGGGGACCATGCCGTCAAGATACAAGAACATGCTTTAGATGTGGCCAAGTTGGCCATTGGCTGAGGAATTGTCCAACGCTCGTCCGCCCTTTTGAACCAGTCTGAAAACTCGTAGTACTTGAAGGAGCGAGAAAGGACCAAAAACGCCAAGGAAGAGCTTTTGCCCTGGTGCCTGGAAACCTAGAAGTTACTGAAAATGTTGTGTCAGGTACACTCTCTGTTTGTGGTCACTTAGCCCATGTTCTCTTTGACTCTGGTTCAACTCATTCTTTTGTTACACCACACTTTGCTACCAAGTTGGCGCCAACACCCGAGCCCTTAGGATACATACTATCTATGTCTTTTCCCTTTGGAAATTTCGCCCTTAGTACTGATGTATACAAATCTTGTACTGTATCCTTAAAAGGTGAAACCTTACACGTAGACTTGATATCCCTTGGCATTAGTACCTTTGATGTAATCTTAGGAATGGATTGGTTAGCTGCTAATCGTGCCTCTATCGATTGTAAAGCCAAAAAGGTATTCCTCAGGTCACCAAACCAACTCGAGCTTGTCTTGAAGGAACTGAGCCTCTCCTCCTCTCAGATATATCCTTCATATGACCTCAACGACTACTAAGAAAGGGTTGTTGTGGTTGTATCTGTTATGTGATTGATACTCAACAAGAGACCCCCACACTTGATGCGATCCCCATAGTTCGAGAATTTTCGGATGTATTTCTTGAAGACCTGCCTGGCACCCTAGTTGATCGGGAAATCGAGTTCACCATTAAAACCCAACCTGGTACACAACCAATCTCAAAGACCCCTTACCGCATGTCCATGGCAGAACTGAAAGAACTAAAAACTTAACTTCAAGAACTATTGAATAAAGGCTTCATCCGACCAAGTACCTCACCATGGGGAGCTCCAGTACTGTTCGTAAAGAAAAAGGATAGTACAATGAGGTTATGTATCGACTATCGAGAGCTAAATAAAGTCATCATAAAAAATCGGTACGCCCTGCCACGAATTGACGACTTGTTTCATTAACAGCAAGGCGCCCAAGTGTTCTAAAAAATTGACTTGCGTTCTTGTTACTATCAACTAAAAGTCAAAACGGAAAGCATCGAAAAGACTGCCTTCAGAACCCGTTATGGGCACTACGAGTTTCTCGTCATGCCATTTGGCGTCACCAATGCTCCAGCGGCCTTTATGGACCTCATGAATCAAGTGTTCAAACCCTATCTTGACGAGTTCGTCATTGTCTTCATTGACGACATTCTTATATACTCCAAATCGCCAGAAAATCATGAACACCACTTGTGAAAAGTTCTACAGACATTACATGATCACAAACTTTATGCCAAGTTGAAGAAATGCGAATTCTGGATCACTAGTGTACACTTCCTCTGTCACGTCATTAACAAAGATGGCATTTCAGTTGATCCCCAAAAGGTTGCAGCAATCGTGGATTGGCCACGACTTACTAACGTATCAGAAATTCGAAGCTTTTTAGGCCTAGCTGGCTACTACCGGCGCTTTGTGAAAGACTTTTCGAAGATAGCTTCACCCTTGACCCAGCTAACTCAAAAGAACACACCCTTTAAATGGATGAACAAGCAAGAACGTTGCTTCCAAGAATTGAAGGACAGACTCGTGACGGCTCTAATACTAGTGATCCCCGCGGAAGCAGAAGGGTTTATAATTTATAGCGATGCCTCATACAATGGTTTGGGATGCGTTCTTATGCAAAACGGGAAGGTCATTACTTATGCCTCTCACCAACTAAAGACTCACGAAAGGAACTATCCAACTCATGATCTAGAATTGGCTGCGGTGATCTTCGCCCTCAAAATCTGGCGTTATTATCTCTACGGAGTAGCCTGCGAAATCTACACTGATCACAAAAGTCTCAAATATCTGTTTACACAGAAGGAATTGAATATGAGGCAACGACGATTGCTAGAATTTATGAAGGACTACGATATAGAGATCCATCATCATCCCGGCAAATCTAACGTAGTAGTAGATGCACTAAGTCGAAAAACGACCAAAAGTTTGGCATGTACCCTCGTTCCCCGCAAGATCCATGGATTGCTCGCCAACATAATTGTGGAACCCGAGTTGATTGAAGAAATTAGAGCCCGCCAATGTGAAGATAAACTTTTGAAGAAAAAGTACGAGGAGCAAGGAAACACGCCTGATCCTGACTTCACAATAATCAATGGGATGCTAAAATTTCGAAATCGAATTTGCGTACCCGACCTTCCAGAATTTAAGAAAAAGATATTGGTAGAAGCTCATAGCTCGAGGGTTGTAATCCATCCTGGCAATGCAAAGATGTATCACGATCTACGGGAACACTTCTGGTGGATAGGAATAAAGAAAGACATAGCAAACTATGTCTCCAAATGCCTGCATTGTCAACAAGTTAAAGCGGAGCATCAGAGACCTGCAGGTATGTTGCAGCCACTCCCTATTCCCGAATGGAAATAGGAGCATATTACTATGGATTTCGTAGTCGGGCTACCGCAATCAATCTCGAAGAATGATGCAATATGGGTTATCGTAGATCGATTGACGAAGTCAGCGCATTTTCTACCAATCAGAATCATGTAATCCCTCTCTAAGTTTGCTACTCTCTACATTAAGGAAATCGTTCGCTTGCATGGCACCCCAGTTTCAATCGTATCCAATAGAGACCCCCGTTTCGTGTCTCACTTCTGGAACAAATTACAAGAAGCTTTGGGAACCACTCTAAGGTTTAGCACGGCTTACCACCCGCAAATTGATGGGCAATCTGAAAGGACGATCCAGACTATGGAAGATATGTTACGTTTGTGCGTATTAGACCTCAAAGGTAACTGGGATGATCACCTACCTTTAGTGGAGTTCGTGTATAATAATAGCTACCATGCAAGTATTGGAATGGCACCGTATGAGGCACTGTATGGAAGAAGATGTCGATTACCTCTGGGTTAGACGGAAGTCTGATAGAAAATTATTAGGCCTCGAGATCGTGCAAATAACAAGTGATAAAATTCAACTCATCCAACAACGAATTCGCACTGCCCAGAGTCGTCAGAAAAACTATGCAGATACACGAAGACGAGACTTAGAATTTCAAATAGGAGATTGTGGGGATATATTTTCTGAGTACCAACACATGGCAAGGTGACGCCGACGTGTCAGCCGAGGTGCCACGTGTCCCGTTCTTGACACCGAGGTTATCTCGGCGAGGCCAAGGTTACCTCCGAAGATATCGGAATCCGAGATAAGCGGATAAGGGACAAGAGTCCTAGAATGAGGAAAGACTTCAAGATGGATAAGGATAACGTTCTTAGGGAGTGTATCCTTATCTCTTGAGTAGTCTAAAGTAAGCACTAAATGGGAGTCCATAGAACTTAGGCTTCTATCGGGACTAGGATTGAGTTAACTATAAAAGAAAGGCACCCCCATGGGTCTAAGGTAATTTATATTCTGAACAGTGAGTTTAGCACTATGGATTATCTTTGAGAGATATACTGACTTAATTGTCGAAGTGCGCCCGGGTGGACGAACCACCGCCGGAATCTTCTCTTTCTGTTGCAGGTTAGCTAGGTGTTATCTATTCTGCTAGTTCTTTCCAGCTGATCACTGAGTTGGCAGTGTGGACAGAAAATCACCCATACAATTTGGCGCCGTCTGTGGAAAAGATAGAAGAATAGATGGCCAGCAACGGACAGAAGGAAAAGATTGGAGATGACACTCCTGTTGAGAGTGGGAGACCTATTGACCTTGATGTCACAGGAGACGAACGCAACGCAGGAACTCGTGACCAGAATCACGGAGTGAAAGACGTCGGCTAGACCAGCAACGCACCAAAGAAACCAGATCGAAGTGGCTACTACAATGAAGATGACCTCTAGGTATGAAAGGATAGATGCTTGTGGAGGGACGAAGAGGTCAAGGAGATGGCAAATAAATTGGCAGACCTGCTGTCGGTTGTCAATTTCATGATGCAAAATAACATCATGCAGCCACCGTTCCTGCTGTAGGACACGTCGATTCCAGCGACCAATGCCCAGAAGGGAGAGTGGAGAACAATCCCCATCGCCCCTCAGCACAATGGGAGCGAAAAACACTCTCACCGACCTTCCAGGGAGGTCGGACGAAGGGAGTCAAGAAGAGAAGAATCACGGAGGACGCATCACATAAAGGAGGCAGACCCCAAAGGACATCGACATATTCAGGGGTAGGCGCTATGCTTCGACACAACTCATGGAGAGGGGTCGAAGATGACTCACCACGAAACTGAAAGTAGTGCTCTAAAAAGGCTGAAAGCAGGAGATAGCCGAGCTCTTGGGAGGACTTAAGAGATTACCTCAAGAGGAAGTAACAGAATACCGACGCCAAGGTAAACTCCCCAGAGAAGCCAAGGACACCATTCTCAATGGAGTTGGACAAGTTTGAGGCGCCGAAGAGATTCAGTATGCCGAGGTTTTAAATATACGATGGTAAGTTAGACCCCAACTTTCACGTCGGATTATATTTGAACTCGATGGCATTGTATAGTGGGAACGAGCCGTTGCTCTGCAAAGTGTTCTCCTCATCCTTCGGGGAGATTGCATCAGACTGGTTCCACAAACTATCAAAGGGAAGCGTGAAGACTTGGGAAGGCCTGGCCTAGATGTTCGTGGCCAGGTTCGTAACAAACAAGCTGTAGCCATTAAGGGTGGACGCACTGATGGCTTTGAAGATCAGTAAGGATGAAGGCCTTAGGACCTATGCAAAAAGATACTATGAGGTATTCAACCGAATACCAGAGTGTAATTAAGAAGTGGCGGTCGTGTCATTCAAGAACGGCCTGAAAGACAACTATCCACTACGGAAGTCGTTGGCAAAAACTTTGCCAAAAAGCATGGAAGAGCTCATGGCGAGAATCGAGAAGTATGCCAGAGCCGAGGAAGACACGTCGGGGACTAAGGAGATAAAACAAGAGAAAGGAAACGGCTCACCGAAGCGAGGCCGAGGTAATAACGGATCAAACAAGCAAGAAGCGAGGCCGAGGCTGACGAGGCGGTGGCAGTGTGTTCCGAATCCCAATTCACAAAGTCCTGGAACAAATTCGGAACCAGCCCTATTTTAGAGCACCAGCAAGGGCACCAGGGGAATTCATGGGGAGGAATGTTGGCAGGCGTTATGCCTACTACAATGAAGAGGGGCACACAACTCAAGGTTGCAGAGCCCTGAAAGCACACTTGGAAGATTTGGTAAGGCAAGGTCATCTGAGAGATTTGGTCGACGAGGCTAGAACAAGAGAAGAACAGGCAAGATTGCCTTAAGCACCAGCAGCTCCGCCTCCTCCAGTACAGCAACCTCAGGTAGGAGGACCTCGGGTAGTCAATGTGATTCACTCAAAGGTCAACGAGAACGAAATCAGAAGGGAGACCCAGAAGGTAAAACACCTACAACATATCTATCAAATTGGGCAGAAAAGACATCGGGTAGAAGAATGCCAGGGACCAATGATAACCTTTACTGAAGTCGACCTAGAGATGGTCCAGCATCCGCATAATGATGCCTTGGTAGTATCCCTCCAGGTTGGGGAGTGTCAAGTGAAACGTATCCTGATTGACCAAGGCAGCTCTTGTGACATCATGTACGTCCGATGTTACAAGGAGCTCGGCCTTCACCCGGACGATATGGAACAATCCAATGGACCAATGGTTGGGTTCAATGGTACGCCTATATGGCCACTAGGAGCAGTAAACTTGGAGGTGCAGGCTGGCACCAGGAAGATCAAGACAGAATTCACCATCATCGACACACCCTCCCCTTACAACATCATCTTGGGAAAGCCATGGTTGCATGCGATGGGGGCAGTTCCATCAACATTGCATCAACTATTGCGATTCCTAACAGAGCATGGAATAGAGGAAGTTAGGGACAATCAGCTGTAGGCGAAGAATTGCTCCATGGTAGCAATGAAATCTACCTACAGCATACGAGAGCCAGAAAAGGCAAAAATTGAAGATGTGGACGTAGAAGTCCTAAAAGACATCGGCAAGGAGCCAGCTGAGAAGAACTAAGAGGCACTGAAGAAAATCCTTGTCTAGGATGGGGATGAAGAACGCTTTTTTCTTATCGGCTCGGGCTTAGCCGAATAAGAGGAAAGAGAGTTGGAAGCTTTTCTGAGAGCAAATATTGAGGTGTTTGCTTGGACACCTTACGAAATGCCTAGCATTGACCCCGAGGTCACTTGCCACAAACTGAATGTTGACAGGTCGACCAAACCTGTAATTCAACGAGCCAGAAGACCGACGTTGATGCATGTTGAAGCAGTAAAGGAAGAAGTAGACAGACTTCTGGAGGCCAGGGCCATTAGAGAAGTTCACTACCCAACATGGCTATCCAATACAGTGGTGGTAAAGAAGAAGAACGGTAAATGGAGGGTCTGCGTAGACTTTACCAGTTTAAACAAGGCCTGTCCCAAAGACAGCTTCCCTCTACCCAAGATTGACCAGCTAGTGGCTGCCACTTCGGGGCATGGAAGGATGAGCTTCTTGGATGCCTACAGGAGGTATCACCAGATAGCTATGGACCCTGCGGATGAAGAAAATACTGCATTTATCACTCCCAAAGGGCTATACTGCTACAGAGTGATGCCCTTTGGGTTGAAAAACGCAGGAGCCACTTACCAAAGATTGGTAACCAAGATGTTCAAGCACCTGATTGGCTGAACAGTAGAAGTCTACATCGACAACATGGTCGTTAAGACCAAGGAGCCTGAGGGACATCTCGCTGATCTGAAAGCAGTCTTTGAAATCTTGAAAACATATCGGCTCTGACTCAATGCATCGAAGTGTGCATTTGGAGTTGGATCTGGTAAGTTTTTAGGATACCTGGTGACCAGAAGGGGCATTGAGGCCAGCCCAGATCAGATCAAGGCCATCCTAGAATTGAAGAGCCCGACGTCGGCAAAACAGGTGCAGATACTAACTGGAAGGGCCGCAGCCCTGAACAGGTTCATAAGCAGAAGCTCAGACAAGTGCAAACCCTTCTTCAAATTAGTGAAAAAAGCCACAGACTTTCTTTTGACAGAGCAGTGCGAAAAAGCATTAGCCGGTCTGAAGAAGTACCTGACCATAACTCCAGTTCTTTCGAATCCAGAACCTGGGGAGGAGCTGTTCCTGTACTTGGCAGTTTCAGAACATGCGATAAGTGCAGTACTAATCCGAGAAGAAAAATGAGAGCAAAGGGTTGTTTGCTATGTAAGTAAAACCCTAGCCGAAGCAGAAACGAGGTATCTACCCTTAGAGAAATTGGCACTAGCTTTAGTAATGGCTTCAAAGAAGTTGAACCATCATTTCCAGGCCCATAAAATTGTGGTACTGATAGAGCATCCATTGAAGTCCCTATCGCAGCAGGGAGACTTAACAAGAAGAATAGCCAGATGGGCAGTCGCCCTAGGCCAGTATGATCTGGAGTACAGGCCCAGAATTACAATCAAAGGCTAGGTTTTGGCCGACTTCGTGGCCGAGTTCACGCCAGAATCCATCCAACATCGGGCTCCGTTGAGCTAAGATAGACGATGTCCAAACAAGGAAGGAGAAGCCCAGCCAAAGACAAAAGAACAAAGGAAAGAGGACAAACTCAGACCCTGTAGCATTTACATCGGCGACTCATTTCGACTATTCGTTGATGGGAGTTTAAACCGACAAGGAGCGGGGGTAGGAGTAGTACTGATATCTCCAGATGGAGAGATATTGGAACAGTCCATTTGATTGGGGTTCAAGGCCTCAAACAATGAGGCAGAATATGAAGCATTGATTGCAGGACTGAAGCTGGCAGCAGCAATACAAGCAGATGAGGTAATAGTTTTTTGTGACTCACAATTGATAGTTAACCAGACAACAAGTGAGTTTGCAACCCGAGATGAAAGAATGTCGGCTTACGCAAAGGAGGTCATCAGGCTGGCAACCTTATTCCAGAACTGCAGACTACTTCAAGTATGCCGAGATGATAACAACCATGCCGATGCATTGGCCAACCTAGCTAGTGTAATACAACCAGGAAAAGCAAGGACAATAATGATTGACTACTTGTCGGGCCCGAGCATTAAACCAGTAACCACAGAGCGTGAAGCAATGTGCGTAGACATGGGACCAAGCTGGATGGATGCAATTATTGTGTTCCTAAAGAAGGAAAGATACCAGATAATCGCAAGGAGGCACACAAGATCAGATTGAAGTCGGCAAGATTCAGTCTGACAGCAGAAGGACATCTCTACAGAAGGTCCTTCACTGGACCCCTTTTAAGGTGCGTACACCCTCTGCAGGTTGAAGATTTTTTTATATGAAATTCATGAAGGAATTTGTGGAAGCTACGCTGGGGGCAGATCGCTAGCTCACAGGGCCATTACCCAGGGGTATTGGTGGCCCTACATGCAAAAAGATGCAGAAGCCTACGTGAAGAAGTGTGAACAATACCAAAGGTTTGCACCTTTGATACACCAGCCAGCTGCTGACCTGAACCTTGTATCCAGTCCTTGGCCATTTGCCCAATGGGGGATGGATCTTGTAACACCCTCAAAATAACACATAAAACCTATCACTAAAGATAAGAATTGATACAAGAGAAATCAACTATTTCTATTCATCAGAGTAGTTCTTACAAAAGTATTACATGTTAACAACAAAAGCAAATGTCCTACGGGCTTACAGCTTTCTAAGTTAACACTTGGTTACACACAAAAAGAGTACTAACTCTAAACAGAAAAAGCCCTTGGCTTGATGTACATGTAATACAAACAAAAGAAACAAAAGAGTCTTCAACTCTCATCCTTATCATCCAAGCTATGTCCTTGGAGGTGGCATGCTACCTGTACCTGAAAATGATGTCCCATATAGGGTGAGCTAATGCCCAGTAGAGATATGCTAAACACAATATGAATAGTAACTAAGACATCAGCAATTGATAAATATTTAATTCCCATAGATCAATTCATACACCATTTCCATTACATGACCACAGTGTCTGTATTTCATTTCATTTTCTATCCCTTAACAAGCCTACAATTCACAACGATGGCTCAGAACCTGGCCAACAACTTACGTGAGACAAAACTCATTTTAAACGGTTCTCATTTCACAATCGATAAGCCTACTAGCTGTATCAACAAATCACCAGATAAGCATATAAGCTATATCAACACTTCCAAAGATAAGCATATGAGCTGTATCTACACATAAACTGACAAGCATATGAGCTGTATCAGTGGAGTCCATCCCCTATCTTCTCCCAAATAACATCCGGTTTAGAGGTCCATCCCCCATCTTCCTCTAAACCGTGGAGTACATCCCCTATCTCCTCCCCCACACACACAATATATATACATATGAATCATATACACAATCAATCAATACATAACGTTAATGTATTCTATCAACCGCCGTACTCAACGACACGTCCAATTGATTAGTTTTAGTTTGCCTAATCATCATGCATTGTCTACAATAATCAAAACTACCCTCCAACGGTAGCGCAAGCAATTATTTCTAAACACATAATAAAAACTCCAACTGATAAATTATCAATGTTTTCAAAAAAGAGCGATTAATAAAACTAACTCCACCGTTTCATAATATAATGAATCAATTTCATTATTTCTAGCTCAATTCCATACAACCACAACAAAGTCATTTATTACACTAATGACCCCGATATACCCAAGCATGGCATATTTCTCTTTATTATCAACATTGACTCCACGAGCCCGATATTACCAACAACATCAACAAACCCATTTTGAAACCCAAATACAAGTTTATGATTCAAAATTATCAAAACCCTCTTTTCAAAAATATACACTTGAAACCCTAATTTTCAAAACTCAAAACCATTTATACAAAACTAAATATCTAGGTTAAACCTCATAAGAGTGAGTAGGAATCCCTACCTCAAATTTCGGAGCTCAAGGAAGATGTTGAAGAAAACCAAAACGCTCCAAACACCAAGATCCACGGTTCAAAATAAAGCCCTCGACGATCAACACAACTTTAACAAAGGCCAAAGGAAAGGAAAGCACTCTAACTAGATCAAACCCTAGAGGGAAGGGAGTTTCTAGAGAGAGAGGCTCTCAAAAATGCTTTTGGGAAAGTAAGAGAGAGAGAGAGAAGATGTAAAAAGTGATTTTAAAATGCCCAACTGTCAACTGATATACGACATTCCTGCTCGAGCGGAGAACACAACGCTTGAGCGTAAAGAACAAATAACTAGGTCCGCTCGAGCACAATAATTACCGCTCGAGCGCCAAGACACAAGAATAAAGTACATCCGCTCGAGCGCGAAAACCAGTCCGCTCGAGCGTGGATTTCCCTCTCCCAGAACTTACACCAACAATGTACTACCCGCTTGAGCGCCAACAAGCCCGCTCGAGCGCAACCCGCTCGAGCGTCGAAAACACACCTGCAGAAGTTTGCAGGGACACAAAATACTGGAAGAGTGTAAACCCCGCTTGAGCGCAAGAAGGCCCGCTCGAGCGGACAACCCATAACCAAACTCCGCTTGAGCGTAGAATAAGCCGCTCGAGCGCAACACCAAAAACCTGGGCGACTAGAATTGAGACTCAGGCTCAACCAACCTGTAACACACCTGTCCAAAACATCCCAAAACTCACACAAATGGAATTAAAGGACGACAACAAGATAGACACAACTACCAACTCCACGGAACTGAGTTTGGAGTACAACTGAACAGTAGAGGGAATACCGGAATCGCTATAGATCTCGTTGGGCAATTGCCCCAAGCAACTGGGCAAAGGAGGTACCTGCTGGTAGCAACAGATTACTTCACGAAGTAGATAGAAGCAGAACCTCTTGCCAAGATCTGAGATGTGGATGTCAAGAACTTCATATGGAGAAATATCATCACCAGATTTGGGATTCCAAGAGCAATAGTTGCCGATAATGGAACACAGTTTGACAGTAAGCTAATTAAGAACTTCTGTGCAAAGTTCAAGATAAAGAACTACTTTTCAACCCCAAGCTTTCCACAAAGCAATAGACAAGCAGAAGCATCTAACAAAGTAATTCTGGATGGGATAAAGAAAAGGCTGCAGGCAGCAAAAGGAAAGTGGGTAGACGAATTGCCCAATGTACTCTGGGCATATCGGACTACGCCGAGAAGATCAATAGGGGAATCCCCCTTCGCCATGGCTTATGCACAGAAGCAGTCATTCCATTGGAGGTCGGCATCCTAGGGATCAGAACCCAGGGAGTTGAGAACGGGACTAATGATGTACTCTTAGCCCGAGATCTGGATCTTCTAGAAGAAAGAAGAGAGAAAGCTGTAATACAGCTTGCAGTATACCAGCAACAGCTTGCCAGAGTTTATAACAAGAAGGTTAATCCAAGGGAATTTCAAGTCGGCGACCTAGTCCTGCGAAAAGTCGTCGGCAACAAGAAGAATCCCAAGGAGGGCAAGCTAGGCCCAAACTGGGAAGGACCCTATAGAATTACTTTAGTATTGGGCAATGGGGCATATCGGCTTGAAGATAATGAGGGCAAAGCACTGCCAAGACCATGGAACACTTGTAATTTGAAATTTTTCTATCATTAGCTGTCACTTGTTTTTTGTTACCGACGACATCAATAAAATCTTAGCAGAATTCTTCAATACTTATGATTGATAAAGATGCATAATGTGGTTTCTGGAAGAAATGAATATTGAGAACCCAAGTAGAACTCAGGTTCACATTAGGGGGCAGAGAGAAGACAAAGTTGTTTAACACTTGTTAAAATTTGTAGCAATTTACAAGTTGAAGTTAAACCGATGTTATGTTTAACACTTCTTGAAATTTATAGCAATTTACAAGTTGAAGTTAAACCGATGTTATGTTTAACACTTGTTGAAATTTGTAACAATTTACAAGTTGAAGTTAAACCGAGATTATTATTTAACACTTGTTGAAATTTGTAGCAATTTACAAGTTGAAGTTAAACCGATGTTATGTTTAACATTTGCTGAAATTTGTAGCAATTTACAAGTTGAAGTTAAACCGAGATTATTGTTTAACACTTGTTGAAATTTGTAGTAATTTACAAGTTGAAGTTAAACCGATGTTATGTTTAACACTTGTTGAAATTTGTAACAATTTACAAGTTGAAGTTAAACCGAGATTATTACTTGTTGAAATTTGTAGCAATTTATAAGTTGAAGTTAAACCGAGATTATTGTTTAACACTTGTTGAAATTTGTAGCAATTTACAAGTTGAAGTTAAACCGAGATTATTGTTTAACACTTGTTGAAATTTGTAGCAATGTAGTAATTTACAAGTTCAAGTTAAACCAAGATCATTGTTTAACACTTGTTGAAATTTGTAGCAATTTACAAGTTAAAATTAAACCGAGATCATTGTTAACCGAGGTATGTCACACCGAGAAGATTGCACAAAGAAGGAAGTATATATTCAAGATATGCAAAAATATTCCAAGTATGGAGGCATACAAAGCAAGCATTCAAAAGTAAAAGAGTTGCTGTATTAAAAACACATCGGCAATGTGAAGCAGTTTCCAGTACTTCAAGGAAGAAAAACAAAGTACAAAGATAGGAGGGAAAAACGTAAGACTAAGACTCCTCAGCAGTTGCAGTTGGTTGAGTTTGGAGTTCAGACGATTGTTAAGAGGATACCTCGGCAGACTTTTCCGCCATGAGCTCGGCATCAATTTGGGCAAGGGTTTCATCAAGGCTCTTTTCGGCAAAGGTGACGTCGGCTGATGCCTTCTCAACAACAGCATCAGCATCTTCAGGAACCTCCTCATCTTGAGTCAAGTCTAGGACTTGCTCATTTTGAGAAGAAGACTTGGCCCCAGCAATCTCCTCGGGCTTCCTCACCAGAACCTCCTCCTCAGATTCAGAATCATCATCAAATTGAGGTGGAGTTGGAGGAAATGACAGGGGAATGGCATCGGCGTTCCTCAGGGAGGAGTCCTCAGGGACATCAAGTTTTTTCAGCAAAGTCATCCAACTAAGGGAGAAACCCTTGTTGCATGCTTGCTTGACTTGCTTTTCATAGGCCTCTGTAATATCGGCCATACCCTGAGCATACGCCTTTTCGTCGGTATCTTTGATTTCGGCCTCTTTGGTGGCCAGGGCATCTTGAAGCTCCTTCTGGGCCTAGGCCACTTTGTCCTCAGCCTCTTTCAGCTGGGCTTGAAGAACTTTGTTTATTGCCTCAATGGCACCGACCTTTTCATCGACCTCATCTTTCTCTTTGATGGCGACCTCGGCCTGGTCCTCCAGGGTCTTCATCTTTGATTGCAGGCTCTTATTGGTTTTCTGAAGTGTGGAGACCTCCCTCTTCTTCTCAGCTAGCTTCTCACGATTCTCAAAAGATTGCATTGAGAAAGAGTAGGCATGCTGGATGGCCTTAAAGGAAACAGAAGTATTAAAAAATATTCTAAGTATGAAATAAAGAGAAAGAAAGAAAGAAAAAGTACCAAGCAACAACACTTACCTGAACAGAATGCTGAAGCATCAGAGCGTAATTTTCATACTCACTGAACTCGGCGTTTCGCTCCAAATCGCCTGGAAGAAGCAATGCAGTATGAAGGGTAACGCCGACATTGATATCGTCGGCGCTGTTACTAGCCATAACAGGCTTATCTTCTAGGGTAATCTCGGGGGCCCAGGGGGCATCTGGCTTCTTAGACCCCGAGGTCGTTACAGATGACCTCAGCCTTTTGGACTTGGTAGATTCGAATGGAAATGCTTCAGCAGACCTTTTCACAGGGACAGAGGCGGTTTTCTCACTCGGAGCCAGCTTAGAAATTGGCAAAGTGTCTTCAGTCTCAACCTGAGTCACCTTGGCCTTTGGTTGAGCCTTTTTAACTCTTTTCGGCTTCGGTGGAGGCAGGGCTTGTGTTGATTGAGCATCAACATTAGTTGGAATATTGGCTAAGAGATCTTTGGCAACTGGTTTTGGGCGACCCATCTCGGCAGAAGAAACTATAAGTCGTCGGCGACGTTTTCGTTGAGATGGTGGGATCAAGTATGGAGCCGAGGTAGACGGCTGTTCTGCTGGATCAGAGGTTGATCCTTGGTCTGTCTGAGATATTAACGCGGCTTGTGGAGTTGTGGCAGAGAGAGGAGATAAGCTCTTCTTCTTTTTTCTCCTGGGAACGTCAGGAAGAGCTGATTTGTATGTTGGAATGAATTAAGAAGCAGAGGCGTCTTCCGTTTATGGACTGGCAGGTCTAAGAGTTTCTTCAAATCTTTGCTGGGAAAGAAGGATTGGCGAAATTTTTTTGGCAGCTTAGGAAAAGCTGTAAGGAAAACAGACTTTAAGAAACAGATGAAGTATGTAAGACTTTAAAAAAACAAGTAAGTATGAATGCAGGGCTCTTACCATTACCTTCTACAAAGACTGATCGAGGGAGAGGGAAGAGATGGAGGTCTTCATCTGGGGCAAACTCCCAGTTTCCTGAAGTAATGAAATAGTCGTCCCCAGCTCCCTTGTTGGAGTCTGGGAGGTCGGCTACGATTTTGAACTCTGTGGACCTCAGCTTAAGGTAATAAATGTAGCCTTTTTCTTTCAAGTTAAGGCCGCACATGGTATAGCAGTATTGAATATCGGCTAAGGTGATCCTAGCATTTTCCTGTTTAGCTAAGGCTATGATGCCATTGATCACTCGATAAGAATTGATGGCAAGTTGCATGGGGTTCAACTTATAATAATGGAGAATCTCGCGAAAAAGGATGTTGAGTGGAAGCCGAAGTCCACACTCAATAAAGGCAACTACAGAGAAGGGCATGGAATCATCAGTAGGCATGATGGAGTCATCATCCCCAGCCAACCTCAGATGGACGTCGGCTGGGATTTCAAACTCCTGTCTAAAGTATTCTAGTTTGGATGGGGTGTTTACCCTATGTTTCCACATACCCATGATATCGGCTTAATCAAAGAGGTTGGGTTTCAGAAGATGTTTTGAAAGGGTTATTGGGACCTCGGCAAACGCTTAGGAAAGTGCAGGTTTCAGTTTTTTCCTAAATTGTGGGTTCTACAGACAAATCCCAAACCTAAGTCTATGGGAACGAAGATTGAAGGCACAAATCTGGCAAAGACACAAAAAACAGAAAACAAGAACAAGTTTCAGAATTAAAGAACAAATATGGACTATCAAGAACGCAGTGAGTACAAGTGGTACAAGGTCAAGAACAGTGGCAAAATCGCAGAAGAATTGTAAGCAGTACGAGTATTCAAGACATGGATAAAGAGCAAAGTCGTGGAATAAACACACTCAGATATGAGATTCACAATTCGAATGTTTGAACAAAGCAGTAATGGCAACAAATAGTAAAGAACATCAGAGAATTGAAAAGGAAGGGAACTGTGGCTTACCAGAAAGAGTAAAGCCGGTATGAAGATCGCCGAAATCAGGCGACGGTTACAGAAGTAGTAGAACGATGAAAGCTTCACTAAGAGGGAAGAACGAAGACAGTTGCAGAGCTTGAAGTCTGGAACAATGGCGGATTCACAAGGAGAAAGTAAGAGAGAGAAAACCCAAGAATATCAAATGAAAGGTGAAGAAATGAAAGAAGAGGGAAAAGTTTTGTTAAAACTTGAAACGGCGGCGAAAATGAATTAATGCGCCTAGAGCAACGAATGCGTCAGACGGCAAGACGCAGACATAAGGCGGCTTACAAAGCGCGTCCGCAACGCGATCGTGTAAGGATGAAACACGTGGATGAAAACAGTCGAATAAGTGATGCGTGACAGCTCGTATGTTAGAGAGAACTCTTGGAGTCCTTAGTCTTAATGGAAGCATGTCGGCCTGAAATAAATGATCTCTACAGAAGAAATTTTAAGCCGACGTACTAGAAGGAAGTACCAATATAGGTTCCATCACCTCAGAATACCGAGGTAATAGAACCTAGGGGACAGTTGTGGGGATATATTTTTTGAATACCAACACGTGGCAAGGTGACGCCGACATGTCAGCCGAGGTGCCACGTGTCCCGTTCTTGACGCCGAGGTTACCTCTGAAGATATCGGAATCCGAGATAAGCGGATAAGGGAAAAGAGTCCTAGAATGAGGAAAGACTTCAAAATGGATAAGGATAATGTTCTTAGGGAGTGTATCCTTATCTCTTGAGGAATCCAAAGTAAGCACTGAATGGGAGTCTATAGAAGTTAGGTTTCTATCAGGACTAGGATTGAGTTAACTATAAAAGAAAGGCACCCCCATGGGTCTAAGGTACGCAATTTATATTCTGAACAGTAAGTTTAGCACTATGGATTATTTTTGAGAGATATACTGACTTGATCGTCGGAGTGCCCCGGGTGGACGAACCACCACCGGAATCTTCTTTTTTTGTTGCAAGTTAGCCAGGTGTCATCTATTCTGCCAGTTCTTTCCAGCTAATCACTGAGTTGGAAGTGTGGTCAGAAAATCACTCACACAGAGATCATGTGTTCCTTAAAATCTCACCGACAAGAGGGGTAATCCGATTTGGAAAGCGAGGAAAGTTAAGACCACGTTGCATCGGCCCATTCGAGATACTCGAAAGGATTGGTCCTGTAGCATATCGTCTTGCACTTTCACCCGAACTATCCAATGTCCATAATGTGTTTCACGTTTCGATGCTTCGTCAATATCTTCGAGATCCAGAGCATGTTGTCGATCATGAAAACCTAGAAGTTCAAGAAGATCTCTACGAAGAGCAACCCGTACAGATTTTCGATCGTCGTGATCAGATCCTTCGAAATAAAACTATACCTCTCGTAAAGGTCTTATGGAGAAATTATCGTGTCGAAGAAGCAACGTGGGAAACTGAAAGCCAAATGCGAGCCAAATACCTACATCTCTTCGAAAACTAAGGTACGTCAAGTTTGGGGACAAACTTCTTTTAAGGAGAAGAGAAATGTGACACCCGAATGTTTTAAATTTAACATTACGATAAAATAAATAAATAATAAATAATAATAATAATAATAAAATAAGTGTATATAATATATACATGTAGTGACAATGATAATAATAAATAAAGGCATAATTTAGGAGATTGAGAATTTGATGGTTAAAGAAATACGTTGTGAAATACTACACATTAAATATTTTAATAAGTGGTAAGTGGTGATTTATAGTTGGGTAGTGAGATTTTTAGACGTGAACCTAACTTATTATTATACGTAATTTTAAGAATCATCGTGGATTACCAAAGAAGATAATAATGTTTAAAGTGGTAAAGTGGTCAAAATAAGTCAATGGTCAAAGAAATAAAAAGATAAAATCAAACAAGTTCATAAATAACAAGATAAGGGTGGACCGGAGACTACACGCGTCAATTTACGGACTTTGTAGCTTGTTATCCAAGAGTGTCTTTCCTATAAATAGAGAAGGTTGGTATATTAAGGCAACGAAAAAAAATAAATAGAGAGTAGGAAAGAGGACGGCTCGGGTGAGAAGCTTGAGTGGAAAGGAAGAATAAAGAAAGTAATTTAAGGTGAGTTATATTATACCTTGAGTTACCAAAAAGTATTTTATTTATGTTTTGACTTACCAAAATGTGTTTTATATAATTTATGTTTTATTAATATATTAATAAAAGTTATGTTTTATAAAAGTTTCAGCTACGTGGTTTTATTTCTAAACCCTATTTGCTTAAAAGTAAAACCCATGGATATGTTTGTTTTACTTTAAAGAATATTTGGCTATGACCTTATATGAAAATATGTTTTGTGAGTACTACCACGGGAGTCCCATGCCTTGGAGGACTTAAATAACCATTGGCTAGTGGTTGACTAATTTGTAGTCCAGTGTTTGTCATGGATCCATTGACCAGTGTAGTGATTGTCACTTAGTGATGTACCGTGGTTATAGTGATTATTTCAGTTTCTGGCACTTAATTAATTTGTGTATTCAACCCAACTCAATTTATGTTAATGTTTTAGTTTAAATAAATATCCATGGCCATTTTGTGCCCCTACACTCATAGTATGATATTTCTTACTCTGCTATTACCCCTTTCAGGTGACGAGGTTTAGCGGGATCAAGATGGAAAATGAATCGCTATGTTATTTTGTTTTCTATCTTTTATTATTAGACTCCTGTAATATAATGTAGTTCAAGTAAATTATGTTTTATTTCTTTTTAAATAAACAGTTGATACCCAGTCATTTATTTTAATTTATTTAATTTATCCGCTTGCGTTGTGACTACAGAATTATCCGAATTACATTATTTCTATCTTGTTACGACGTCGAGCCTTTGGGTACCGGGTTTGGATCGTGACAAAAACACTTTGAAAATAATAAAATTAATTCCAAAGACTTTCTCCAAACTTGAAGGTTTATAATTTCTTCCCTTCCTCATTTTCTTTCATTATGGTGAAACTATTACAAAGTAGAAATTAAAAACACTACAAATGGAAATGAAAATGTAATTGTTACAATTACAAATTGTTTAAATTTGTAAAACGGAGTTCATGGTTGCATCTGGAATCGTTTGTTTAGCTAAGAACATACTTTTCCACTTATAATGCTTATCTTTGTATAAAACATATTACAAAACTCTATCCTCGTTGCCTCTAAATCTCCATACTCACTGTTCATATACACACTTGGATACAAGATGAGTTAATGAACCAATAAAGTGAATATTGCACAAGTAATTTCAGCAATAACTCGCAATGTATAATTCAAAGGCTATAGATGCATTGTAATTACAAGAATATCATGAGTTGCATGGTTATAAATCAATTACACATATAGAAATATTATGGTTATAATATTGGCAATCTAACCATACAACTATGAGCAAATATATATAACAATAGAGTTAAATTTTCACTTATTATTCTATGAATATAAAAATATTTTGGAGTAATTTTTTTGATTACACATCAAGACATGAAAAAACTTACAATTGATATAACCAAAAACAAATAGAATAAATTGGAGTTAATATTACTACAATACCAAGCTATACCACCATGTGATAATGCAACATAATCTTTAGCAATCACAAGAATAAGACAATTATATAGAAAAAAATTGAAACTGTTTTACCAAATTTTCTCCTTAAACAAACCTGTTTGGAGATATTTGATACCGTCAAAAACCTCTCGACTGGCCGAATCTCTTGAAATTCTCAAAATCCAGTTATTAGTTTTTCCTATATTTTAATTAATCAAATTAAATCAAAATTGTTGCTAATTTTTCAAAACAGCATACGGAATAAATCCAAAATCAAACTTAACTATAAAGTGAATAATTAAATTCACTAAAATTTTGAAGGTCCAATATTATTCCTTATTTCACGCAAAGGTAATCATGTTCAAATAAAAAATTAGTAGTCCAATTTACTAATTTTAATTTATTTTATTAGTTTGTATTATATATCCTGCTTTTGCATTTAGGTAAACATGTAGAGAAAGTTAATTACAAAAGAAAACAAATAACATATAAATCAAATAAATTAGTAAGAATCTTAAGAAATAAAATTCTTATTTTATTTTTATAAATTCTTAGCAACTTAAGCACAAACCATCAAATTACTCATGTAATGACAACTAATTAACATAAAATAAATTGCATGAATAAATTACTTAAAACAAACAACTCAAATTCTAATAATTCTAAGCAATTAAATTAATTTTAATTTCAAGAGTCACTAGAATAAAACTATAATAAAACTAAATTGTTTTATTAAAACTATTTATAAGGGTCTATTTTAAGATTGTTGGTATTTTTTCATAATAATACATGAAAAATATATAAAATAAATTAAATAGAAATGACAAAACAATTTTTTATTAAAGAGATGAAATACAGAATAAATGACAACTAAAAATACAGAAATGAATTAGATTACATTACTAATAGAACAAATTATTAAAAGATTAGAACTCATCAAATTTAAGAACAAATGATAAGAAAAGAAGTAAACCGAAACCTGCACTAGACAGTTTTCTTAAAACAGATTCACTGCCTCCCGATGGATGCTAGAGGTATGTCGGCGTCTGTCTCTCAGGATATGACAATCGAAACTAGCTAGTACAGAAGCACCTTCTGAGTAGATTTGGCGAACTTGACAATGGATGCCTTCTCTCTAACAAGAACCAAAGAAGATGCTAACAAAAGAAGATAGGAAAAAAAAAAATTGGTGTAAAAAAGCATCTCTGTCACAACCCGCTCCCAGTACCCAAGTATTAAACATCGTGATGGTCAGTAACTAGAGTTACCTTCGGCCAATTCTTAAACAAATTACTAAACGCAAGCAGAAAAGTATTTAAGTGAGGATACAAAAATAATCATTGGAACTTCTATTTAATTAAATTGTCAAAACTGAATTATGTCTACAACGTGTTTTTTGTCTACCCCACATGTTGGCCTTGACATACCACCTGAAAGTGATAAACAACTATAAGCAACTGGTAGAGTGATAAATATTATACTAAGAGCATAAGGGCATAAAATTTACCATGGATAATTATGAGGCTAAACAGAGTTTGATATTAAAATACAGAATATATAATAGGGAAATCATTTGGCATATAATACAGAAATCATATAAATAAAATAATCATAACCACGGTACAGAACGAAACAGAACAGATGTATGGATTCAAAAGGTGGCTCATACGAATTCTAGAGGTGGCTCCCACTATAGTGTAGCACTTAGCTCCGTACAGCACTTTGATCCATACTAGAGATCATAACCTCGGTACAGAACAGAACAAATGTATAGATTCAAGAAGTGGCTCGTATGAACTCTAAAGGTGGCTCCCACAATATTATAGCACTTAGCTCCGTATAACACTTTGCCCTATAGTAAAAATCGAAGTGTCAGTAGATCCATGACAGACAGAGGGTCACAACGTGACTAATCAGAGGGCCAATAGTTATTTAAGTCTCCCAAGACATGGAACCTCCGTGGTGGTACTTATAAAATAATTACTCAAAACATATTTTAATAAACAGTTATATCCATGGATTTTTCTTAGTATATCAAATAAGGTTCATAAATTAAATAACATAATTAAAACATAATTGACGTAAAATAAATTATGATAACTTAAAACATACGTAAAATATATTATGATTACTCGAGGTATAATACAATTCACCTTATGTTAATTCTAACTTTTACCTTTCGTTCACTGCGACCTACTAAATACTCCAAACTAAACTTAAAATTTTATATATAAAACTTGGACACCAGAGAAAGAAAGAATAAGAGAGTTTGGTGATGATGATACTGCTGATAGATAGGTATTTATGAGGGAAATTTATGAGCTGGATTGGGCTGTGGTAATGATCGGACAGATTTTGGCAGACGAGAGTTATCTTAGGATAGATTTTGGTAGACGAGTTATCTAGGATAGATTTGGGCGAACGAGTTGTCTTGGGACAGATTTGGGCAGCGGTGATGGGCGAGAGATTTAGCCATCGAGAGAAGGTGCTCGGTTAAAACACCGCTGGCCCAACCGAGATACGATCGTGCAGCGAGAGAGGTTAGCCGAGTGAAATGTCCGACGCCTTGAGCGCAGTCTGGTTGGACGAGGTATCTGTCTGCTTTCGGCGAGAAGGCCATTGCAAACAAGTTTGAGATGACTCAGCTCCGAGATGCCGCCGAGCCGGTCTCCATTGAGCTTAACGAGGAATGCTTGGGCATAAGCGGTGAAAGCGTTGATAAGATGTTAGCTCATTGCCGAGCTCGATGAGAGTGAGCAGGTTGGGTTAGGTGATATTTAGCATGGCGTATCTTGTGAGATGGGATAAGCAGAGCCACGTGTTGAGAGGCCACTAGGAGTGGATATGGGTGAAGGGTATATAAGCAAGTCTGCCCCATCTAAAAAGGACGAACACTTTGTAAGGAATTTCTTACACTCAAACACCCTCCTCTCTCTCTCTCTCTCTATCCTAGGTGTGCGCCAACTTGATCGTGAGGTGTTTTCCGCCACACACCGGGTAGCTCACCGTTAAAGCTTCGGTGATCAGACGGTGAGGAGCTTGGAAGAAAGGAAGTGCGGGTTGCCGGAATTTTTCTCCCCGCAATTGGCGCGTCGTGGGAAACTTGACAGATAAAACCTTGTCTTCCAAGTTCATCGACGCCGTCCATGGCAAACAACGACGAGTTTCCGTCTCGCCATCGCAGAGCCACCGGAGTTTAACCGGAGAGAAGAACATCCCACCGCCCTTCCAATGGCGGACTTGGAGACGCCCCGGAGGTTGGGAGATCACGCGGAATAAGCGGAAGAAGTCATGGTCGTTCATGAGTCGAGCGGTCATCGGCGGAGAGAGTCACACTCGAGCGTCGAACACAAGTTGCGAGACCAAAACGCCGTCATCCGTGAATGGCGAGAGATGGAGGAGCTTAAGCGGCATGTCAAAGGGAAGGGTGTAGCTGGAGTGGGTGACCACAGTGAGCGCACCCCATCCCGCCGTTCAGCCAGCCAGAGTCAGAGGCACACTCCGGCCATTTCTATTACCAGAAGTTGCAGAGATGGTGATTCCGATGTCTGTGAAAAAGTCCAAATACAGCAGAAGACTCTCTGAGCCCTCACGTCCGGAGACGACGTCGAGGTACTCCTACTCACTGTCTGAGAGGATTTGCGGGCGATTTTGAAGAGCAGGCTCGCGGCGGGAGGCTCGAGAGGTGCGGCGTTCAGCGGCTACCCTATGGAGTCCACACCTGAGGAGGTCGAATGCCTCCACCAAGCGGCGCCATCCCTTCTAGATACTGATTTAGCTTGGTGGCGCTTCTCCTTTTTCCTTGGAGATAGAAGCAATGCCTTCCATGAAGCTTCCACCACCAAAGTTCACCCTTCTGACGGAAAGAGCTAATACATGCATGTAAGTCATTTCCGTGTTATGGCGGACATAGGCGGAATGATGCTCTTATGTGCCTGGTCTTTCCGTCAAGTTTGGGCGAGTTGGGTTTGAAATGGTTCGGGAGGCTGCCGGAGGGGAGTATAGCAAGGTGGCAGCAGTTGGCCGAAGCCTTTGTGACGCGCTTTACGACCAACACCAAAACACCAAAGGAGGTCGACCACCTTCTCAGTGTCAAGATGGAGCCGAACGACACGTTGAAGGCGTACAACTCCAGGTACTGGGAAACCTTCAACGAGATCCTAGATTGCCCGGTCAACCTGGCAATCACCCAATATAAGCGCGTGATCTCCGGCCGGACATAGGCCGAGGACTCGCTACAATGAGTCGCAGACATCCATGTGGCACCTAATGCACAAGGCATCAATGAGTACATCCGAGTAGAGGATGATCGTTGGCGTCCACCGCGAAGACAACCCCGGTGGCAACGGACAAGTGGGCGCCTGGGTTCTAAAGAAGGCAAGCTAGGGGCAAACCGGGCAAGGGGGCATACCACTTGGAAGATTTGGATGGCAAAGGTGTACCCCGCCATGGAATGCGGCCGTATGTAATTTTTTGAGGAAGGATTTGTTTCCCTTACACTTCTAAATGGAAATACTCTTTTTGTCAATGTAATAGAAGTGGAAATACTCTTTTTGTCAATGTAATAGAAGTGAATTACTTTTGCTGAAGAACTTTGTTGTGTCCGAAATAATATAGTGAATCAGGGGCCAACTCCAAGGTTCCGGCCGGGATGACTTACTCCTTGGCCGAGCTGATCTTGTCCGCCAAGTAGGAAGTCGCGGAGCGGACCTTGCTCGCCTTCCTTGGAGTACCTTGGCCGAGCTGATCTTGTCCGCCAAGTAGGAAGTCGCAGAGCGGACCTTGCTCACCTTCCTTGGAGTTCCTTGGCCGAGCTGATCTTGTCCGCCAAGTAGGAAGTCGCAGAGTGGACCTTGCTCGCCTTCCTTGGAGTTCCTTGGCCGAGCTGATCTTGTCCACCACCTTGGCCGAGCTGATCTTGTCCGCCAAGTAGGAAGTCGCGGAGCGGACCTTGCTCGCCTTCCTTGGAGTTCCTTGGCCGAGCTGATCTTGTCCGCCAAGTAGGAAGTCGCAGAGCGGACCTTGCTCGCCTTCCTTGGAGTTCCTTGGCCGAGCTGATCTTGTCCGCCACCATGGCCGAGCTGATCTTGTCCGCCACCATGGTCGAGCTGATCTTGTCCGCCACCATGGCCGAGCTGATCTTGTCCGCCAAGTAGGAAGTCGCGGAGCGGACCTTTCTCACCTTCCTTGGAGTTCCTTGGCCGAGCTGATCTTGTCCGCCAAGTAGGAAGTCGCGGAGCGGACTTTGCTCGCCTTCCTTGGAGTTCCTTGGTCGAGATGATTTGCTCCGGTTGATGTCCCAACCGTGATGATTTGCTCCGGTTGATGGAGTTGATGGTTTGTTCAACTCAGGGATTCCAACCGTGGTGATTTGCTCCGGTTGATGGTCGAGCCGAGATGCTTACTCCGGCTGAAGAGTTGATGGTTTGCTCAATTTCCAGGTTCCAGCCAAGATGGTTTACTCCGGCTGAAGAGTTATTCCAGCCGAGATGCTTACTCCGGCTGAAGAGTTGATGGTTTACTCAACTTCCAGGTTCCAGCCGAGATGGTTTACTCCGGCTGAAGAGTTGTTCCAGCCGAGATGCCTACTCCGGCTGAAGAGTTGATGGTTTGCTCAACTTCCAGGTTCCAGCCGAGATGCTTACTCCGGCTGAAGAGTTGATGGTTTGCTCAACTTCCAGGTTCCAGCCGAGATGGTTTACTCCGGCTGAAGAGTTGTTCCAGCCGAGATGCTTACTCATTTGAAGAGTTGATGGTTTGCTCAATGGCTGCTTCAAATGAGATGATTTACTCCGTGAAGAGTTGATGTTTTGCTCAATCAAGGCGATTCGACCGAGATGCTTACTCATTTGAAGAGTTGATGGTTAGCTCAATCGGAATTCCACCGTGATGGTTTACTCCGTGAAGAGTTGATGTTTTGCTCAATCATAGCGATTCCACCGAGATGCTTACTCATTTGAAGAGTTGATGGTTAGCTCAATGTGGAATTCGGTAGTGATGGTTTACTCCCGAAGAGTTGATGATTTGCTCAACTGCGCGATTCCAGCCGAGGTGCTTACTCCGGTTGAAGAGTTGATGGTTTACTCAACTTCGTGTTCCAATGAGATGGTTTACTCATTTGAAGAGTTGTTCCAGCCGAGATGCTTACTCCGGCTGAAGAGTTGATGGTTTGCTCAACTTCCAGGTTCCAGCCGAGATGCTTACTCCGGCTGAAGAGTTGATGGTTTGCTCAACTTCCAGGTTCCAGCCGAGATGGTTTACTCCGGCTGAAGAGTTGTTCCAGCCGAGATGCTTACTCCGGCTGAAGAGTTGATGGTTTGCTCAACTGCGCGTTTCCAGCCGAGATGATTTACTCCGGCTGAAGAGTTGATGGTTTGCTCAACTGCGCGATTCCAGCCGAGATGCTTACTCCGGCTGAAGAGTTGATGGTTTGCTCAACTGCGCATTTCCAGCCGAGATGATTTACTCCGGCTGAAGAGTTGATGGTTTGCTCAACTGCGCGATTCCAATGAGATTCTTACTCATTTGAAGAGTTGATGGTTTGCTCAACTTCGTGTTCCAAAGAGATGGTTTACTCGGTGAAGAGTTGTTCCACCGAGATGCTTACTCATTTGAAGAGTTGATGGTTTACTCAAGCTGCTGCTTTCGGTAGAGATGATTTACTCCGACTGAAGAGTTGATGTTTTGCTCAATCGGCGATTCCAAATGAGATGCTTACTCATTTGAAGAGTTGATGGTTTGCTCAACTTCCAGGTTCCAGCCGAGATGGTTTACTTCGGCTGAAGAGTTGTTCCAGCCGAGATGCTTACTCCGGCTGAAGAGTTGATGGTTTACTCAACTGCGCGTTTCCAGCCGAGATAATTTACTCCGGCTGAAGAGTTGATGTTTTGCTTAACTGCGCGATTCCAGCCGAGATGGTTTACTCCGGCTGAAGAATTGGTATTTGCTCAACTGTGAGGTTTCGGTGAATCTACCCTGTTGATCAGAATGGTAAGTAATCCACGCCTGGAGCGGACGGAATTAAGGGCAATTGTGAGAAATTTATGAAATTTGGATTGTGGTAATGATCGACAGATTTTGGCAGACGAGTTGTACCGGATAGATTTTGGCAGACGAGTTGTACCGGATAGATTTGGGCGAACGAGTTGTCTTGGATGATTTGGGCGAAGCGGTGATGGTAGGAGATTTAGCCTGTCCAGAGAGAAGGTGCTCGGTTAAGGCACCGCTTGGCCCAACCGAGATACGTGCCGGCAGAGAGGAGGTTAGCCGGTGAAATGTCCGACGCCAAAGTGCACGGTTGGACCGAGGTATCTGCTGCTTTCGGCAGAAGGCCACCGCAAACAAGTTTGAGATGACCCGAGCGGCTCGCCGAGATGCCGAGCCGGTCTCCATTGTGCTTAACCAGGGGAATGCTTGGGCATAAAGCGTTGAGGCCGTTGATAGAGATGTTATTTCACCGCCGAGCTCCCGATGAGAGTGAGCGGTTGGGTTAGGTGATATTTAGCATGGCGTATGCTGACAGATGGGATAGCAGAGCCACGTGTTGAGAGGCCACTAGGAGTGGATATGGGGCGCAGAAGGGTATATAAGCAAGTCTGCGCCCCCCATACGAAAAGGACGAACACTTTGTAAGGAATTTCTTACACTCAAACACCCTCCTCTCTCTCTCTCTCTCTATCCTAGGTGTGTGCTAACTTGATCGTCGGAGGTGTTTTCCGGCCACACACCGCCGGGTAGCTCACCGCCGTTGTGCTTTCAGGTGATCGGACAGCTGAGGAGCTTGGAAGAAAGGAAGTGCGGGTTGCCGGAATTTTTCCTCCCCGTACAGTATTTATATAGTAAATGAGACGTGGGCGGCAAGCATGTCTTGGGGGTACGTATCGTTTGTTGTATAAAAAAGATGTATTTCAGTATATTTTGGTGTAGGAAAAATATAGAAAAAATATAATAAAAATATCATAATATTCAAAAAATAGTTTTGAATAATAATATAAAATTTAAGGAACAACTTAAATTTGTAGGTTGTTACAATCTCTAACTTTTTATCTCAAAACATTATCTCATTTTTCATTACAAAATATCTCTAAAACAACCTACTAAGTTGGAGGAGAAATGTCTCTATTTATATTAGTAGGAGAGAGTCTTAGCCATGAAGGCTAACATCAATGGAGTCATCAAATGTCATCAACTCTAGTCATTAGGGTTAGAGTTACAAATGTTCAAAACTCCAAAACCATTATATGAATCATAATGTATATATAATGCATAAATTTTGATAATTAAATTAAATGAGTTACAAAATAGATACGGGTGTTGGTTTACAACGCAATCCAAGTACAATCTCAAATACATGTAAAACTAAGCTCATCACAGCTTAGTCCAAAGCTCAAGACTAGGTCAAAGTCCAAGTCTAAGTCTAAGACCAAACCTAACACATGCACAAGTACAAATCTAAACCCAATTCAAACCAAGACTAAGTCCTAATCTAAACACAACTTTATTGATGCCCACTTTATGAGATAATTCTCATTCATAACTCAATGGTTTCGGCTCATTATTTTTGTATTGCAATCTCTCACTTAAGATAATACAAAATCACTCATATCCATCTCACCAGGAGGTTGGGTCCCACTTTAATTTGGAATTAAAGTTGTCAAAAACCTATTATTTTCCAACATCTTTTGTGCTATATAATTAGGATTTGATTGCATAATTTATTAGACTATTATTTTAAAGCAATTGATTAGTTGATATAATTTATACAAATAAAACATCTACCTCTGTGATTATTATAATCTAATAAACAATAAATACTATTTACATATTAAATTGATAAAATTGATGGAATTACATAAGTGAAATAGTTGGAGTCACGCCAAACTACTCAAGCCTGACATGTGAGAGGAGATGTATGATTTGAGTAATTATAGGATCAAATAAGTCAAAAAACCCAAAATAGGTTCTCAAATCAAGCATGACAGGGTGTAACCAGGGGGACGCAAGCTATACGATAAAAGATATACAGTTGAGGACCATGCCAATTGTATTATATGGTTAGGTCAAGGAATGAGATGTGAATTAGGCTTTTGTTTGATTGTAAAATATTTTTAATTATTATTATTTTTTAGGCAAATTAGACTGGTGGTCTCTATATTTTACCTGTTGTGTCATTCAGAACCAATAAATTTATATGTAAACTTTGGAGCCTGCATTGCCATCCACAACCCCCCTTCTATCTGCCACTGTAAGGTTGTTTTTAGTTGGAGGATTTGACAAAAGAAATGAAAAGGAAAAGAGAAATAAAAAGAAAAGGATAAATAATTGATAGGATTCAGATTTCAAGTTATATATGTTTGGTTGAGTTGGAAAATGGAAAAAAGAAAAGATTTAAAGTGAACTAAAAGATAAAAAGTAGAATTACATTTCTTTTCTCTTTCAATTTCTCTTATCAAATCCTTTAACTAAGCACAGGCTAAGTAGTGAAAATTTTAAGAATAAATTATACTTTGCCTCCTCTTATATTTGATCACTTTCTTACTTTGGCCTTTAAAGTTTGTTTGTTTGTTTGTTTGTTTTTTTTACACTTTGACTTTTTATGTTTCAATTTTTTTCCAATTTACTCATAAAGCTAACTTCTATTCAAAATTAGATATAAAATGTCATAATAACTTACATAACATAAAAAATATATTATTACATTAGTGTTTAAGTTTATGTCAGAGATATGAGTTATATATAATAAAATTTTTTACATCATGTGACTGTTAATATGTCATTTTTCGTCCAATTTTTAAAAGAAATTAGCTGTAGAAGTAAACTGAAAAAAAATTGAAACACGAAGGGTCAAAGTGGGAAAAAATAAATTTTAAGGGCCAAAGTATAAAAGTGACCAAATATAAAGGGGCAAAGTGTAATTTATCTAAAATTTAGTTAGAGACTCCAACCAAAGTCTGAAAGATTTACTTTTTCTTGTAAAATCTTTTGCATGACAAATATTTTTCCCAATAAAATGTTTTACTGTCAAACAAACGGAGGTTTAATAATCAAAGCGCGAGTGAGCATACCATACTGAGAAGTTGTAAGATTTTGTCCTTGCTAATGGACAAAGTTATAAATTTTATTTAAGGCCCGTTTAGTAGAGATGTGGGAAAGTGATTATAACTTATAACTTAACAGCTTATACCTTATAGCTGTGAATATAAGTTGATTTTTTACTTATAAATTAAGCTTCTTCTCCCCCACTCACAGAATAAGTTGATTTTTAACTTACAAAAAGTTATAAACTGTATTGTTAAGTTGAACCAAACACATCAAAATAGCTTAAATTAAACTAAAAACTGAAATAAGCTGGAAATAAGTCCTACCAAACAGGACCTTAGAGAGGACATGAATAAGTTTAGAAAAAAAAGAATATTAAGTTAATATCAATGTTTACATAAGCGTTGTAAAAAATTTAATAAGGTAAATTATAAATCTATATCAACATCAAACAAGATTTATTTATTTATTGATTAGTACCACCTCACATAAGATTTATATGCTGCATATGAAATAAAATTAGCATCATGCAATGCAAGTCAACGAATTTTGAAGACATAATAATAATGTGTATACCTCAAAATGTACACATTACCTTGACTATATAACAGATTTTAAAACCTTGTTGTGCAAATAACCATGTATAAATTTTGATGCACACAATTTACTTTTAGATGTACAAACTACATAGTAGATACATAGCAAAAATCAATAAAGTTGAAAGGAAATTTTCTGAAGAGATTAAATGGGTTATTATTATTTTTTTGTAGCTATATATAGGGAATTCTATTATTTTTCTATTGCCTTCTCAATGAATTTGGATTTTAATTTCAAATATATCGTCAACCAAAAGAAAAATCATGAAAACCAATTCTAGATTTGCCGAAATGTAGAGAATATTGTGCTATTGCTAGAATTTGATACCATGGGTACAAAATACAATTCAACAGTGTGCTAACCATCGTACCAAATTTAGTATGCTACGAGAGCATCGTGCCAAATAATTGTTGGAAATGGTTATAAAATTTTTGATAAAATCAGAATTTTTTTCTAAGTTTGGTCTAATTTTTAAGTGAGCCCCGTGTATCGATTTACACGGGTCAAAGTGGTAATGCGTTCTTTGCCGCGTTGTGATTCACGTGGTATATTTGTTTGTAATCAGATATTATTTCGGTATTTTATTTTACTTGTTTTGGTAACAAGGAAAATAAAATTATTTTGTATTGTAATTTATTTTCTAGTTTTAGTAACTAAAAAATTAATTTAGTTAATCAATTAATTTTGTAAGTGACTTATGGTTTCTTTGGTAGACTACTTATTTTTGAATCCTTTGTAAAAATGTGTTAATTCTTTTGACTTTATCATAGTTCATCATGAGTATACATGGAAGAATTTGTTTCTAGAGTAAAATATTAGTTTTACAAACTAGTTTCATTTTTATTATAATGTGGATTTATAGTCTTGAATTGTTTCTGCACTTGAGTTGGAAAAAAAATATATATATATATATATTCACAAGAACATTTTAATGCATATTTAAATTGTTTATTTATGTACAAATCAAACTTATTAAATGAAGGTATATTTTGTCATTTTAAAATTTAAAGTTTAAATGCGTTGGATTTTATTTATGAGTTGAGAATCCTTTTATTTCATGATGCAAGTGATGGGATCATGCATGTTTAATTTATTTTGTTAATTCATTATTTTTAGTTGATGCGTTTGATATGCATGTATGATATCAACTCAAGTCATTTCTTAACAATAATTTTAAGTGATTTGGAATGATAAATTGTTATAAGCAAGTTAATTTGAATATTTCTAATCAATTTTGAATGGGTGTTTAAACACCAGAGAAATTTAAACATGAAGATGTATGTAATTATATCGTTCCATTTAATTGGAAAGTAATTTAAGAAATCTTTTATGTGGCATGAGATGTCGTTAATAATTATTTTACTTGCGTAGTAAAAATTGTTAAACCATAAACCATTTTATTATTATCGGGATGTATCTCTTGCATTAGTTGAGATAATTTAATTTTCTTCTGTCACAAATATTTTTATGACAGTGACATTTATTTATAAATGAGTTATAAGAATGTATACAATCAATTGGGTTTTGAATTGTTCGTTTCTTAGGAAAATTTTTTATGAGGATATGATTTTGTCACAACATTAATTCTGATTTGTGTAATCATAATTATTTGGAGTTTTGGATTTGAAATTTATGAATCAAGCACATCATAGACAACAAATGATGAATGGCATGTTAATATATTTAGGCTTACCACAGAACTTGTGAGGGGAAGCAATATTGTCTGCTAATATGTTCTTAATAGAATACCCCACTAGAAAACCAATAGCACTCCTTATGAATTATGGAAAGGTCGACCACCTTCCTACAAATACTTGAAGATGTGGGGGTGTTTGGCAAAAGTTGAAGTTCATTTTCCTAAAAAGACTAAGATTGGACCAAAAACAGTAGATTGTGTGTTTATTGGTTATGCTCAGAATAGTAGTACATATCGGTTTCTGACTTATAAATCAGAAATACGTGATATAAATGTGAACACTATTATCGAGTCAAGGAATGCTGTGTTTTTGAACATGTCTTTCCTTACAAGGAAGGACAGGAATTAAGTTCACAGAAAAGAACTTATGATTGTACACAAAGTCAAGAGATTAATGACAATCAAACACAAGAGACTAGTAATGGTCTCCACCAACAGGATTTAACTGATGATGAACCAAGAAGAAGTAAGAGAGTAAGAACATCAAAATCCTTTGGTCCAGATTTTCTGGCATACTTGTTAGAAAATGAACCTCAAAGCTTTAAGGCAGCAATGACAGGTTCTGAAGCACCTTTGTGGAAAGAGGCTGTTAATAATGAAATTGAATCCATTATGCAAAATCATACTTAGGAATTCGTGGATCTTCCACCAGGTTCTAAATCTCTTGGATATAAATGGATATTCAAGAGAAAAATGAAAGCAGATGGTTCAATTGACAAGTATAAAGCAAGACTTGTAGTTAAAGGTTACAGACAAAAGGAAGGTCTGGATTATTTTGACACATATTCCCCTGTGACAAGAATAACATCCATTCGCATGCTTATTGCTATAGCAGCGTTGTTTAATTTAGAAATACATCAAATAGATGTTAAGACAGCTTTCTTAAACGGTGATCTAAATGAAGAGATCTATATGGAACAACCCGAAGGGTTTGTAGTATCAGGGCAAGAAAAGAAAGTTTGTCGACTTGTAAAATCCCTTTATGGATTAAAACAAGCACCTAAGCAATGGCATGAAAAATTTGATCATGCAATGTTTACTAATGGGTTTAAGATAAACGAATGTGACAAATGTGTCTATGTTAAAAACACTGACCAAGGATATGTCATAGTTTGTCTTTATGTGGATGACATACTTATCATTGGAAGCAGTCAAAACATGATCAAATCAACTAAACAAATGTTTAACAAAAGATTTGATATGAAAGATATGGGGGTCGCAGATGTTATATTAGGAATGAAAATAACTAAAACATCTGACGGATATGCATTATCTCAATCTCATTATATTGAGAAAATTCTTGATAAATTTATCAAGGATGATTTGAATTTAGCTAGAACACCTGTAGACATCAGTCTTTATTTATCGAAAAATAAAGGTGATGCAGTGTCTTCGTTAAAATACTCCCAAATCATTGGAAGCCTAATGTACCTAATGAATTGTACTAAATCCGATATAGCTTATGCTATCAGTAAATTGAGTAGGTACACTAGTAACCCCGGAGAAGACCATTGGAAAGCGATCATTCGGGTTCTTAGATATCTAAGATTTACTCGTGATCATGGTTTGAACTTTACTCGATATCCAGCAGTACTCGAAGGTTATTGTGATGCCAATTGGATATCGGATACTAAAGATTCAAAATCCACTAGTGGATATGTCTTTACTCTAGGAGGCGCTGCTGTTTCTTGGAAATCCACGAAACAAACTTGCATCGCACGATCCACAATGGAATCCGAGTTCATTGCTTTAGACAAAGCAGGTGAAGAAGCAGAATGGCTTCGTCACTTCTTAAAAGACATTCCAATGTGACCAAAACACTGCCACTATTTGCATTCATTGTGATAGTCAATCTGCAATAGGCGAGCACGTAAGCACATGTATAACGGTAAGTCACGACATATTCGTCGTCGACATAATACCGTAAGGCAATTATTGTCAAACGGAATAATCTCAATAGATTATATAAAATCTAAAGAGAATATTGCGGATCCGTTAACAAAAGGTTTAACAAAAGAGCTAGTGTATAGTTCATCAAAGGGGATGGGATTAAAGCCTATTACATAAGAGTCGTCATAATGGTAACCCTACTTATATGACTGGAGATCCCAAGAACTAAGTTCAAAGGGCCAACTAAGTTATGTATGGCTCGCCAGAAATCACCAAGGGATTTTAATTCCCTACCCATTCCTATGGTGAGAGTGATATCTGCAACATATGTTGTCTGCAAGGGCATAAGGATAAGCTTTGTTTTTAATGATTACATATATCTTGATTAAGGCATAAAATCAAGACGAGTATAAGAAGATACTCACAATAAGAATCACCAATATGAGTGTTGAACTGGGGCCGGTTCTATGAGAATGAAAGAGGCTACATTCTCTAGAAACACTCATGAAAACCAGGAGCGTTCAAGGCCAAAATGAACACAACAGTGAGAACCACGATGTGTTAGAAGATATTTTGTGTGAAATCTATTGTCTTGGCTTACACAAACGGCTGAACAATTCAAGGCATCGCGTCCATTGGTTAGCCAGTAAGTCCGATAGGTTATCACTAGGGTAGGTTCAAGGCCGAAAACTACCTATCCTGATGCAAGATATTTTCGACTTATACTCTTTCGTTAAGTCTGTATATTGTTGCATTTCCGTTGTCATCAAATTCCATTCATGTGGGGGATTGTTGGAAATGGTTATAAAATTCTGGGTAAAACCAGAATTTTTTTCTAAGTTTGGTCTAATTTTTAGGTGGGCCCCGTGTATCGATTTACACGGGTCAAAGTGGTAACGCGTTCTTTGCCACGTTGTGATTCACGTGGTATATTTGGTTGCTCAAAACCATTACCGAGTGAATGGGAAATTGAATCCAAAGTATGCTCCATGGAAATGGAGTTTTGGTGGAAATTCCTTAAAAGTTTGAATAAGGCTTGTCCCACATTGATTTGGTGGGAGGTTTTGAAAGGGTTTATAAGGCATGTGTTTGGTACTGGGGGTGTGCCCCAAGGGGTACCCAAGTGTTTTAGAGAGAGAGGTTATGGGCAAAATAGGCTAGACCCATTGGACCCAAAAATCACCACACGCGCGCGCCGCCGCCGCCGCCACAGCCGTCCGTCCGGTCGGGCGAGCTGGGCTTGGGCGCGGGTGCGTGGTGTGAGGTTGGGTTGGGCTTGTTCAGCCCAATACTAATCTTTTTGGGCCAAAAACATTTGAATTTAATTCAAATAAACTGGTTTGGATTTAGTATTCATCCAAACAGGGCCCTTCCCATTTTTCAAACAGAATTAAACTGGTTTGGATTTAATGTTCATCCAAACAGGGCCCTTCCCGAAATAAACTAGTTTGGTATTAACGCACACCCAAACAGGGCCCTTCCCGTTTTTTGCTATCTGCTTGAATTATAAATGATTCAAATTCAAAACCAACAGTATCATACATTGCTCAATTCAAAACCAAGAGTCACCTTCACATCTATAAATAGGACCACCCTCATTTGATGTAATTCATTCGAAATTTCAGATTTCACCTCTGCTAATTCTATTCTTCATCTTCTGCATTTTATTTCGAAAGAAAGAGTGTAAACACTTAGTGTGTTCGTAAGGCAAACAATTTGTAGTCCGCTATTGTTTGTGGTAAGATCATTTCATCTGGGAGATAGACGTCCAAATTCAAAGCACCGTGGAGAAGATTTAATCATCTTAAGGACACAAAGTGTTAAACACTAGACTTGATCGGAAAAGTAATTCAAAGAAATTAACCAAGTAAGTTGTTTAATTTTATTCTGTTTTTTAATTTGTTTATTTAATCAGATTTTAATTTTATTTTTGTAACAAAATAAAATCTGTTATTTATTTATTTATTTTTATTTCGAGTTTGATTTTTGTAATCAAACATATTCTCTCATTTTCTTTATTTCTTTAATTCTAATTGTTGTTTTGTACACAATAGAATTAATATCTTTTAAATACAATGAAGATTGCCCAACAATAATATCGCCATTAAACTTAATATTTGTTTCTCATACTGCTTGTCTTATGCTGTCAATGCATGCTCTGGATTTAGATAGTATGTGCCTTTTATGTAACAACAGAGTTTAGTTTCATTTATTCTTCTTGGGAAGAAAGGCTCTGATCTGATAAAGAAATTACTATTGAGTAGGCAACATAAATAATAGGGTCTAACAATCTGTAATTGGAATTTTGAGGCCAAAGTCAAGAAAAATAATGATTGTTGGATAACAAGCATTGAAGAAGACGCATTTGATCGAGTATTGAATATTTTAAATTTGATTTTAAAACTTACCAAACTTAAAAATATGTTTATGTTTCGATTATTTTAAATCGATTTCAAACGAATTTCAATTTAATTGATCACAATCATAATCTACCAATATATGTCTTTCAGGCTAATAATCAATACCAACCACCAACACAAGAAAGGGCCCACAAATAGAGAAAACAAATTCAATATAACAAAATATCATAATTAACCCCTTAACCTCCCAATATATAGAAGTGACCAATTAAACTAATGATTGTAGATAAAATTTATTGAATCGAGCTTAGAAAATTAATAATTTTTTAAATATTTTCAAAATTAATTAATTTATATATCAAATGAATTTCAAACTCAAACCAACACCTTACAAGACAAACTCAAATACCTTAATTCATTTTAAAAACCAACTCACAGCTTACATTTGACATCTAAAAGGGAAGATGTCATTGCAACATTTTTTTTTTCATTTTAGAAACTTACTCAAAGCTGACATTTGACATCTAAGAGGAGAGATGTCTTCTCAACATTACTTTTGTTTTCTGACTTGCAACCACGTTTGGAATATTAAGTGATTAAAAAAAAAATCCAAAATAGATCCTCAATCAGAACATGACAGGGTGTAACCCTAAGACACAAAACTATTCAGTTACATAATTTAAGGGCCCAAACACTTGGCTAAATCCTCAAAAATCAAATCTCTAACTTAAAACAGCCTCTTGAGCCTAGAAACTAACTCAACAACCAACCCTTCTCTCTCTCTCTCTCTCTCTCTCTCTCTTTCTGTCTTTCTCCTCCCCTCCTCTCGCTCTCTCCCCCTCATGTCAACCACCCATTGCTGGTTATGAAAGTCCAGTAATGGGGGAATCAAAACCTAGCACCAGTTCTCCAACAGCATCATCGAAACCTCCTCCACCGCCACTGCCAGCCCAGCCATTGTCTCTTGTCCAACCTTCCAACAAAAAGAAAACCAAACATATCAAAGTATTCCGCGTTTTTCGTTCCGTTTTCAGATCATTTCCCATCATAACACCGGCCTGCAAGCTTCCCTCGCTCCCCGGAGGCGTGTTACCAGAAAGCCACCGCAGCGGCTCAGGAAGCCGCATCACCGGAACATTATTCGGGTACCGTAAAGGGAGGGTCAGCCTTTCCATACAGGAAAACCCTAGGACCCTCCCTACAATGGTGGTTGAGCTAGCCATGCAGACTAACGTGTTGCAGAGGGAAATGAGTTTGGGAATGGTGAGAATCGCATTGGAATGCGAAAAGAGAACAGACAAGGACAAGATCAAGTTGTTAGAGGAGCCACTGTGGACGATGTTTTGTAACGGTAAAAAGACCGGTTATGGCATGAGGAGAGAGGCGTCGGAGGAAGATTTGCAGATCATGGAGCTCCTCAAGGCTACGTCGATGGGTGCCGGAGTTTTGCCCGGAAAGTCTGACGTGGAGGGACCGGATAGCGAGTTGGCCTACATGAGGGCTCATTTTGATCGGGTGGTAGGGTCCAAGGACTCGGAAACACTTTACATGGTGAGCCCTAATGGGAACAATGGACCTGAACTGAGCATTTTCTTTGTAAGGATATGATTTCTTATCGGTCGGTTGGACGGGAATAAAGGGGAGGAAACAATATATCAGGCTGAGACTCGAATTCGGACACCACACTTGAGAATGAAGCATTTCTTGTTTTGGTTCCTTATGTAAAGTAGGTAATACATTTTCAAAATTTCTTGAGGATGAGTAGTGTTTACAGGAAAATATATAGGCAGTTGTTCTAGGTGCACATAATTCAATTGCAGAATTAGATACAACTCTCTTATGTTCAATTCTGTGATTGAATCCTATCTGCTTAGAATTTTTATATATAGGCGAGGAAAGTGGAATGGGAAGGGGATTAAAGGATTAGGACACCAAATAAGGTATACAAAAAGGGGAGCATGGCATTGATTGTTGTCTATTCGTTCAGTTATATCTACATTTGTTTGTTGCAAATGTAAACAAATGCATTCCTTTCTTTGCCATATGTGTACACGCCTATACAAAAAGTCTGTTTCATCTAAGGCTCAGACAATTACACTCACACCCTAATCTTATATTTTATGTACATAAACCCTAATCTCTTTGGCCTTATTCGCAATGCAACCTTCTCATCTCTTTTCAAATCAATTGAGGTAGCTCAGTTGACCATAATTGTATACTCTCAATTGAAAAGTTAAAAAGGCAATTTTCATCAAATACAAAGATTATTATTATTTCTCCTATTAGAGGGTTTTGTTTAGTTGTTCATTTCTTCTTTGTTATGTGCCCTTGTGGTTGATTGTTGATATTTACAAATATTCTCTTATCATTTGACCCCCCCGGCCCTCCAAAAAAAAAAAAAAACCTCAGTTCTCTCAGTGTATATTCTGCCTTTTTTATTTTTAATCAACAAATGTTAGTTGTTAGTTGTTAGATTAGTACTTATGGGAGAAAATCTCTCCACCCTTGGCAAAGCACCTAAGTGCTTACACTTCCTTAATTCAACCCCCCTAAGGAGAATTGAACCCATAACCTCCTTGGGACTAAGCCTTAAGAAAGGCATGGTGGCCAACTAGGCTAGACCTAGTTGGTTTCTGCCATTTTTTGTATTGCTACAGATTATGTAATGTTTGTTAGGTTTTTTTGCCAAAAAAATTATTTGTTATGTTATTGTTGCAAGTTATTTATTTTGATACGACTAATTATGGTTTTGCTAACTTTACAGATTTAAGCAGCCTAGCTAAGCCCCCCTCTCCTCAAAAAAAAAAAAAAAAACTCAAATTTATGTATGACAAATTTAATTTACTACGTTATAGTTGGATTACTCTGTAATACAGAAGGTGTGAAAACATATGAACAAATAAGAAAAATATATATACTTCAGTATAAAAGAGATGACAATATTAAAAAAAATTACACAATTCATTCTAATAGTTGAAGCCAAAATGGCGTTGCCAACTCCATTTTTGGCCAATTATAGTTACAAAATGTTAGCAAAGCTCCACACAATCTTTGTGGATGAGATTCTGAAGTCGAAGAACCCTAAAGGATTGTTCACTATGTTTTCAAACTTTAGTGTCATCAAAGATGTCTATATCCCAGAGAAAAGGGGAAAAGCAACGAGAACCATATTCGGATTTGTAAGGTACGATTGTCCTGTTACAGCATGAATAGTGATTTAGAAAGCTAATGGAGTATGGTGTGGCGATAGAATGTTGAAGGTAAAAAAGGTAGATTTTGGGAGAGACAAGGAACCAACATATTCAAGAGTAGTAGTTCAGAAACCAGTTGGGATACTGAAATCAACGGGACCAGGTGTTGGAGGGAGAAGCACTTATTTTGAGGTACTGAAAGGAGGGAAGAATGTTAGTAGCAATAACACCAGAATAAAGGCGGATGGATTTGCCACCAGTTGGTTACTAATGAGTGTAGTCATTAAAATTAAAACCCATTGCAGCTTCGCTGACCTCAAAGCAGAATACCAACTCAGAGGGTTGAAGGATATTCAACTCAGAGAAGACGGAGGAAGAAATGCGTTTATTACTTTCAAATCAAAAGAAGACATGATACAATTGATGAATAGTTTTGGGGACTAAATTATGGAGTGATGCGAATCAATCACTGAATGGAATAAAGGTGTGAGGTTGGATAATGAAAGAGTTGTGTGGGGTAAGTTGTTTCGGTGTGCCTCCATATCTTTGGAATGTTAATAATTTCTGAAAAATTGGTAATGCTTGCGGTGAAGTTGTTAAGCTGGATCATAATGTTTTAAGCATGGAGTCATTGAAGTGTGGGCAAGTTCGAATTTGTACATCTCAACTGGAACGTATCGATAAAACAATTATTCTAGAAAGAGATGGTAGTATCTATCCTGTTCGTGTAGTCAAAGTTGAGGATTTGCCAACAAAATCCATGTGCGGTGGTGATCTTAGCTCTGCAACGTACCATGAAAGTAGGAAGAAAGATGATGATATGGACAACATTGTGGCTGATGTGGCAAAAAGTCGTGACATGGAAAATAGTAAGAGGAGTAATGATGTGGTGATGGGGACAGGGTTTGAGCACATGTGTAATTCTGCCTCTATTTCTATGGTTAATGAGATGGGTGTAGAAATGGGAATTCGTAATATTGTTGAGGATAACCCAGTACCCAATGTCAGCATGTAGACATCATTATTGTGGGAGGTTGAGGGGAGTGGAAGATGAGCAGTTGAGGCAGTGGAGGCATCAAATGGACTGAATGGGCTTTTGAGAAGCTTTAGTGAAAAAGATCTACTTAAGCCCAACATATCGTTGGAAATGGTTCTAGATGAAGCCCATTTTGATGGGAATAGTAAGGGGCCTGAAAATGATCAGGTAGCTTCCACTAAGGAGGAAAGCCAAATCGAGGAAGTTGGAGACAATGATAATGAGCTTAGCCCAAGTGAAGAGAAAGAAGAAGTGTCTCAACCTGTTACATTTGTTTGGGCCAACAGAATAGAGGCCCAATACAATTAAAGTAATAGGAAAAGAACACAAAAAGGGTTCAGTGAGAAGGAGACAATTAACAATGTTGGAGTTCAGTGCAAATTCTAGAGAAGAAACGGGAAATCAGGGGCTCCATTCAGAAATGGCTTTCAACAAGGTGCCCTGGTTCGAGCTGTAGTAATGGCTACCTCGTCAGCTTTTTCTATTAGCAACGATGTATGCAAGCAAAAGAAAATTAGAAAAGAGGCAGAGGCCACAATGTAGATGAGAATCAAGTTGGGCCTGACAATGATTGGGAATGAAGCTAAAGTTATGGAGCGGATAATTCAGATGGAAAATGAAGACATTGATGGAGTAAAAGGTCAAGGAGTGGGGCCAGGTGCTTAATTATAGCACTTGATATGGGGCTTTTTGGTGAATTTTTCTGTTGTTATAAAGATTCTATCCTGGAATGTCAGAGGATTGGGTAGGGTAGAGAGACGTTCAAAGGGTAAGTAATTGCTGAGGTTGAAAGGGTAGACATGGTCTTGTTTTAAGAAACAAAACGTTCAAGTATTGATGTCAGTGTCGTTAGATCTTTGTGGCCTATTGATTTGGTGGAGTTCATGGCTGTGGATGCCGATGGCAATGCTGGAGGACTTCTATGTATATGGAATCCTGAGGTTTTTTTCTTAAAGGAGTGTTGCTGCTCTAGAAGTTTTATCTTCTTGGGAGGTACTATGCACTCTTCTTTTAATTGTGTAGTTGCTAACATTTATACACCAAACGAAGATGTGAATATGAAGAGGTTGTGGAGCATTTTAGTTAATTTGAAATATGCTTTCCCTGATCCATGGTGTTTAGGGAAAGGACTTTAATGAAGTTAAAAATATTAGTGAAAGAAAAGGGTGTTTTAGGAGGGACAGAGGTATGAGAGAGTTTGGTAATTTTATTAGTACCCTTGAATTGGTTAATATCCCAATGTTGGAAAGGAAGTACACTTGGGGTAACTCACAAAATTGGAGTAGGATTGATCGGTTTCTGGTTAACCCTGAGTGGTTTGAATGAGACAAATATAAAGTTTGGGGGATACCTAGACTTTTTTCTGATCATAGCCCCATTCTGTTAATAGAGGACAATAAGAATTGGGGTCTGAAACCTTTTAAGTTCGTAAGTGTTGGGGTCCGAAACCTTTTAAGTTCATAAATGCTGGGGTCTTACACCTTACTTCTCTTGATGAAGTGAAAAGAGTTTGGGAGTCAACAAGGGTACAAGGATGGGCAAGCTACATAATTATGGAGAAGTTGAGAGTTTTGAAAGTTGCTCTAAAAAGATGAAATATAACAGTGTTTGGTGATGTGGCCTCAAAGTTGAAAGAAGCTGAAACTGAACTACACTCTCCGGATTTACAATTTGAAATGAGGGATTTGGATGAGGTAGAAAAAGATAGAAGAAATGAGGTAAGGGGTGTGATTTGGAAGCTGAGAAAAAGAAAAGAGTAGATGTGGATGCAAAAATCTAGGATGGATTGCGCTTTTAAAGGTGACAGAAATACTAGATTTTTCCATATTATGGCTACGAAGAGACATAATAGAAACTTGATTGCTTCTCTTGAGGTTAATGAGGTAGAGGTTGAAGAACCTAATAAGATCAAACAAGCAGCTCGCTACCATTTCCAGAGTTTATTTACTAAACAATGGAGGTATTGGCCAAGAATTGGTGGAAAGTTCAAGAAAATTGAGGCTAATCAGGTAGTTGTCATTTTGGAGAGAGAGTTTTCAGTGGAAGAAGTATAGGCTGCTAGAAAAGAATGTAATGGCAACAAAGCCCCGGGCCCTGATGGGTTTAATATGTTTTTTTTTTTTCAAAAAGGCTGGAAATTTTTGCAAGATGACATCATGAAGTTCATGAAGGAGTTCTACAGTAACAGTAAATTGGGATATAGGGTAAATTGTTCTTCTGTTACTTTTATTCCCAAGAAGGAAAATCCTAACTCTCTTATTGATTATTGGCCTATTAGCTTAATAAATTCTCCCTATAAAGTGTTGGCTAATAGACTCAAGCAAGTACCACCTGGTGTGATTGATAAAGCTCAGTTTGCTTTTGTGGAGAGAAGAAATATTTTGAATGGATTGCTTATAGCAAATGAGGTGGTGGATTGGTGAAAAAAATCAAAGAAGAAGGGCCTCATTCTCAAATTGTTCTTCCAGAAAGCTTACGACACTGTTAACTAGAATTGTTTGCTACAGATGTTATCCAGTTTTGGGTTTGGATCAAGATGAATTCGTTGGATGAAATAATGTGTGGAATCTGTTAGAATTTCTACTTTGGTCAATGGCTCACCGTCCGCTGAATTTTGTTTACAAAAAGGGCCTAGACAGGGTGATCCTCTTTCACCTTTTTTGTTTAATGTTGTTGCTGAAAGGCTGAACATATTGCTGTCAAGAGCTAAGGATTTGAGAATTATAAAAGAGTGGTAGTGGGTGGTAAAGAGGTTAATATATCTCGTCTACAGATCGCTGACGACACTATTATATTCTTTGAAGTGGTCTCAGGGTTGAAGATAAACTTTCATAAAAGTATGATTTGTGGTGTGGGAGGTAAAGATGGGTTGGTGGAAGAATTTGCAGCCAAACTGAATTGTCTAAGTCATAAACTTCCTCTAATGTATCTTGGGCTGCCACTTGGTGCCAACCTAGGTAGGAAATAAGTATGGCAGCCAGTGGTGGACAAGTTTAAAAAGAAATTATCTGGTTGGAAGGATAAGATGCTCTCTTATGCCGGGAGAGTCACTCTTATTAAGTCTGTTTTGTTTTCCCTACCTATCTATTATATGTCTTTATATAAGATTCCTGTGTGTGTTGCTAAAGAAATTGATAAGATTCAAGCTAGGTTTCTATGGGGAAGAGATGAATCTAGAAGCAAAATTCATTTGGTAAAATAGAATGAGGTGCAACTGCCTAGGAATCAAGGAGGTCTTGGAATCTGAGATCTCCTAGTGACTAATGAGTGCTTGTTACTTAAGTGGTGGTGGAGATATGCCTTGGAAGATGAGGCTTTGTGGAAATCAGTGATTTGTGCCAAATATGGTGTATTTGGAGGTAGTTAGTTCCTTTCACTGAATGGCTTTGGATCTACTTCTATTATCTAGAGAGATATTCTTGCTGTGGTACATGTCAGTCCTAGGTTGTATAATTTCTTTGTGGAAAATGTGGAGCTTAGGATTGGTGATGGGAATAGGGTGAAGTTTTGGGATGATATTTGGAGGGGATCCTCAAGTCTTAAACCCTAATTTCCTAGGTTGTACCAGCTGACTTTAGACAAAGAGATCACCCTGAAATTGCAGCTTTCTTGCCGAGATAACACCAACAATTGGTGCTTTAAGTTTAGAAAGTCGTTTTTTGGTTGGGAAGAAGATGAGGTGCTAAGGCTGCAAAATATGTTGGGAGTAGGGCCTTGCCTACTTAGTAATCAGAAGGATTCCATTAGATAGAAGGCTCAGCAGTTAGGGTTGTTTAAAGTTGGAGCTATATATAACCGGTGTAAGCAAAGTTCTGGCTCTGTTCATAGCTTACCAAATTTAGTGTGGAATAATTTTGCTCCTCCTAAGGCTAAGTTTATTACCTGGCTCGCATTGAGGGGTAGGCTAAAAACATCTTCATTTCTTAGCAGAATTGGAGTATTGTTAGGTTCTGCATTGTTGCCCTGTGTATTATGCAAAGCTGAGGTGGAAACTACTAATGTCATGACCCGAACTCGCCCCTATGGGTTAAGGACATAATCGACCAGTAACCCTGAGATTATTTATGGCCTCAAACCAAAACAGACGTAACTTAATAGAGTAAAGGGGCCAAACGGAAGTAATAATTAAAAACTTTGTCCATAGAGCCGTGCTTATATGCACTTTAAAGCGAACCGTATGCATATACGTTAATAACCCACAACAAAATAAAGTACCATAAAATCCTTTACAGACAGGATCATCCAAACTGAGTCAACCCCTATCAAAACTATATATACAGATATACACAAAGTCCTTACCAACAAGACAAAGTATAAGTACATAACAAAATGGCAAGGATGGGTCTCGTGCGTGAGATACAAGGCTGACTCTCCAAAACTCATGTTCTTCCTGGCAGACTTCACTGGGGCTGGGTTTGGACTTCTCTTGGCTCACCTACAAACACATGAATAAGCGTGAGCGATAGCCTAGTGAATAATATCAAGTAAGGGAAATGCATTGAAACATTATACAACAGACGGCCTAGGGCCCAATTCATTTATGTCAACTAGCCTTTGGCCTTTTCAAACTTTCATAACAAACTAGCTCTTAGGCCTGTACATCAGACTGGCTCTCAGGCTTTTATATCAGACTGGCTCTTAAGCCCTTCAAACTTTTTAGATCAAACTGGCTCATAGACCTTTCAAACTTTCATATCAAACTGGCACACAGGCCTTTCAAACTTTCGCATCAGACTGGCGCATAGGCCTTTCAAACTTTCATATCAAACTGGCACATAGGCCTTTCAAACTTTCATATCAGACTGACACATAGGCTTTTCAAACTTTCATATCAGACTGGCACATACGCCTTTCAAACTTTCATATCAAACTGGCGCATAGGCCTTTCAAACTTTTATATCAAACTATGTCCACCATTCAAATTAATGAACTTCACAAAACTTACATAGAAGTAGTAATTGGACAATAATGTATGTCAGATATTACTCACAGTGATCGGCTTGTGGAGTTGCCCTGGAGCTTGACCCTATATATCATGTAACACATATGGGTCATAATTAGTTCAATCCGTTCTTTAATTCACATATTCCTCTTTAGGCTTCATTCTTATCTCTTTTACTCAATTACAATGTTCAATGCATGCCTAAGAGTGCTCGCAAGTGAAAGAGAACGGAAAACAAAACACAGAACGAACATTCAAAATTTCAGAAAACAGAATCTCCGCTCGAGCAGGCCCTTGAGGCCTGCAAAAGTACTGGATAGATGAAATTTACGCTCGAGCGTTCATTCTGGAGCTCGAGCGGAAGGCCTCTCAACATGGCTCCTCACTCGAGCGTGATATTTCCCACTCGAGCGGACTCCATGTCTGCAAAAAGTACTAGATGTATCATTTTTACGCTCGAGTGTGAACTCGGACACTCGAGCAGAAGTTCATTCTACAAGACCCCCACTCGAGCTTGAACTCCCCCGCTCGAGCGGACACCATGCCTGCAAGAAGAATATTGGGAGCTCGAAATCCACGCTCGAGCGGTTATTCCCCTGCTCGAGCGGACATCAAAATTATGGGTTTCCTAGATTGTGTTCTTGAGCTCCAATTCAACTTTCAAATAACATTTCTTGCATGCAATGGCTCAAATATCACATATTCACATACTAACATAATACCAATACCAAATTACAACATTAGGAAGCTCAATTTCTTGATCTATCTACATGCATGTCCCAAAATATTTCAAACTCATCACCAACATACTCAAATTCAAACATTCAAGACTTATTCTCCCATGATTTGTACATGCAAGTGACATAACTCCCTCATTCTCAACTCATATGATGAAGAAGTGGTTAAAACATGAGCTTCAACTTAAAACTTACATGGATCATGCATTTTGTGCTCAAATATGCAAATTCAAAGCAATTATACCCATACATGCACACATTGACATTTAATTCAACATAAACAACTCAATTCTATTTCAATTCTTACTCTTGATTACCCAACTAGCTTGAATACATAATATTACACATTAAACTCATGATTTACTCACCAAGGAGCTTTAATCTTCCCAAGCTAAGGTTAATTCTTGTATTAGACTTCAACTTCCAAGCCTTCAAGACCAAATTGCACAATCCCTCTCTCTCTCTCCCTCCCTATAGTCGGTCCCCTCTCTAATTTTTGAGTCCAAGATTAGCCAAAATGCTACTAAGGAGAAGAATAGAGGTGTAGTGCTCCTTTTACAACAAACTCTACTAATGTATTATAATAATAATAATAACAATTGGGCACTAATTCACCAATTTAATCAACTTAATCTGGTCCGAATCAATTTTTCAATTAAACTTCACCGTAGGCTCTAAAAATTATGCCAATCACAATGACGCAATCAATTTCAGGTTCTATGGCCGATAAGGCCTTCAATTTAATTTCCAAAGTAGATAATTAAACAGATATTCCTACGGTGAACAGATAAAAATTCAAAATCACATATTTTCACATAATGGCACACAAAGTCATATTAGACACATAATCATACTCGCATCAAGGACCAATTAACAAATTACGGAACAGGGGTATCACAACTAATCACCTTCTTCTGTCTTGTTATTTTGCGTAGAATGTTTGGTCAAAAATCATGGCTTGGTGGGGAATTCAATGGGTAATACCTGGATCTCTCGAAGACTTGATGCATTGGTGGTTTGGGGTGGAAGTTCAGGAAAAGGAAAAAGCAAGTTTAGAGAGTTGGTTTCATTTCTGTTGTTTGGTCTTTGTGGATACATAGAAATGACTGTATTTTTAATAGTACTTTGACTGATATTGATGAATTGTGTGAGGTAATAAAAGTTAAAGTGGCCATGTGGTTGAAGTCTTATGATATGAGACGTTTCTACTCCATTCAAGAGATTGTCTCAAATATAAAATGGGTGAGCAACACCTTTAAGGATTAGAGGTGTGTGGTGCTTGTTCATGCTCGGTTAGATGTTATCTATGTTGTTTCTATGCTATAGTTGGCTGTTGTTAACTCTGTTTACTTTGGTTGTTGAGGCTATGATGTGTTCTGTGCTGCTAGTTTGCTATGCTTTGGATTTGGTTGCTTTGGCTCCGCTGCTAGTTTGTTTTGTTTTGGGTTTCTAATTATTCTAGTTTCTGAGGTGAATTGCTGCAACAACTCTGATCTGGCAGTTGTTTGATTGTTCTACTTTTCTATTGTGTATCTTTCATGTTAATCTGTTTTGGCTCTGTTGTTGATCTGTTCTTCTTCTGGTTGTTGATCTGCTTTGGCTCTATTGCTCTGTCGTTGTTGCTGGGGCCTTTGATCAGGTTGCAGGGTTTTTTTTGGAGTTTTAGTTGTTTTTTTATTGTATTTTTGTGGACATTGGTTTTTCATCAACTTCCTAGGGTGCTAGCATATGATTGGGCGTGTTCTTGGGTGCCAACCTTGTTGAGATCCTTTTGTTCGTTTTGATGCTTTTGCACCCATTCTCTTTCTTTATTTTCTTTATTGATATAATCATTTTTTTTTGGGGAATTGACCAGTAAATCCCATTTTATCATCTTGTAGATCATGTAGTCCTCATTGTTTTTTTTTAAACCGTTTAGTCCTTTGGGTTGTTTGTTTACTATTTTGCCATTAAAGTGTTAATTTAAGTTGGTAGACCCACATGTATTTATGAAAAGGGGTGTGTGAGATTCACGTTCCAAAAAAAGGTAATAGTACTCTATTTTGTGACGTGGGCTGTGACGTTCAACACCATGGAAGCCACTCTCTTGACATTCCCCTCCTCCTCAAAACCACCACTCTCCTCCTCTGGCTGTAACCCCAAAACCCACTTCATTAACCCCTCTCCATCCCCACCACCAAACTCAAACTCCACCACCACAAACCACCACCAACCACCACAATCGGCGCCATCACCGCACAAAAAGGAAGAAAGCCGAAACCGTCAAACAACAACTCTGACCGCCACCTCGCTGGAATCAAATACAAAGGCTTCCATTAGCGGTTCCAAGACCTCCGTCGAACTTTGCCTCAAACATCGAAACTCATCGTTGCCAAGAACACTCTGGTCCTCAAACATCGAAACTCATCGTTCCAAGACGTGGTACACCGACCGACCTGCTGGAATGATGATCGTCGACGTGGTACACCGATCTGCCGGATTGAAGATCATCGACCGAAGCACACTTGCTGGGTTCACGTCATAGATCATTGTTGGGTTCACGAAGCCGAAGCACACTTGCTGGGTTCGATTCTCGTTCCACAGTTCGGGTTCCACAGTTCTGGTTTCACGTTCCACAGATCTGGTTTCACGTTTCACCGATTCACATCACAGACGACCTAGACGACGTCGTCGATGACGAAGAGGACGAAGCATGGAAACAGTGGGGCGATGATCGAAACTGGAATCTATAACGTCGTTAGCTTCTCCGTCCATGGCTGGTTCCATATCTCTGGTGTCATCTTCCATGATGATCTCGGGTTTTATATGACTACAAGCGGAGAGTGTTTTCGAGAAAGAGATATTGGAGCCCTACGTTCTGTGTTCGTAAGTTTCAGAACTCTGTCGGCGTTCCCGAATAGGTGAAGAAAAACGGAAACCCTAGACCAAGCCCATTGAACCACGTTCCAGTGAATCAGCAGGACCAAACGTGAATGGCTGTTTGTATGGGAAAAAGGTGAATGGTTGGGATTGCACATACGAAAATGGAAAAAATAGAGGATCCCATATAATTAGGCGAGGGCAAATCAGTCAAGCCTACACCAAAAACATTCAAAAAAGGACTTATGAGTAAGTAATCCCATCTAAATTGGAGTTGCCAATCAAACAAAAAATCAGCAGGATCAAACGGAACATAATTCACAAATTAAGGACTTTCGGATAAATTCCTCTTTTTTTTTATCAATAAAGCTTCTTCTTTTGTTGATAAAAAAAAATGTTATTTTTTGATTATGATATGCTCCAAAGGTTCATATGATATTTTGGCATAATGAAATCTCATATTAATTTTTAACCATTAGATCTACTCTCAAAAGATCTCTTGTGATCATGATGTGATTTTTACTCATGTCGGAAATTTGATTTTGTTAACTTTGTACTAAATTTGAAATAAGATTTGACAAAGTCAAATTTTAACACACCAATAGAAAATATTGTAAGAATATAGACAAAAAATAGTTTGGGCTTGACTTTTAGCTTGTGAATGGAGATGCTCTAATAATTTCTCATTTAAGGTTAGGATACCTTTCTCATTTTCATCAAAATCTAAAGACTTATCGTGTATTAGAGAAATAATTTAAGATACAGAAAGATTTGAATTTCCAAGCAATAAATCTTTAAAGTGTATGAACAAACATTTTAGCATCGGTGATAAGTTCTTTTCAGGAATTCTTAATTGGTCTTCATAGATCTATCAACTATTGATTCTTCAATTGATAACAACCAACTTAGTGCATGAACATAATTTCTTTTAACTAATCTCTAGGTACATGCTAATGATTGTGTGCATTTCTCAACAGCTTTTCATTCTAGTGCTAATGATTGTGTGAATTTCTAGAACCATGTCCTAGATTTCTTGCTTTTTTAGCTCTCATGATGGATTTGCATTATGTATTTAACAATCTTTCCCTTATCAAGATTAATCTTGTAACTCCAACTCATGATTACTTGACCGAATTCCACCATTTATTCTAAAGCCAATTTGTGCTAAAGACAGTTTAATTTAATCTTGGGCAAATTATGACTGCAAGAGGAGTCTCTGTCTTCCATCTTTTTGTTTTATGAGTGTTTGGCTTGGCTTATTTTGATTTGCTTTTTCAGGTGTATTCTTTTTTCTTTTGGCTATTGATTTTACAATTAATTGACTTTGTTTCATATCTCAATCTAGTTGAGATGTGGTGTTTGGAGAAATTGGTAAAAAGTTAACTTTCTAATTTTTTATAATTTTTTTGAACTTTTTGTGGTAAAAACTAGCTTTTGTGGCTTTTTTGTAACTTTTTTTGTGTAAAAAAGTTAAAAAACCTAAAAAATTAGGGTCTGCATTTAATGCGTTTACGTTCGTTTTATTTATATTTACAAAAATTTTATAAACTGGTTTTTGTTTATTTTTAGAAAAACAAAAACTACAAATGTGTTTGGTAATTGACAAAATGTTTAAAAAAATTTAAAAATATAAAAAAGAGTGAGAAATGGCAAGTGGCGGCGGAAGACAGTGGTGGAAAGTGGTGGCGGTGGATGGTGGTGGTGGTGGGTGAGGGTGGCAGGTGGTGGGTGGTAGCGAGTGGGTAGTGGTGGTGGCGGGTGGTGAGTGGCGGATGGCGAGTGGTGGTGGGTGGGTGGGTGGTGGTGGCGGGTAGGTGACAGGTGGTGGTGGCGGGTGGGTGGGTGGGTGTGGTGGCGGGTGGTGCAGTGGGTGGTGGTGGTGGTGGTGGTAGTGGTGGTGGCGGTGGTGGTGGTGTGGGTGGCGAATGGCGGGTGGTGGTGGGTGGTGGTGGTGGGTGAGTGGCGTGTGGTGATGGTGGGTGGGTGGGTGATGGTGACAGTGGTGGGTGGTAGCGAGTGGGTGGTGGTGGTGAGTGGTGGTGGCGAGTGGTGGGTGGTGGTTGCACGTAAGTGGCGAATGGCGAGTGGTGGTGGTGGGTGGTGGCGGATGGGTGGATGGCGGTGGCGGGTGGTGGGTGGTAGCGAGTGGGTGGTGGTGGTGGTGGTAGGTGGTGGGTGGTTAGTGGCAGTTGAGTGGCAGGTGGTGGGTGGTGGCGGGTGGTGGTAGCTGGTAGGTGGTGGGTAGTGGATGGGTGGGTGACGGTGGCGGGTGGTGGTTGGTAGCGAGTGGGTGGTGATGGTGGGTGGTGGGTGGGTGATGGGTGATGGTGGTGATGGTGGTGGGTGATGGTAGCGGATGGGTGGCGGATGGGTGGCAGGTGGCTGGTGGTGGCGGGTGGTGGATGGTGGTGGTAGGTAGGTGGTGAGTGGTGGTGGCGAGTAGTGGTGGCGTGTGGATGGTAGTGGCGGATCGATGGCAGGTGGGTGGTGGGTGGTGGTGGCGAGTGGGTGGCAGGTGGGTGGTGGTGGCGGGTGGTGGGTGGTGGTGGGAGGTGGGTGGTGAATGGTGGTGGCAGGTGGTGGTAGAAGGTGGGTGGTGGTGGCGGAAGATGGTGGTGGAAAATGGTGGCGAGTGGTGACTAGTGTTGAGTGGTAAAAAATAAAAAAAAAAACTGAAAACGGAAACACATTTTTTGAGTTTACATTTTTTGGCCAATTTTATAAACTGAAACCATTGATTTATAAATAAAAAATTTACCAAACAAGTTTTTATTTGAATTTTTAAATTTTTTTTAAATATAAACAGAAAACTGAAAATATAAGTGTTATCAAACGCCACCTTAGCTTTTTTAGCTTATTCCCAAATAATGTTTTTTGACTTTGCCTTCAAGCTGTGATACTTTTTGTCTTGGTTTTTGGTGTTTTTTTTTATGTAATTTGTTTGCACATCTTATACTTTTATTTTACATCAATGAATTTTTATGTTGCTGATCAAAAAATAAAATAAAAAATATAATGGTAGTTTCTTATATCAAGTTAGTCTCTCTAATTTTAATTGACTCGATTTTAATCTTAAATTTACGATTTTGTCTCAATTCAGTCCAAGCAATTCTTAACATTTTTTTTAAAAATAAAAAATATGCACATGAGTGTTATATGCCATATTATTTAGTGGGTGTTTAGGAAGTTACTATTTTAGTAGGCTATTTTAGTTTTTGATTATTTTATAGTAGGCTAAAATTTTTGTGTTTGAGAAGATAGTTAGATTTTTTTGTAGTTAAATGTGATGTTTGTGAGAGAAAATGTGAAATGATTATGTATTTGATATGATATTTTATCTTATTAACTATTTTAGCCTATTTTATCTTTTTTGTAAATTTTAATCTAAAATAGCCATTGCCAAACACCCCCTTAGGATAAAATTATAAATCTACTCAACTCATTGAGTGTTATCTCAACGAATTTAGTGATAATTTTTCTTAAAAAACACTTATGATATTATCAATTGAATTAAATTAATGCAAAATCTAAAATTAAAAGTAAAAATTAAGTCCATTGAGAGTACAGATACTAAAATGACACAAAAAAATAAAATATAAAACCTATCAATATTTACCTTCTAATCTTTTATGTAAATTGCACTCACAAGTTTGTTTTTAAAACGATAATACAGAGTGATATTGTGTAAACATTACAAAGAAAAATGATGTAAAGCATGTGTAATATGATGATAATATGAGAGGCCCATCAACCTTTATTAAAAGTACAATTATTGAGTAGTTCCACAAACAGTGGATGAGCTTCAAAGTACAAATACAATAATAAATCTATTTCCAGTGCAATATAAGACTATCCACATGGTGTTGGCCTCTCTTGAGCAATTTCAACACTAGAAACGAAGGCTGATTTTGAAAAGATGGTTATAATTAATGTTTTGATGAAAAATTATTTATAAGTAATTTATAAATAGTTTTTTTGTGAAAGAAGAAGTGAGTTATAATTTGGAAAGTAGATTATAACACACTTCCCAAAATAGGTCTAAAGCTTGAAGAGGAAAAAAAAAAAAAAAAAGAATTAATTCAATGGAGAAATTTGCACAAGATTTGAAGGAGAGATTTCTCCATCTGGTTGAAGCCATCAGATCTTGCAAAACTGCTAAAGGTAAGGGCAATTATTTTGGTGTAATTGCCATTAAAACTGTATTTAAATTTTAGATTTATAGATGAAAAAAAAAAAAAAAAGAGAAAATTGAGTGAAATAGAAATCCTTTTTTTTTTCTCTTCACAAATCAAAATCCAAACACAGCCTTTCAGAAAGCGCATTACTCTTTGTTAATTTTGTTTATCTATTTTGTGCCTTCAATTCTAGGAAATGAAATTGGAGAGGAAACCAATTTGAAGACTGTGAAGGTATGGTATTATTTATCTGTCCTGAATATTTTACCTTAGATTTTAAATTTGAAGGAAAAGTAAAAGAAAGAAATTTGTGAAAAGAATTCAACTTTTAATCTTATCATTATTTTCTTTAAATTTCACAAATTTAAGATCTAAACACTACCTTAATGTTCATATGCAGAAAGTCAAGGTGCAATCTAGAGAACTTTATCACAACTGCAAGGGGTCCAACAACCCCAAAAGTGTCTGTAGGTGCTCCTCCCCAGACCAATTAAAATTCAATCAAAGGCGATGTTTGTTTTATGGATTAAGGTGATTGAGATTGTGAATATAATAAGTAGGGTTGTGTGCGGTGTCGGTCAGTACGGTTTAAGAGAAAAATAGAAATCATATGGTGGGTGGTAAATTGATAAAAGTGTCACTAGAATTTGTCATTTTTCTTATAAAAAATCGGCGGTTCGGTTGGCAAATAATGACAAATTTGCCTTGACGGTTCGGGCAGATTGGCGGTTTATAAAAAATATAATTCAAATTACAAAACTTAAATCAAAGAGTAAAAAAAAGACGAGAGATTCCGTGATATTAAGCATCTTACGAAACTTTCTTCTGATGCAGCAAGTGTAGCAACAACATGATAATATCAACGACTATGACATCAGTTCATTACAAGCATCTGTGAAAGCTACAATGATCAAATACAATACATAAAATTAATATCATTCAGGGTTTACAATATGTTAAAAAGTATTTAGATTGAAAAGTGAGCTGATACAAGTTTGTAACATGGCCAGAAAAAAAAAAAAGATTGAAAAGTAAATTAGAATCCAACTTTATTTTGGATTACTGACATCTTGAATTCCCCTCGAGCAGTAATGTAATACTATATTCTAAGGTATAGAACAACAAGCAAACTTAAGTAAAAAAGAATTTTTAGAATTTTATAAAAGATGATTTAATAGCCGTGCGGGTCGGTGCGATTTGGAAGAAAAATAGAAACCGGCGGATTGATAAAAGTGTCACTAGAATTTATTATTTTTCTTATCAAAAATCGGCGGTTCGATTGGCAAATAATAACGAATTTGCCTTGGCAGTGCGGCTCGGTGCGATTTTAACGGTTTCGACGGTTTCGGCGGTATTATGCAGACCCCTAATAATAAGATTGAGGGACGTGATTATTGGTGTGATGATATAAAGTTGAAAATGTGTAAGATAAATGTATTTATTTGTATAGTAATGTGATAATATTAATTGATTTTGATTAAATATATGAAACTACATAAAAACTTTCATATGTAAAATATAATTTTGTTATTTTGTAAATTGAGGACAAAACAGTCTTTAGATTAGTAAATCCCAATCTCCCATGAAAGTACTATTCCACCATTTGGGGGGATTCATAGCCAATTCCTAGTTGGTATGCTTACAATGAGGCGAGAATCTCGAGATACGATTATGAATAAAAAATAAATTAAGAATAACAAAGCATAAATTTTATGAAAAATTATTTGTAACTATGGCGCTACGTGACCCATCATTAACTGTCTTAATCTCAGTTATTTTTCAATCACCAACATAAATATCAATACGTCTCACTTTTTTTACTAATTATATTAGTTTGGGGGAATTACAGAGCCATGCCCATTGGACACATTAAGGAGTGTTTGGAAAAAACTTTATATAGTTAAAGGTTACAAAATTTATTTAAAAAGTCAAAACAATTATTAAAAAAATAAAAAAATTCTTCTTATTCTTTATACTTTTACAGAAATTATTATTAATTTTTTTATTTTGTTTTTTTTTAAAAAAATAAATAAAAAGACTAAAAATATTTCAGCTTCTTTCGCTTAGTTACAAAATTAAAAATTATTACAAAAAATCACTTTCCAAACACACTCAAAATAACTTATTGGATTTTAAGGAGGGAATACCTGCCACCATTGAAGTGATCACCCGGTTCAAAGTGCCTTTTATCCAGGGTTAGCATAGAGTAATGTTACGTCTTTCATTTTTATTATCTCAAAATATTTATTTATTTTTAAAAAATAATGATTAAAATAATATAAATTTTTTATTTTATTATTCATTTAAATTTATATATAAAAAATATAATTATGACAATTGATGTTTTAAAAAAAAAAAGTCAAAGGATAGTTTTGAAAAATTAGTATTTTTGAAGTAAAATAGTTAAATTCTCTAAAAATGACTAATATTTTGAGATGGAGAGAGTAATAGAGAAGGCATTATATTCTCCTTTAGATAATTGGTGTGATGCCACTGCCCAACTAGCTAATATTTACCCATTGTTTATGTTTTTCTTGTTAGGACTGGATCTTGAGGGGGAGGGTGTTGTTTAGATTTGTAGGTTTTATTATGAGTTTTATTTTGATGATTTGAATTATTTATTGCATAGAATTTTATCATTTAAAAATAATAATAATAACAAATTAGATTAATTCGATAAACGTAACTTATTCAATTCATCACATTTGTCATAAAAAAAAAAATGGATGGTCTATTTTAAAAAACACATTTGTTTGTCTATTTTTATAAAAATAAATGTAATAAATTGAATAAATTATAATTATTTGAGCAATCTAATTTTTTATGTAAATGATATATACAATAAAATAAACAATTTAAATTATCAAAATAAGACTCGTGATAATTTTCACAAATATAGACAATACCCTACAATCTAAATCATACACCGGGAGACAACTCTTTTTTGTTAAGCCCTTGATCATTTTTCTACTCAGATCTAGCGGTTTTTTTATTTTATTTTATTTTTTTATAGTATGACCATTAGAATTGCAAAAAGTCAAGAGAAGTATATACATTTGTGATTTAACAATAAGTTTCTATTTCAATTCACATTGATAGAAACGGCCATATGTTGGTACATGGCTTAGCATGGATGGCTAGAGGTTTGAACCACCAGCAAGTGTGGATGGAGGAGTTGATGAACTTAAAGGGTCTAGGTCCCCAATCTCTCCCATCCTCCATTAACAAAAGAGGGCAGTGATTAGACAAGGATCTAGGCAAATTCCAAAGTTTGAACATAAAGGATTCAAGCCATTCAGGATTTAAGATTGTCACGACCCAAATCCGTCCCTATAGATTTAGCGTTGTAATTGGCCAGTAATCCGTGATTACCGAAGGCCGGTTTAACAATAATGACAATATTACAATATGAAGGGGCTGGCGGAAGCCAATCAATATTAATATACATCATCCAATGAGCTGTGAGGATCTGAATGAAAATAAACTTTTATGTACATAGCCATATTCATAACCGCTTATACCAAAAATACATGTACAAGATAGCATGCAAGTTAGGGACATAATCCCATCATCGAAAACTGTACAAACAAAAATCTTAGACATTCTTTACACTTAGCAAAAGAATGGATTTGAATCACTTAAAAAGCTTTGACTCATGTAAGTTCGGAACCTTGTTATGAGACATAATGGCTGGCTTGACAAAACATGAGTTCGGTTCAGCGCCCCTAACTTTGATCCGGTGTCTGGCTACCTACATATATATAGAAAACTGTGACCTATAGTCCAGTGAATAACAAATGTGTAAAGAGTTTAAGAAAGATGTCTTTCAATTTTTGAAACAATCAATTAGCATTAAAACATTTTCAATCAATATCATTTGTTGATCTATCGTTCGATTCAATTAATTCAATCAATCAGTAATTATATAAGTCATACGTGGTACATCCAATAGCAACGATACACTTGGTCTTAAAAGACCGAACAATCAATTGATGACCATCATACAATAACAATAGTTTCAAGATTTGAAACTGACAGAGATCTCTGTAACAATAGTGATATCAATAACAATAACAATAACAAAACGCTATGGATGCCATGAATACAATTCAAAAGAGGATCATCATTCAATCGATAGAAAGTAACCATTTAGAAACAATATAATTTATCATTCAGAAAATAAATACAATTTGAACATATCTTTACAACATTGTTACTCACAGTGGGCTCCTCGATACGCGAACGATAAGGCACTAAGCTATGGCGTCCGACCTAACAAACAAATTCAAGCACAACAGTTCAATTATATCCATGTCGAATTCAATCACTTCTATTTCTAGTTGCTTCGTTATTATTCCGTCAATTTCTATTCATTATTCACTTATTCGGTTCCAACTTTCATTCGCTCACACATGAGATGCGATGCACATGAAATACACTTTAAAACCATGTAAACAGAGGCTTGAAAAGTAGAAAAGATGAGCGAAAAGCAAACTGGGACTATCCTATTAGCCGCACGTGCGGTTGCCTTGGCCGCTCGTACAGTGACTTGGCCGTACGTGCAGTGGACTTGGCCGCATGAGCGGCAGTCAAGCAGTGTGCACCCTTGGGTTACTGAAGGTGGGCTACTCATGTAGGGGCCCAATCCACTCGAGCGATCTGGGCTGAAAATGTTGGTCGAAATCTACTCTGTTGGGCAATGCATAACCTTGCAAGTTCAAGTTTATTTTCATGCTATATGCTCTCAAAACTTAACTTAACACTTTTAAAAGAAACATATTTGATTCGAAACACAATCCATGATTTCAATTCACAACTCAAATCCATGGAAAGATTTAAATTCTTAACCTTTAATACAAAATTATTTACTATACAAGTTGAGTTCTAAATTGTGAATGTATGGAGCTTCTTTCCTTGATTTTCATGGAGTTTCTTTCTAAATTCAAAACTTATGCAAAACAATAAAAGAATGAGCATGCAATTTAAGAATTATGCCATGCATGTAGCTATCTTAAGTTATATTTCTCATTTTGTCCATTGAAAGTCATGCATGTATTAACTCTTCATTGTATGAGCCAAAATTTTAAATTCCTCATCAATTATGCTAATTTACACCTCAATCTTTAAAGATGATGGGTAAACAAGACTCTACCTCAAGAAATTGGAAAGAAAACCCTACCTTGCTTTGATGTTTATGGAGGATTCAAGGCAATAAGCTCTTCTTTTCTCCTTCCCTTCTCACTCTTTGTTGAACTCTCATAAATTCTCTCCGTCTCTCTCTACATGTATGCATCTGGGAATAAGAAACCCACTACACTACACCCCTATTCCTATTCAAGTGATGAGTCATAGTAGTTCTTTGATTATACTCACAGAGGCCCATAATAATAATAATAATAATAATAATAATAATAATAATAATAATTCATTTCTTAAATTAAATTGTAGTCAAGTAATTCAAATTTAATTAATCTCCTCATCATATAATCTTAATTGCACTAAATTGAATTATACTAAGATAGATTAGGCTCTAATTTCCTATCTTATTATTTAATTCTAACTCGTCAAATTAGTGAATCAGACAGGTATAATTCATTCATTTGCGTATCTGTTCCTAGTAACACTATAATATCAATCAATACTAGCATGTATCATATGGCACATAATTCGCATAACACATAATCACATGATTAATGATAAGCATATAATTAATTTAATTAACTTATTTAATTAAGGAGGTGGTTATCACAAAGATAAACTTATCAATTTTGCTCTATCTATCACCATCCTAAGAACTGCCCCATGTGTATCTTCTGCCCAGCATTGGTAAGTCTACCCCTTCAATTTGGAGGGATTGGCAAGTTTCATCCTAAAGAAGCTGCAAGCTCTTAAAATGTGTCTGAAAATTTGGAATAAAGAGGTATTTGGCAGCATCAATGAAAATTTCAAGCAGAAAGAAGCTGAGCTTCACTCATGGGACTTGATAGCTGAGGATAGAATTCTCCAAGCTGGGGAATTTGCTACAAGGATAAAGTTATTAGTTGAAGTATGGAAGTTGAGAAAGATGGAGAAAAGGTTATGGCTTCAGAAATCTAGGCTCAATTGGTCATTGAAAGGTGATAAGAACACTAGGTCTTTCCATGTTACTGCCACAAGCAGACAAAACAAGAATTCACTTGATTCAATAGAGGTTAATGGGGTCTCAGTGGTGCAACCTGCTGAAGTTAAATCTGCAGTTGTGAATCATTTCAAATTACTCTACTCGAAGCATTAGAAAAGTAGGCCTAAATTGGGAGGGCAATTTAACTCCATTAACATTTACAATATTGCACCTGCCATGTTGGAAAGTGCCTTCTCTGAAGATGAAGTTTGGGCTACCATTAAGGACTGTGATGGAAACAAAGCCCCAAGTCCTGATGGCTTTAACCTATCATGTTTTCAAAAATGCTGGAAATTTATGAAGCATGATATCTTAAACTTTATGAAGGAGTTTCATGAGAATGGTATTTTGGCTAAAGATCTCAATTGCTCATTTGTGAGTCTTATTTCCAAGAAGGAAAACCCTGTGTCCCTATCTAACTTCAGACCTATTAGCTTGATAAGCTCTATATACAAAATCCTTTCCAAGGTCCTTACAAAGAGACTGAAGCTTGTCCTGCCTAACATTAAGAGTGAAGCTCAATCTGCCTTCCTTGGAGACAGAAATATCATTAATGGAGTGCTTATTGCCAATGAGATTGTAGATTAGTGGAAAAAATCAAATAAATAAAGGGTGATCATCAAGCTTGATTTTGAAAAAGCCTTTGATACGATGAAATGAGAGTTCCTATTTGATTTGCTTGTCAAGTTTGGTTTTGGTTCTAAATGGCTGGGATGGATGAAATCTTGTTTATCAACTGCAAGTATTTCCATTCTTGTCAATAGCTCACCTATAGATGAAATTCAACCGAAAAAAGGTCCCAGATAGGGCGATCCACTCTCTCCCTTTCTCTTCAATATTGTAGTAGAGGGGTTGAATATGTTATTAACAAGAGCTAAGGATATGGGCTTAATCAGAGGAGCTGTTGTTGGACTTAATGGGCTGGAATTCACTCACCTACAATTTGCTGATGGCACTATCCTATTCTATGAGGCAGATTTGCTAGAAATCACAACTCTAAAGAGAATTCTTAGATGTTTTGAAATTATTTCAGGTCTAAAAAAATTTCCACAAGAGTGTAGTTTGTGGAATTGGCGTCTCTGAGACTTTGGTCAATGATTTCTCATCAAAACTAAACTGTCTCACTCAAAAGCTACCATTAAAGTATCTTGGACTTCCACTTTGTGCTAATCCTAGAAGAAAAACAACTTGGAAACCTGTTATGGATAAATTTAAAGGTAAACTTTCTAGCTGGAAAAGGAGACTTTTATCGTTTGCTGGAAGACTCACCCTTATCAAGTTAGTTTTATCAAGCCTCCCAATCTCCTATCTTTCCCTCTTCAAAATGCCAAAGTGTGTAATCAAGGAGGTGGATAAAATTCAATCTTATTTTCTATGAGGAGACTTAGATGTCAAAAGAAATGTTCATTTGGTCAATTGGAAGGATGTTTCAATAACAAAAAATCAAAGAGGATTAGGTGTTAGAAGTTTAGGCCAAGTTAATGAGTGTTTACTTGCTAAATGGTGGTGGAGGTTTTGTAATGAAAATCAAGCCGTATGGAGAAGATTGATATGCATTAAGTATAGCACCAGATTAGGTAGCTGGTTCCACTCCCAAGGTATTATTACTAATTGCTCTTAGATCTGGAAGGGCATTATGGGTTTAGCTTCAGGGAATCTTGCTTTACTAAATTATTTCTTAGTTAACTCAGAATTGGTTGTTGGTAATGTGGCCAGTATCTTTTTCTAGAAGGATAGTTGGTTAGGTGGTGATTGTCTTCAATCTCATTTTCCTAGATTATTTAGTCTTTCTTCTAATAAAGATGGTTCTCTTAAAGACTTTATGGATAGAAAAATTAGTTATTTCAACTGGAATTTAACCTTTAAGAGGCCTTTGTTGGCGTAGGAAGAGGAGGAAGTCCAAAACCTGCAAGTCTTACTGGGTAATGGGCCACTGATAAGGCATAGGGTGAAGGATAGCATGAGATGAAAAGGTTTTAGTCAGGGTGTCTTCAAATCTAGTGAGTTATTTTGTTGGTTGCGGTCCAACAGAGGTTCAGATTTTTCTATACCTAAATTCATTTGGAATAACATCACACCATCAAATGTACAATTTTTTTCTTGGTTGGCTTGGAAAGGCAGAATCAAAACATTTGTATTCCTTCGTAATATTGGTGTTCTTAGAGGAGAGGTTGTCACTCAGTGTATTTTTTGTAAAGAAGAACCTGAGACCATTCATCATGTGTTGCTTCTTTGTCCCTTTATCTGGAAAATTTGGTCTAACATCATAGATTGGTGGGGTTTATGTTGGGTATGCCCAGGCTCTGTGGTAGACTTATTTGATTGGTAGTTTGGCACTAAAACCAGGAAGAAGGAACTCCAAATATGGAATATCATACCGCTTGCTGTTCTGTGGTCAATTTGGAAACTTAGGAATGATTATGTGTTCAATGTTGGAAAATTTGAATTTAAATTTACTCCAATGGTTGTGTCTCTTGAGATGAAAGGGTGTGTCCTTTTGAAAGATCACAACTTTTCTGAAGAGTCACTTAGAAGTCTTTATATTCCATGTCCCTCACTTCATTTGAGAAGGAGAATGGTCATTCTTCTTCACTTTGCATTTATTCTTCATATTTCCTGATTGTTGGATAAATAGTACCAAAACTACCGGGAAAATATAATTTAAAAATATGCAAACGATTTTTGGGCAAAACCAAAACTCAAATAAAATAAACGTAATAACGTAATAAAACTTACAGTACATGAATAGATAAAACCTGATCGAGTCGAGTGTGTGACACTCTTTCCTTAAGACAGATTCGTCCTCCCACCGGTGCTTAGGATTCAATGGACGTCTATCTCCCAGGATACAACGATCAATGTCTTGCACTAGCAGCACTACTATTGCAAGCCCGGGAAGGGCTCTGTTTGGATGAACATTAAATCCAAACCAGTTTAATTCTATTTGAATTTAAACCCAACAGGTTTCATACCTGTTCAATTCAAATCCAAGAGCCACCTTTACATCTATAAATAGACTAGCCTCCCATTTGGCTTTTAACTCCAATTTTCGTACTCCATCCTCTCTATAATTCTCTCTGCATTTTGCTGCATTTTTATTCTGAAAGAAAGAGTGTAAACACTTAGTGTGTTCGTAAGGCAAACAATTTGTAGTGCTGCTATTGTTTGTAGAAGATCATTTCATCCTGGGAGATAGACGTCCAAATTCTGAAAGCACCGTGGAGAGGACGAATCTGTCTTAAAGACACAGTGTTAAACACTGGACTTGATCAGAAAAATCATTCAAAGAAATTAACCAAGTAAGTTGTATAATTTTATTTTGGTTTTAATTTGTTTATTTAATCAGATTTTAATTTTGTTTTTGTAACAAAATAAAATCTGTTATTTATTTATTTTTTTTTTATTTCGAATTTGATTTTTGTAATCAAACATATTCTCTTCTTTTCTTTATTTCTTTAATTCTAATTGTTGTTTTGTACACAACAGAATTAATATCTTTTAAATACAGTGAAGATTGCTTAACAATCTTAAGACAGAATCCTTTTTGGTATCTTCATTGTATTTAATTTTCTGTTTTTCAAAGTAATATTCTGGTTGGAAAAACAAATAGTGATTTATGCTATTTGACAGATAGTAGTAATATACTGTCTCTTTTCTTTGACAACTAGTAGTACGATACTGGTGTCATTAACAATTTCAGAATATTATTTGGTATTACAGAAAATTATTTTCGTATTTTATTTTTCCTGTTTTAGTAACAAGGAAAATAAAATTATTTTGTGTTATAATTTATTTTCTAGTTTTAGTAACTAGAAAATTAATTTGTGTTTTAATTTTTTTTGATTTTTGTAATCAGAGATTATGGCTACTACAACCGAAACTGCATCTGGCAGTGGTATTCCTGTTGTTACACCAACATCGGTCCCTATTCAGAACCATGTTCACGTACCAATCAATCATGGGGAAAAATCGAAAAAATTTAACGGTACTGAGTTTAAGAGATGGCAGCAGAAGATGCTGTTCTATCTTACAACTCTTAATTTGGCCCGGTTTCTCCATGAAGAGGCTCCAGCACTTAAAGAGGGTGAAAGTGATCGGCAAGTTGTTGCCGCTGTAGATGCTTGGAAACATTCCGATTTTCTGTGCAGAAACTACATCCTTAATGGCCTTGACAATATGCTGTATAATGTATACAGTCCTCTAAAGTCAGCAAAAGAATTGTGGGATTCTTTGGAGAAGAAATACAAGACAGAAGATGCCGGCACGAAGAAATTTGTCGTCGGTAAATTTCTGGATTTTGTTATGGTAGACTCCCAAACGGTAATATCTCAAGTTCAAAGTTTTCAGATAATTTTGCATGATATTCATTCCGAAGGTATGACTCTTAGCGAATCTTTCCAAGTCGCTGCTTTGGTGGAAAAGTTACCACCAGCCTGGAAAGATTTCAAAAATTATTTAAAACATAAACGCAAAGAGATGACCATGGATGAGTTAATTGTAAGATTAAGAATTGAGGAAGATAACCGAAAGGCTGAAAAGAAGAATGGGAAAAATCCCATTGAGTCCAAGGCTAATGTGGTTGAACAAGTTCAAAAACCACATAACAAAAAGAGGAAGTTTACTGGAGATGGTCCTAAACAAGGTAACAACAATGGCAGCAAGAAGTTCAAAGGAAAATGCTATAACTGTGGCAAGATCGGACATCGAGCTCGATGCCGCCGTCCTAAAAAAGATCATGGAAGTACAAGTAAGAAGACCACTAATCAGGCCAATGTAACAGAATTGGATTACATTTCTGATGGAGTGAATGACATCAACCACTCTGCTGTGGTGTCTGAGGCTAACTTGGTTGGAAATCCCAAAGAATGGTGGGTTGACACTGGTGCAACTCGTCACATATGTGTGGACAAGAAGATGTTCACTGCCTACAATGAAGCTGCAAATGGTGAACAACTTTTTATGGAAAATTCTTCTACTTCTACTGTGGCTGGACAAGGGAAAGTGATCTTGAAGATGACATCAGGGAAAGAACTAACCCTCAACAACGTACTGCATGTACCTGACATCCGGAAGAATTTAGTTTCTGGTTATTTGTTAAGTAAAAATGGTTTTAGGCTTGTTTTTGAGTCTGATAAGTTTGTATTAACAAAGAGTGGTATGTATGTTGGTAAGGGATACATGAGTGATGGTCTTTTTAAACTTAATGTTATGACAGTTGTACCAAAAGTTGCTATGAATGAGAATAACACATCTTTTGCTTATATTCTTGAGTCGAATTTATGGCATGGTAGATTAGGTCATGTAAATTATGATGCTTTGCGTAGATTAATTGGTTTGGATTATATACCAAAGTTTGAAATTAATCCTAATCATAAATGTGAAGTTTGTGTAGAAGCAAAACTAACTAAGGCTCCATTTAAATCGGTTGAAAGAAAAACCGAACCTCTAGAATTAATTCATACTGATGTATGTGATCTAAAATTTATTCAAACTAGAGGAGGCAAAAAGTATTTCATAACATTTATCGATGATTGCACAAGATATTGTTATGTTTATTTACTTAGAAGTAAAGATGAAGCCTTAGAAATGTTTAAACTCTACAAAACAGAAGTTGAAAATCAACTTGGTGAAACCATTAAAATGGTTAGAAGTGATAGGGGTGGTGAATATGATGCACCATTAAATGAATTTTGTGCACAACATGGCATTATTCACCAAACTACAGCCTCTTATTCTCCACAGCAAAATGGAATTGCTGAAAGGAAGAATAGAACTCTAAAAGAAATGATGAATGCCATGTTACTAAGTTCAGGCTTACCACAGAACTTGTGGGGGGAAGCAATATTGTCAGCTAATTATGTTCTTAATAGAATACCCCACAAGAAAACCAAAAGCATTCCTTATGAATTATGGAAAGGTCGACCACCTTCCTACAAATACTTGAAGATGTGGGGGTGTTTGGCAAAAGTTAAAGTTCATGTTCCTAAAAAGACTAAGATTGGAAAAAAAACAATAGATTGTGTGTTTATTGGTTATGCTCAGAATAGTAGTGCATATCGGTTTCTGACTTATAAATCAGAAATACCTGATATAAATGTGAACACTATTATAGAGTCAAGGAATGCTGTATTTTTTGAACATGTCTTTCCTTATAAGAAAGGACAGGAATTAAGTTCACAGAAAAGAACTTATGATTTTACACAAAGTCAAGAGACTAATGACAATCAAACACAAGAGACTAGTAATGGTCTCAACCAACAGGATTTAACTGATGATGAACCAAGAAGAAGTAAGAGAGCGAGAACATCAAAATCCTTTGCTCCAGATTTCCTGACATACCTGTTAGAAAATGAACCTCAAAGCTTTAAGGCAGCAATGACAAGTCTTGAAGCACCTTTGTGGAAAAAGGCTGTTAATAATGAAATTGAATCCATTATGCAAAATCATACTTGGGAATTAGTGGATCTTCCACCAGGTTCTAAACCTCTTGGATATAAATGGATATTCAAGAGAAAAATGAAAGCAGATGGTTCAATTGACAAGTATAAAGCAAGACTTGTAGTTAAAGGTTACAGACAAAAGGAAGGTCTGGATTATTTTGACACATATTTCCCTGTGACAAGAATAACATCCATTCGCATGCTTATTGCTATAGCAGCGTTGTTTAATTTAGAAATACATCAAATGGATGTTAAGACAGCTTTCTTAAACGGTGATCTAAATGAAGAGATCTATATGGAACAACCCGAAGGGTTTGTTGTATCAGGGCAAGAAAAGAAAGTTTGTCGACTTGTAAAATCCCTTTATGGATTAAAACAAGCACCTAAGCAATGGCATGAAAAATTTGATCATGCAATGCTTATTAATGGGTTTAAGATAAACGAATGTGACAAATGTGTCTATGTTAAAAACACTGACCAAGGATATGTCATAGTTTGTCTTTATGTGGATGACATGCTCATCATTGGAAGCAGTCAAAACATGATCAAATCAACTAAACAAATGCTTAACAAAAGATTTGATATGAAAGATATGGGGGTCGCAGATGTTATATTAGGAATGAAAATAACTAAAACATCTGACGGATATGCATTATCTCAATCTCATTATATTGAGAAAATTCTTGATAAATTTATCAAGGATGATTTGAATTTAGCTAGAACACCTGTAGACATCAGTCTTTATTTATCGAAAAATAAAGGTGATGCAGTGTCTCAGTTAAAATACTCTCAAATCATTGGAAGCCTAATGTACCTAATGAATTGTGCTCGTCCTGATATAGCTTATGCTATCAGTAAATTGAGTAGGTACACTAGTAACCTTGGAGAAGACCATTGGAAAGCGATCGTTTGAGTTCTTAGATATCTAAGATTTACTCGTGATCATGGTTTGAACTTTACTCGATATCCAGCAGTACTCGAAGGTTATTGTGATGCCAATTGGATATCGGATACTAAAGATTCAAAATCCACTAGTGGATATGTCTTTACTCTAGGAGGCGCTGCTATTTCTTGGAAATCCACGAAACAAACTTGCATCGCACGATCCACAATGGAATCCGAGTTCATTGCTTTAGACAAAGCAGGAGAATAAGCAGAATGGCTTCGTCAATTCTTAGAAGACATTCCAATTTGGCCAAAACCTGTGCCAGCTATTTGCATTCATTGTGATAGTCAATCTGCAATAGACAGGGCACAGAATCATATGTATAACGGTAAGTCACGACATATTCGTCGTCGACATAATACCGTTAGGCAGTTGTTGTCAAACAGAATAATCTCAATAGATTATATAAAATCTAAAGAGAATATTGCGGATCCGTTAACAAAAGGTTTGACAAAAGAACTAGTGTATAGTTCATCGAAGGGGATGGGATTAAAGCCTATTACATAAGAGTCGTCATAATGGTAACCCTACTTATATGACTGGAGATCCCAAGAACTAAGTTCAAAGGGACAACTAAGTTATGTATGGCTCGCCAGAAATCACCAAGGGATTAAATTTCCCTACCCATTCCTATGGTGAGAGTGATATCTGCAACATATGTTGTCTGCAGGGATATAAGGATAAGCTTTGCTTTTAATGATTACTTATATCTTGATTAAGGCATACAATCAAGATGAGTATAAGGAGATACTCAAAAATAAGAATCACCTATATGAGTGTTGAACTGGGGCCGGTTCTATGAGAATGAAAGAGGCTACATTCTCTAGAAACACTCATGAAAACCAGGAGCGTTCAAGGCCAAAATGAACACAACAGTGAGAACCACGATGTGTTAGAAGATATTTTGTGTGAAATCTATTGTCTTGGCTTACAAGCAATTTGAACAATTCAAGGCATCGCGTCCATTGGTTAGCCAGTAAGTCCGATAGGTTATCACTAGGGAAGGTGCAAGGCCGAAAACTACCTATCATGATGCAAGATATTTTCGACTTATACTCTTTCGTTAAGTCTGCATATTGTTGCATTTCCGTTGTCATCAAATTCCATTCATGTGGGGGATTGTTGGAAATGGTTATAAAATTCTGGGTAAAACCATAATTTTTTCCTAAGTTTGGTCTAATTTTTAGGTGGGCCCCGTGCATCGATTTACACGGGTCAAAGTGGTAACGCGTTCTATACCGCGTTGTGATTCACGTGGTATATTTGGTTGCTCAAAACCATTACCGAGTGAATGGGAAATTGAAGCCAAAGTATACTCCATGGAAATGGAGTTTTGGTAGAAATTCCTTAAAGGTTGAATAAGGCTTGTCCCACATTGATTTGGTGGGTGGTTTTGAAAGGGTTTATAAGGCATGGGTTTGGTACTTGGGGTGTGCCCCAAAGGGTACCCAAGTGTTTTAGAGGGAGAGGTTATGGATAAAATGGGCTAGACCCAGTGGACTCAAAAACCACCACCTTGCTGCTGCCGTCCTGGCCACGTCCGGGTCAGCTTGGTGTGTGTGAGGTTGGGTTGGGCTTGTTCGGCCCAGTACTAATCTTTTTGGGCGAAAAACATTTGAATTTAATTCAAATAAACTGGTTTGGATTTTTTGTTCATCCAAACAGGACCCTTCCCAGAATTAAACTGGTTTGGATTTAATGTTTATCCAAACAGAGCTCTTCCCGTTTTGTATCTGTTTGAATGGTTAATCCAACAGATTCAAATCTGTTTGAATTTAAACCCAACAGGTTTCATACCTGTTCAATTCAAATCCAAGAGCCACCTTTACATCTATAAATAGACTAGCCTCCCATTTGGATTTTAACTCCAATTTTCGTACTCCATCCTCTCTATAATTCTCTCTGCATTTTGCTGCATTTTTATTCTGAAAGAAAGAGTGTAAACACTTAGTGTGTTCGTAAGGCAAACAATTTGTAGTGCTGCTATTGTTTGTAGAAGATCATTTCATCTTGGGAGATAGACGTCCAAATTCTAAAAGCACCGTGGAGAGGACGAATCTGTCTTAAGGACACAGTGTTAAACACTGGACTTGATTAGAAAAATCATTCAAAGAAATTAACCAAGTAAGTTGTTTAATTTTATTTTGGTTTTAAATTGTTTATTTAATCAGATTTTAATTTTGTTTTTGTAACAAAATAAAATCTGTTATTTATTTATTAATTTTTATTTTGAGTTTGATTTTTGTAATCAAACATATTCTCTTCTTTTCTTTATTTCTTTAATTCTAATTGTTGTTTTGTTTAAAATTCTGGTGGTTATAAAATTCTAGGAAAAAACCAGAATTTTTTCCTATGTTTGGTCTAATTTTTAGGTGGGCCCCGTGCATCGATTTACACGGGTCAAAGTGATAACGCGTTCTATGCCGCGTTGTGATTCACGTGGTATATTTGGTTGCTCAAAACCATTACCGAGTGAATGGGAAATTGAAGCCAAAGTATGCTCCATGGAAATGGAGTTTTTGTGGAAATTCCTTAAAGGTTGAATAAGGCTTGTCCCACATTGATTTGGTGGGAGGTTTTGAAAGGGTTTATAAGGCATGGGTTTGGTACTTGAGGTGTGCCCCAAGGGGTACCCAAGAGTTTTAGAGGGAGAGGTTATGGATAAAATGGGCTAGACCCATTGGACTAAAAAACCACCACACACGCTGCTGCTGCCGTCATCCGTCCGTCCGTCCTACGGCTTGGCCTGGCTGGGCTGGCTTGGGCGCGTGAGTGAGGTGTGAGGCTTGTTCGCCCAAGACTAATCTTTTTGGGCAAAAAAACCTTTGAATTTAATTCAAATAAACTGGTTTGGATTTTTTGTTCATCCAAACAAGGCCCTTCCCGTTTTCAAACAGAATTAAACTGGTCCGGTTTTTCCTGTTCATCCAAACAGGGCCCTTCCCAGAATTAAACTGGTTTGGATTTAATGTTCATCCAAACAGAGCCCTTCCCGTTTTGTATCTGTTTGAATGGTTAATCCAACAGATTCAAATCTGTTTGAATTTAAACCCAACAGGTTTCATACCTGTTCAATTCAAATCCAAGAGCCACCTTTACATCTATAAATAGACTAGCCTCCCATTTGGATTTTCACTCCAATTTTCGTACTCCATCCTCTCTATAATTCTCTCTGCATTTTGCTGCATTTTTATTCTGAAAGAAAGAGTGTAAACACTTAGTGTGTTCGTAAGGCAAACAATTTGTAGTGCTGCTATTGTTTGTAGAAGATCATTTCATCCTGGGAGATAGACGTCCAAATTCTGAAAGCACCGTGGAGAGGACGAATCTGTCTTAAGGACACAGTGTTAAACACTGGACTTGATCAGAAAAATCATTCAAAGAAATTAACCAAGTAAGTTGTTTAATTTTATTTTGGTTTTAATTTGTTTATTTAATCAGATTTTAATTTTGTTTTTGTAACAAAATAAAATCTGTTATTTATTTATTTATTTTTATTTCGAGTTTGATTTTTGTAATCAAACATATTCTCTTCTTTTCTTTATTTCTTTAATTCTAATTGTTGTTTTGTACACAATAGAATTAATATCTTTTAAATACAGTGAAGATTGCTTAACAATCTTAAGACAGAATCCTTTTTGGTATCTTCATTGTATTTAATTTTCTGTTTTTCAAAGTAATATTCTGGTTGGAAAAACAAATAGTGATTTATGCTATTTGACAGATAGTAGTAATATACTGTCTCTTTTCTTTGACAACTAGTAGTACGATACTGGTGTCATTAACAATTTCAGAATATTATTTGGTATTACAGAAAATTATTTTCGTATTTTATTTTTCCTGTTTTAGTAACAAGGAAAATAAAATTATTTTGTGTTATAATTTATTTTCTGGTTTTAGTAACTAGAAAATTAATTTGTATTTTAATTTTTCCTGATTTTTGTAATCAGAGATTATGGCTACTACAACTGAAACTGCATCTGGCAGTGGTATTCCTGTTGTTACACCAACATCGGTCCCTATTCAGAACCATGTTCATGTACCAATCAATCATGGGGAAAAACCGAAAAAATTTAACGGTACTGAGTTTAAGAGATGGCAGCAGAAGATGCTGTTCTATCTTACAACTCTTAATTTGGCCCGGTTTCTCCATGAAGAGGCTCCAGCACTTAAAGAGGGTGAAAGTGATCGGCAAGTTGTTGCACCAGAGATGCTTGGAAACATTGATTTCTGTCTGAAATTACATCCTCAATGGCCTTGACAACATGTCAGTATAATGTATACAATCCTCTGAAGTCGACAAAAAGAATTATGGGATTCTTTGGAGAAGAAATACAAAAGCAGAAGATGCCAAGACGAAGAAATTTGTCGTCGGTAAATTTCTGGATTTTGTTATGGTAGACTCCCAAACGGTAATATCTCAAGTTCAAAGTTTTCGATAATTTTGCATGATATTCATTCAAGGTATGACTCTTAGCGAATCTTTCCAAGTCGCTGCTTTGGTGGAAAAGTTACCACCGGCCTGGAAAGATTTCAAAAATTATTTAAAACATAAACGCAAAGAGATGACCATGGATGAGTTAATTGTAAGATTAAGAATTGACGAAGATAACCGAAAGGCTGAAAAGAAGAATGGGAAAAATCCCATTGAGTCCAAGGCTAATGTGGTTGAACAAGTTCAAAAACCACATAACAAAAAGAGGAAGTTTACTGGAGATGGTCCTAAACAAGGCAACAACAATGGCAACAAGAAGTTCAAAGGAAAATGCTATAACTGTGGCAAGACTGGACATCGAGCTTCTGATTGCCGCCGTCCTAAGAAGGATTATGGAAGTACAAGTAAGAAGACCACTAATCAGGCCAATGTAACAGAATTGGATTACATTTCTGATGGAGTGAATGACATCAACCTCTCTGCTGTGGTATCTGAGGCTAACTTGGTTAGAAATCCCAAAGAATGGTGGGTTGACACTGGTGCAACTCGTCACATATGTGCGGACAAGAAGATGTTCACTGCCTACAATGAGGCTGCAAATGGTGAACTGTCACGCCCCAAACTCGCCCCGAGAGGTTTGGTGACGAGACCGGCCAGTAATCCTAGATTACCACAGGCCTTTCTATACATAACATAAATAAAATGGGGCTCGCGGAAGCACAAGCAAAACTATAGTCCAAGAGTTGTGCATTTATATGAACAAGTGTACATACATGCCCAAAAATGATAATTACACACACTATGTTACATAACATGATCCATGACATCACATAAGTACAAGTTACAACATAAAAAAAAGACAAAACCCTCTCACGGCCTTCCAGGCCTAGCCCTAGCTCAGAGGCCCTCAAAATTTCTGGTTAGGCTTCAAACAGCGGCTTGACTCGAGACTCCGCCTAGGCTTGACTACCAGAATGCTCACCTATAATACATAAATACAAACAATGAGCTAAAGCTCAGCAAGTAACATTTAAGTAAAGGGGTTAGTGAACGAATACCAACATTCTAGATACAGTTATAAACAGTCAACAGTCATTAATGGCATAATCCACAGAACCTTTCATAACAGTCTAACAATTAAACAGTCTAATAGTCTACGAGATCTCGTGACTGGCCATGGGCCTTCATCTTCATGCCCTAACCCATGACTGATCAGATCATGAGTCTGCATGTTCATATCGCACCCATGACCTAACTATCCATGGACGCCATGCTAGATTGCAAATAAGGACATTCGTTCACAGATTAAAATCACTTTTCAAACATATCATATCACTTTTAAACATAGTTCATAATAACATAACTTTACAGAAACGTTAATCACAGTGGGTTTCCAATACCGGTTGCACGGTCTTCGAGGTTTGTCCTGCAATTGACATTATAAAACATTCCTTAACATTCATTATCATCATACATTAAACCATTCATGCTTTTCTTTCCTTTTCTTCACTTTAATTCGTGCCATTACATTCGTTCTTTACTTCATTTCATGTTCATTACATGCTCAAGATGCTAAATGATACAATTAACGTGGTAAAAACAAGTATGCAACTTCTCCAAAATTTTCCTGGAAAAAGGCCTTCCCGCTCGAGCGCCACTTTGGCCGCTCGAGCGTACTGAAGAAAATGTCCAAAACTGCTGGTTCTTCTTCCCTCTTTCAAACTCCAATCTCTTCTTTACAAAATCAACTTCTAATACATGAAATACAACCTCTCAAACACCTGATTAACACTTTAATTAACTCATTACATCTTCAATCAAAACTCAAATATATCATATAGAAGATCAAACCCATGAACATGTACATAAAAGCTTCATTTTCAACTTCCATAGAGGTTTTAAGGTAGAACCTCCTTAATATACCAAACACAACATGAATCATAACATATGTGCTCAAATTCAACATAACTTCTCTTTCCTTTTCATTTACTTGTCATGAGATCATGAAGAATACAACCTTAATTCAAGAAATTAGGAGAAATTCTTACCTTAGTTCTTTAGTTTGTAGAAGATTCACCTTGATTTCCCCCTTGGTCCCTCCCTTTCTCACGATTCTCTCTCTTTCTCTCCCTTTCCAGATTTTTCTTTTCTTTCATTGAGTCAATGAGTCAAAAGTTAACATCCTTATCTTATATACATCAATAAACCATTTGGTCAAAAATATTTAAGCCAAACAAGGCCCTTGCACCTTAATCTCACATATAAATAGTTGTGCCAAGCTTTGCAAGCCAAACGAGACTTAGCGAATCAGATAATTTCAGTCTTCAATTTAATTTCTGAAATCGTTCTAAAAATTCCCGGCATCACGTAAACGTATTCAATTTCATTTTCTGTACCCATTACGGTCATCAATTTCAATCCCAAAGTCGTAGTCTCAACAGATAATTTTCTAATTGAAACAGGTAGTCTTCCGTTAAATCATACTAACACATAATTAATTACTGATAATCACATCATGCAGTTCCGGGTCATTACATGAATAAATTTTTATGGGAAATTCTTCTACTTCTACTGTGGCTGGACAAGGGAAAGTGATCTTGAAGATGACATCAGGGAAAGAACTAACCCTCAACAACGTACTGCATGTACCTGACATCCGGAAGAATTTAGTTTCTGGTTCTTTGTTAAGTAAAAATGGTTTTAGGCTTGTTTTTAAGTCTGATAAGTTTGTATTAACAAAGAGTGGTATGTATGTTGGTAAGGGATACATGAGTGATTGTCTCTTTAAACCTAATGTTATGACAGTTGTACCAAAAGTTGCTATGAATAAGAATAACACATCTTTTGTTGACATTCTTGAGTCGAATTTATGGCATGGTAGATTAGGTCATGTAAATTATGATGCTTTGCGTAGATTAATTGGTTTGGATTATATACCAAAGTTTGAAATTAATCCTAATCATAAATGTGAAGTTTGTGTAGAAGCAAAACTAACTAAGGCTCCATTTAAATCGGTTGAAAGAAAAACTGAACCTCTAGAATTAATTCATACTGATGTATGTGATCTAAAATTTATTCAAACTAGAAGAGGCAAAAAGTATTTCATAACATTTATCGATAATTGCACAAGATATTGTTATGTTTATTTACTTAGAAGTAAAGATGAAGCCTTAGAAATGTTTAAACTCTACAAAACAGAAGTTGAAAATCAACTTGGTAAAACCATTAAAATGGTTAGAAATGATAGGGGTGGTGAATATGATGCACCATTAAATGAATTTTGTGCACAACATGGCATTATTCACCAAACTGCAGCCCCTTATTCTCCACAGCAAAATGGAATTGCAGAAAGGAAGAATAGAACTCTAAAAGAAATGATGAATGCCATGTTACTAAGTTCAGGCTTACCGCAGAACTTGTGGGGGGAAGCAATATTGTCAGCTAATTATGTTCTTAATAGAATACCCCACAAGAAAACCAAAAGCATTCCTTATGAATTATGGAAAGGTCGACCACCTTCCTACAAATACTTGAAGATGTGGGGGTGTTTGGCAAAAGTTGAAGTTCCTGTTCCTAAAAAGACTAAGATTGGACAAAAAACAATAGATTGTGTGTTTATTGGTTATGCTCAGAATAGTAGTGCATATCGGTTTCTGACTTATAAATCAGAAATACCTTATATAAATGTGAACACTATTATAGAGTCAAGGAATGCTGTGTTTTTTGAACATGTCTTTCCTTACAAGAAAGGACAGGAATTAAGTTCACAGAAAAGAACTTATGATTGTACACAAAGTCAAGAGACTAATGACAATCAAACACAAGAGACTAGTAATGGTCTCAACCAATAGGATTTAACTAATGATGAACCAAGAAAAAGTAAGAGAGCGAGAACATCAAAATCCTTTGGTCCAGATTTTCTGACATACCTGTTAGAAAATGAACCTCAAAGCTTGAAGGCAGCAATGACAGGTCCTGAAGCACCTTTGTGGAAAGAGGCTGTTAATAATGAAATTGAATCCATTATGCAAAATCATACTTGGGAATTGGTGGATCTTCCACCAGGTTCTAAACCTCTTGGATATAAATTGATATTCAAAAGAAAAATGAACACAACAGTGAGAACCACGATGTGTTAGAAGATATTTTGTGTGAAATCTATTGTCTTGGCTTACACAAACGGCTGAACAATTCAAGGCATCGCGTCCATTGGTTAGCCAGTAAGTCCGATAGGTTATCACTAGGGAAGGTTCAAGGCCGAAAACTACCTATCCTGGTGCAAGATATTTTCAACTTATACTCTTTCGTTAAGTCTGCATATTGTTGCATTTCCGTTGTCATCAAATTCCATTCATGTGGGAAATGGTTATAAAATTCTGGGTAAAACCAGAATTTTTTCCCATGTTTGGTCTAATTTTTAGGTGGGCCCTGTGCATCGATTTACACGGGTCAAAGTGGTAACGCGTTCTATGCCGCGTTGTGATTCATGTGGTATATTTGGTTGCTCAAAACCATTACCGAGTGAATGGGAAATTGAAGCCAAAGTATGCTCCATGGAAATGGAGTTTTGGTGGAAATTCCTTAAAGGTTGAATAAGGCTTGTCCCACATTGATTTGGTGGGAGGTTTTGAAAAGATTTATAAGGCATGGGTTTGGTAATTGGGGTGTGCCCCAAGGGGTACCCAAGTGTTTTAGAATGAGAGGTTATGGATAAAATGGGCTAGACCCATTGGACTCAAAAACCACCACACACGCAAGGCTGCCGTCCGTCCTGCCGTCTGGGTCAAGCTGGGCGCTGGTCACGTGGTGTGAGGTTGGGCTTGTTTGGCCTAGTACTAATCTTTTTCGGCCAAAAACATTTGAATTTAATTCAAATAAACTGGTTTGGATTTTTTGTTCATCCAAACAGGGCCCTTCCCGTTTTCAAACAGAATTAAACTGGTTTGATTTTTTCTGTTCATCCAAACAGGGCCCTTCCCAGAATTAAACTGGTTTGGATTTAATGTTCATCCAAATAGAGCCCTTCCCGTTTTGTATCTGTTTGAATGGTTAATCCAACAGATTCAAATCTGTTTGAATTTAAACCCAACAGGTTTCATACCTGTTCAATTCAAATCCAAGAGCCACCTTTACATCTATAAATAGACTAGCCTCCCATTTGGATTTTAACTCCAATTTTCGTACTCCATCATCTCTATAATTCTCTCTGCATTTTGCTGCATTTTTATTCTTAAAGAAAGAGTGTAAACACTTAGTGTGTTCGTAAGGCAAACAATTTGTAGTGCTGCTATTGTTTGTAGAAGATCATTTCATCCTGGGAGATAGACGTCCAAATTCTGAAAGCACCGTGGAGAGGACGAATCTGTCTTAAGGACACAGTGTTAAACACTGGACTTGATTAGAAAAATCATTCAAAGAAATTAACCAAGTAAGTTGTTTAATTTTATTTTGGTTTTAATTTGTTTATTTAATCAGATTTTAATTTTGTTTTTGTAACAAAATAAAATCTGTTATTTATTTATTTATTTTTATTTCGAGTTTGATTTTTGTAATCAAACATATTCTCTTCTTTTCTTTATTTCTTTAATTCTAATTGTTGTTTTGTACACAATAGAATTAATATCTTTTAAATACAGTGAAGATTGCTTAACAATCCTAAATTCATGGAGCTCTGTGAGCTTATCAAGATTAGAGTTGCAATTTGGTTGAAGAGCCACTCATTTGGGAACTTCTATTCCATCCATGATTTTGTATCCAATTTGAACCAAATCATCAGAAGCTGCATTTGATGGATTAATTACTTTACTACTGTTTTGTTCTGCTGTTCTATTGTACTACTCTGCTGTTTATTTGTTCTACTCAATCATATGTTCTGTTGTTCTATTCTGTTTTGTCTTGTTCTGCCTTTTGCTGTTTGCTGCCTTGCCTTGGAGCTATAATGGAGGATGGCTGTTTGTTTTTCTGTTATTTTTTTATTTTTTTTATAGCTCTTCATTTGTTTCTTTCGGTTGGTTCTTTGTTTATGGTTGGTTACTCACTAACTTTTGATGGTGTGCTAGCATATGATTGAGCGGACTTATCGGTGCCAACCTAGTTGAGATTGGTTTGTTTCGTTATGATACTTTTTACACTCATCTCTTTTCTTTATTGATGTAATTCACTCTTCGTTCATCAATAAAATAATTCTTTTTTGCTGATAAAAAAAAAGTGTGGATAGAGGAGGTCCCGCAATCCTTGATTAATGTGGCTACTTTTGATGTTGTTTGTTAGTTGTTTTTCTCTGTAATTTGTTTACCATCTTTAAAAAAAAAAAAAAAAAAAGAAAAAAGATTCTCTATAATTTAATAGGGAATTGGAGGGGGTGTATGTGGGAATTACCACGTTTATTATTTCAATGATTGAAATTGTTTATTTTATAAAATTTTATGTATAAATCATTCATAAAATGAAAAAAAATAAAATAAATCTGATTGGTTGCGTGTTCACAATCATATAATTTTATTATATTTATCTTTGTAATAAATGAAAAGTGTAAATTTTAAAATAAATCATTCATTTGTTTTTCTACTCAAATGGTATTTTTACGTGATGCCTTCCTTAATTTTATTTAGTTTATATGGTGAGTTCATCATACTTTTGTTGGTATTTTACGTAACAACACAGAAATATGACATTTAGTGATTAGTTTAAGACACCGACATGATACCCTCTTATGTCTTATATACTTGTGTCTTTTGAGCAGTTGTAAGGAGCCACATGATGTATAAAAAACAAATATAGAGCATTGTGTAAAATGATCATAATATGAAAGACCCATCACCATTATTAAAAGTGGTACCAATTGAGTAGTTTTTGACAAAATGGATGAGCTTCAAATAAAATATTTCCAAAAAAATATAAAAATAAGCACATGGTGTTGGGCGTAGGACTGATCTTATTATCAATCTGATCAACAGCTAGGCATTAAAGCCTGAAGAGATAAAAAGAAAATAATATTCTTACAAATCTCATTTGCTAAACTCAGAGAAAAGAAAAATTCAATGGCAAAATTTGCTCAAGATCTGAAGGATAGATTTCTCCGTCTGGTTGAAGCCATCACTTCTTGCAAAAGTGCTAAAGGTAAGGACAACTATTTCTATGTATTTCCTGACAGGGATAGGCCCATAGAGCCCACGGCCCACCATTCAAACCCCATTATACAACCCGGTTGGCCAAACCCAACACAGCTGGAGTCCAACTAGACAGGAAAGACCAATGATGCTCGGACAAGTGGCAGGCGCAGAGCAGACCACGTCAGCAGACAAAGATCTGCAAAGTTATTGCTACAAAGACATCACCATTAATGCACCTCATCACAAAGATTTATTGCGACAACACCTCTCAGCCGGAATCACACCCCCTCGCCCTGAATAAGGCGAACCACGACTCAAGCTTTCGGCGGGGACAATCAAAACGACAGAGTCAGCGAAATGATTACAGTTGGGTATAAGCTAAACCCGAGGAGGAGAAGAAGGATAAGTTTTCCCTCTCCTATCTCTCTCTCTACATTTCTTACGTATTATCACCTTCTAATTCCTACAGGAGGGTTCGCCGGGGACTACCCGTTCCGATTGAACTTGTTTGCAGTTATCCATGGGCTTGAGGAGCTTGAATCGGTCCAACCCATCCACGAGGACACACCAGATATCGATTGGCCCGTCTGTGGGAATCGGTTTTATCCGCGCCGATTGTGTTCATTGTCACGGAGACCCTTTTCCAACAACCTTTTTTACCTCATCCGTCACGTGCATGGTAACGACCAGATCCATGGCTTCCCACCACAATGCTGCTGATCACCAGACCGACCCTCCCAATCCGAACAACCCACCACAGTACTTCATCGAGCTCACCAACAGCATCAACCGTATGGCTGAACAAAACCAGGCCTTAATCAACGCCCTGCTCCAACGGAACCTCCCTATTCCCCCACCACCTCCAGATATTCCCTCCCATCCAGAACAAGTCCCAGGCCATACTGTCCCGCAACCCAATCCTCCCAACTCTGGGGGCTTGCAGCCCCCTCACCCACATATACATCCTCCTCCTCCACCCCCACGCCCCTCAATCATAGCCCGGCTCAGGGAGAAGCCGGCGTTCAACATCTATCCCCTCGAGGAGACAACATTCCTCTTTGGGACGCAGAACTCCGAGCCATGAAACTCCAGCTCCAAGGGGTCATGCAAAACATCCAACACAAGCCCTCCACCACAGCAAACTCCCCCTTCGTCACCTCCATCCGCGACAAACCCCTACCCCCCAAGTTCAAAATGCCTACCATCGACCCCTTCGACGGAACCACCGACCCCGTCGATCACCTGGAAACCTACCGTACACTCATGATCCTCCATGCTTTCCCCGACGAAATCATGTGCCGAGCCTTCCCCGTGACCCTAAAGGGATCGGCTCGGCTATGGTTCAGCCAGTTGCCACCAGATTCGGTCTCTACTTTTCAACACCTCAGTGACTCTTTCCTGAGCCACTTCATTGGAGCCCAACGCCAGTGACGACCGGCGACCCAACTCCTCAACATCCGTCAGACCGAGGGAGAATCACTACGCAGCTTTGTCACCCGCTTCAACACCGAAGCCTTACAAGTTGCTGAAAATGACGATAAGGTCATTCTCACAGCCTTCATGGCTGGCCTGCGGTCATCCGATTTCCTCTTCTCCCTCTCCAAGAACCCCCCAACATCCATGGCAGCCTTGCTCTCCAAAGCCCAAAAGTACATGAACGCCGAGGACTCTCTAGCCGCTCGGCAGGACTCCACAACTAAATATCTGACCCCCAGAGAAAAAAGAAAAGACCAAGAGCCCAGCAACATCCGGCCTCATAACCAAACATCCCGCTATGCTGACCGACCCCCTCGTGCCGATCGGCCGGCCTCAACCAGACCCCCCGGTCGGTTCGAGCAATATACCCCGCTCAATACACCCATGGAACAAGTTCTTCACCAGATCCAACGGGACTACCCCCTCAAGTGGCCGCTTCCCCCACGGAACCCCTCCAGCCGCAAAGACCAGTCTAAGTATTGCCGCTTCCACCAAGATCATGGCCATAACACCGACGACTGCATCAGCCTCAAAGACCAAGTAGAGACCCTCATTCGCCAGGCGCCGAGCCGTTCACGAATACCGTCCTCGGCAAAGACAAGGGACCGAGCCCCACAGAGGCGATCGCAGCATACCCGGCGACCCGGCTCAACAGACGAGGCATGATCGACCTCACCAACAACCTCGGCCTCAAAATCCGCCTCCGCCAGTTGGTGAAATCAGAGTTATTTCAGGTGGTCTTGCTTGTGGGGGACCATCACGCTCAGCTCAGAGGGCAGAACTTAGAAAGATACGACAGGGCTCGGACAAGACAGTGGCCACGGTCGACCGACCCCCCAAGCAACCTAAGCAGTGGACAGAGCCCATTACCTTCACGGACGCCGACTGTGCAGGCATCCGTTATCCTCACGATGATCCCCTTGTCATCTCCACTGTCCTCTCCAATTATAAAGTCAGACGAGTCCTCATTGACAATGGCAGCTCGTCGGACATCATTTTCCTAAACTGTTTCCGCCAGCTGAAGATCGGGGAAGAAGGCTTGTCCCCACTCCAAACTCCTCTGGTTGGTTTTACCGGTGACCGGGTGACCTCGATCGGCTCCATCGATCTCCCCATCACCATTGGAGAGTACCCACGGCAGACCACGAAGTTGCTTACTTTCCTTGTTGTCGACTGCCCCTCCGCTTACAATGTCATCCTCGGCCGCACCGCCCTCAATGCCTTCCAGGCCATTACATCCACCTACCACCTTGCCCTCAAGTTGCCTCGATTTTGGGGTCGAACGGTGAGAGGAGAATGACCATCGCCAGAGAATGTTATGTGGCCTCACTTAAAGAGGTCAAATTGAAGGAGGCAATGATCATTGAAGGACTTGACGTCCGAGATGAGGACGAACTGATCAGAGGCGAACCTGTGGAGGAACTCGTGGAAGTTAACATTGATCCCACCAACCCACTCAAAACTGCTAAAATCGGCAGCCAACTGCCTCCCCAAGCCAAAGCCGACCTCACCGCTCTCCTGACTGAACACAGAGACGTCTTCGCCTGGACTCATGCAGACATGCCGGGCATCGACCCATCTTTCATAACCCATCGCCTCAGTATCGAGCCTCACTTCCGACCTTATCGACAGAGGCAACGATCTTCCATCCGGCGCAACAACCTCATAGCTGCAGAGGTTGACAAACTTCTCAAGGCCCAGTTTATCCGAAACGTGGACTACCCTAAGTGGCTGTCCAACGTGGTCCTGGTCCGCAAAAACAACGGCAAGTGGCGTCTCTGCGTCGACTACTCCGACCTGAACAGGGCCTGTCCCAAAGATAGCTACCCTCTCCCCCGCATTGATCTACTGGTCGACGCCACGGCCGGTCATCAAATGCTCAGCTTCATGGATGCATTTTCAGGGTACAACCAAATCGTGATGCACTCATCAGACCAGGAACACACATCCTTCATCACCGATCGGGGCACCTACCACTACCGTGTCATGCCGTTCGGACTAAAGAATGCTGGGGCCACCTACCAACGTCTGGTCAACACAGTCTTCCACCATCAGATCGGGCGGAACATGGAAGTGTATGTAGATGACATGCTGGTTAAGAGCAAACTCTCCGCCGACCACCTCACCGACCTACGAGAGACTTTCGCCACACTCCGCAAATATCAGATGAAACTCAACCCGGAGAAGTGCGCCTTTGGTGTAGGATCTGGCAAGTTCCTGGGTTTCATGGTCAGCCAGCGCGGCATCGAGGCCAACCCTGAGAAGAACAAGGCCTTGGTTGAGATGCAGTCACCCAAAACCGTTAAAGAGGTCCAAAGGCACACAGGCAGAGTGGCGACCCTTAACTGTTTCATCTCCGCTGACGGATAGGTGCCTACCATTCTTCAAAGTCTGCGGCGAGTTTGAATGGACAAGCGAGTCAAGAGGCCTTTCAGCAGTTGAAACAATGCATGGCCAACCCTCCCTTCTCTCACAGTAATCACCATGAGCCCCTCTTTCTCTACCTAGCAGTATCAAGCACCGCAATCACTGCCGCACTCATCAGAGAGGCCGGCTCCGTCCAACGACAAGGTTTATTACATCGGTAGGGCTCTCGGGAAGCGAAGCGAGAACTATCCCCTATTAGAAAAGCGTCCTCGGCCTTGGCCACTCTCTCCAGTCGACTCCGTCCCTACTTCCAAGCCCTTTCGCTAGTGGTTCTACCCGACCAGCCGCTGAAGAAGGTCATGCAGCAACTCGAGCTCTCAGGGAGACTAATGCAGTGGTCAGTAGAACCAAGACAATTCGACATCTCTTATCGCCCCCGGACAAAGAATCAAGGGGCAGGCAGAGTCGACTTCATCTTGGAGTCTACCAATCCAGCCTCAACCACTGACCTTCCATCCGCACCAACTCCACCAGAGCCTGAAGAACCCCATTGTTGGACACTCAATGTTGGCTCGTCTCGAAGGAGGAAGTGGGTGGCCTCATCCTCACATCCCGAAGTTATTTCAAGTGTGCCCTCCGCCTCTTATTTGCGGCCAGAACAATGAGGCCGAATCTGGCATTGATAGCAGCTCCGTCGGCCAAAGACATTGGTGTTAGCCACATCCAGTGTTCACGACTCGGCTTATCGTCGGCGGATCACGGGTGAATTCGATGCCAAGGACGCCACAATGCGGAGTTACAGAGACATGGCTCTCACCCTTGTTCGACTCTTCAACACCTTCCAAATCAGACACATACCTAGGGCGGAAAACTCCAAAGCAGATGAGATGGCTCAACTGGCCTCCGCCGACCAATCCGACCTCAGCCATGGAGTCCGCCTCGAATACCTGACTCACCCAGCCATCTCACCCGACCTACAAGAAGTGCAATTCCTTCAGACAGAACCCATCCCTTGGGCATCCGACATCCTCATCTTCTTGACCACTGGCGAAATCCCTGATGACCAACAGCAGGCGGCCAAGGTCAGAGCCCGATCGGCCAACTACACCCTGGTCGACGGTGTTCTTTACAAGCGCGGTTTCTCACGACCATACCTGCGATGTCTCAATCCCGCCCAAGCAACCTATGTAATGCAAGAAATCCATGAAGGAATCTGCGGTAATCATTCGGGTGGCAGGTCTCTCGCACACAAAGTGCTCCGCACAGGCTACTTCTGGCCGACCCTCAGCAAAGATGCCTCTGATTTAGATCCCGAAATCGACAAGTGCGGTAACCGCCAACATCCCCCATGCTCCCCCCGCCGAGTTGATCACTCTTTGCAGCCCTTACCCATTCGCCAAATGGGGTATCGACCTGGTAGGTCCACTTCCCACTGGTCGAGGCCAGACCAAATTCGCAATTGTTGCCATTGATTACTTCACCAAGTGGGTCGAGGCAGAACCCCTTGCCACAATCACCGAGCGCAACACCACCAAGTTTATCTGGCAATCGATTGTCTGCAGATTTGGCATCCCTCAGGCCATCGTCTCCGACAACGGCAAACAGTTCGACAATGCTAGATACCGGAAATTTTGTGCGAGATCTCCAAATTCAACCATGCTTCTCTTCCCGGTCACCCCCAAGCAAATGGCCAAGTTGAGGTCACCAACCGCTCTCTCAAGATCATCAAAACTAAGCTCGAGTTGCTAAAGGCCTCCGGTGAGGAACGCCACATGTACTGGGCCTATCAACCCTTTGCCGGACTCCTCTGAAACCCTTTCGCCTAACATACGGCGGTGAGGCGGTCATCCTCAGAGAAGTCGGTCTGCCCACCCCTGTGGTCCTACATCCAGACCTCGCCTCATCCGAAGAACTCCGTCGGCGGACACTGGATCTCATTGAGGAACTTCGAGAGGCTACTTGTCGGGAGCCACATACCAGTGAAAATGAGAGCACACTACAACCGCAGAGTCCGACCACGGGAGTTCTCCATTGGCGACCTTGTCTTGAGAAGCAACCCTTGCCACAAAGAATCCGGTGAGGGCAAGTTAGCGTGAAATGGGAGGGGCCCTATGTAGTGAAAGCCGACCGACTGTGCACTTACCGACTTCAAGATATGGATGGCCGAGACCTTCCCCATCCTTGGAATCTTGAACATCCAAACGTTACTATCAATGAATCCTCACTTTTGTATTGTCAAAATTGTTGTATTTTCCTTTTTCAATACATAATACAAATGTCATTTGGAGCTCCCACTCTATAATTCAACCTCTCAATGTAACTTTCATGCAACTCTTCTTTGCAGCACCACTTTTTCATAAGCCTCGGCGGACCTGAGCACTCTCAAAAGCCTCGGCCAGACCGAGCACTCGAAGCCTCAGCCAGACCTGAGCACCTCCAAAGCCTCGGCCAGTCCGAGCACTCAAAGCCTCGGCCAGACCGAGCACTCAAAGCCTCAGTCAGACCTGAGCACTCTCAAAAGCCTCGGCCAGACCGAGCCCTCAAAGTCTCAGTCCGACCTGAGCACCTTCAAAAGCCTCGGCCAGACCGAGCACTCAAAGCCTCAGTCCAACCTGAGCACCTTCAAAAGCCTCGGCCAGACCGAGCACTCAAAGTCTCAGTCCGACCTGAGCACCTTCAAAAGCCTCGGCCAGACCGAGCACTCAAAGCCTCAGTCAGGCCTGAGCACTCTCAAAAGCCTCGGCGGACCAAGCACTCAAAGCCTCGGTCCAACTCGAGCACCTTCAAAGCCTCGGCAGACCGAGCACTCAAAGTCTCGGTCCGACTGAGCACCTTCAAAGCCTCACCAGACTCGAGCACTTCCCAAAGCCTCGGTCAGACTGAGCACCCTCAACAACCTCGGCCGGGCCAGGCGCTCAAAGCCTCCGCCAAACTGAGCATTTTCACGAGCCCTAAGGCCTATGACTGCAGGCTCATCAAACAAAACACTCAGCCATGGCCTGACACTTAATCACAATTTCAACATACTTTGACACTTAGTCATATTTGCCCATATTTCACTTGCAGATCACATGTTCAACATTGCATTTCAACCTACTTTTTCAAGGCAATTTGACACTTAGTCATATTTTAACAAGGTCTAACCACATTTCATTGGCAAATTACATCTCCAACTTCACATTCCAGCCTACTCTTTAGGTAGACATTTGACACTAAGTCATGAACACCTCAGTGCACAAAGTAATTACAAGAAAGATATACAGACCAAACCAACACAAGAAGAAAGATATATTGGCATCATCAATTAGAACCATAAATGTTCTTTTATTTATTCAAAAATGTGTGTACAAGCTACATACATCCCTTGCAAAAAAAAAAAAAAAAAACAAACGAAAACAAAACAACACATGTATACAAAATTATTCCCCACCTAATTGCTCCCCCTCACTGGGGACCAGGTCCACCTCTTGACCCCTCGTCGAGAGTGCAGGCCCACATCTTCTCCTTCGACCACCACTCTGCTAAAATCGAGTTCTGGGAACAGTTCTTCAGCCTTGCGCTTGAACATTTTCCACCCACTGTCCCAAGATTTCGCCATCTCATGCTTATAGAAGTCCGACTGCTGGAAACTTGCAATCACGTCAGACTCAGCTCTCCCAGCAGTCGTCCCCGATGGCCCAGCCCCTCCAGTCCCCTCCCTCGCCAGACTATTGGCCACCGCAGCATCAATCGCCACCTGAAAATCTGGCGACGCCTTGAACTGTTCCACAGCTGCGATGCACAAATCAGGATAGGCAGCCCTCTCCGAGGCCGCCTTCGCCCTCTCCGAGGCCGCCTTCGCCCTCTCCTCAACCAACTCCTTCATCAAGCCCTCCCTTTCCGCGGCAGCCTTCTCCCTCTCGGCCTCAAGCGCCTGCGGCGCCCTCTTTCTCCCAGTCACCTGCTTTCTGCCCCCAACTCTTGGCGCAGACTCTCCCTCTGCTCTGCCGCTCTGGCACGCTCATCTTCAACCACTTTTTGCAGCACCTCCAACCTAGCATCCGCCGCGTCCCTCTGCTGACGGTCTTCGTTGCTATTCATGGCCTCTTCATGGCGCTTTCGTCGCAATAGCACAGGCCTCTTTGGACTCTTCCAGCTTCCTTTGCTCACCAGTCAACTGGAACTCGAGCGACACAACCCTTCGGCGTGTGTCCTCCAACTCAGACTTGACCAATGGCAACTCAGCATAGGCAACCTTCCAGCACTCTCCGTCTTCAACCTGGCTAAATCTGCCTTGGCCTCATCAGCTTTTATCTTGGCCGCTGCGCCCTTCCTCAGCAAGGCCCCTGCCAGGGTAGTTACCTCCATTTGGGCAGAGCATAACCCCTCAATGTGTCGGCCTCCCCAAATCCGGAGGCCGAACGCAGAGCTGGTTCCTCCACCATCTTCACCAGACGGTCTGCCACCGCCTTTGCTGGTCCCCCATCTCCCTCCAACCTTCCAGCTACAGCACGCGTATGGTAAATGGTGGCCCCCAGACCAACCCCTCTTTCCTGAGGCGCAGGCCCCCTTGGCATCTGCTCCCTCCCACTCGGCTCCGCCATGACCAACTCCACTTCCGCTGGTACCGCGGGGGTCTTCTCCAACCCCCCACTTGGCTCGCCCCCAGCCGAACCAACCCTCGCTGGCTCTGATGGAGCCTTCTCCACCACGTCCCCCGTTGGGCTGGCTATCCCCGCTTCGGGGGTCTCCTTCGTCACAAAGGCTTCTGCCCCAGCTGAGACGACCGCCCCTTCTGGGGTCTGCTCCACCTCCCCACCCTCCACTCGCTTGGCCAGGCTGGCCTCTTCCACCCTTATCTCCTTCCTTCTTTTAGGATGGCTCCTCTTCACCTCGCCTCAACCTCTTTTTCTTCTTCCCCACCCCCAGTGCCTCCATCTCCTTCAACGACCTCTCCTTCAGAGGGTCTTTTGGAAGCAGTCGTGGAGCAGACCCCTCCAACCCCTTCTCTCCCAACGCTTTTGGCCGAGGGCGAATCCTCTCCCTCACCACTGGCCGAGGAGGTCGGTCGACTTGGGCCTCTGCGAATTTCTGAGCCCTCAGTAGCATTGCCTGATCCTCCGCCTCCTGCGCCTTCCTCTTAGCCTCCAACTCCGCTCGGTCGAGGTGCCGCCTGACCGGTTGTGGCCCAACCCGCTTCAAGCAGGAGATGGCGAGCAGGCTCGTCCCACCTAACTTTTTCCCTCCCTCCACTCCTTCACCTTCCTTACTCTCTCTTCCATCGCCGTACCCCCTTTCGACTCCACAAACTTGGTCGGCACCTTCCACGTCTTGCGTGCCCCAGCCCCTCCAGAGTTGGACACATAGAACCACCTATGCCTCCAGCCTTTGACCGAGGTTGGCAACCCTGCCACCAAGCCCTTCCCTGCCACGGCCTGTAGGGTTACCCAAGTCTCCTCGCCTGACGCTTTGTAGCGACAAAAGAATTCATCATTGTCATGGCCTCCCCTCCATTGCCTTCGCCGCACTTGCACACGATAGCAAAATCTTCCACGAATTAGGCATCACCGTCACGGTGCCATGTCCAAACGATTACACCGTCCACCACAATCTGCGGCAAGCGGCAATCGCAACCCACCCGCCAGCGCCTCCTCGTAGAGAACTCCCGCCTCACGTCCGATGGCGGTCCGTCGACTTTGGCACCACCAACCCCACTTCCGGAATCTGGTACCTTCGCGGATAGCCTCCAACTCCGCCGCCGTTACAATGGACCTATCGGCCCTCGAGTGCGGTGATCTGGTTCCACTGGTGGCCAGCTCCGCACCGATGGCACCTCCACCCTCATCGATCTATCTTCTTTGCGCCCGACTCAAAGATCGTCCTCTCTAGCGGATCCATCCTCACATTCCGGTCCTTCTGCGCCATTGCTAAATCGTATTTGCGAATAGCCGGATGCGAGTTCCAGAAATCGCGAGTATTTTAATGGGGTATCGTGAGCAACGAAGGAATTGATACTTTGGATATTTTGAGTTTTTGTAAACAAGTAGGTGAATCGTATGATACCAAAAGCCCACGGTTTGCCCGTATTCCAAGGATCCCAATTAATTTTCGCCAGTTTGAAAACTTTTCAAATCTTCCGCCAAAACTGTCCCATCAATGCCCATAATAATACCCCTGACGTTTCACTCCTGATCCAACGCTTGGCGTTCCACATCCCCCCACGTGTACGGTCCAGATGCACTGAACTCTGCCCTCACCCTGTCTTTTCCACTTCAAGTCATCACGTGACACGCCGCCTCTTGAGCCCCGCGCCCTTCCGCTCGGCCACCCTCACGGTCGGCTTCTCCCGCTCGGTCACCCTCACGGTCGGCCCCTCCCGCTCGGCCACCCTCACGGTCGGCCTCTCCAGCTCGGCTACCCTCACGGTCGGCCCCTCCCGCTCGGTCACCCTCACGGTCGGCTTCTCCCACTCGGTCACCCTCACGGTCGGCCTCTCCAGCTCGGCCACCCTCACGGTCGGCCCCCTCCCACTCGGCCACCCTCACGGTCGGCCCCACCCGCTCGGCCACCCTCACAGTCGGTCTCTCCCCTCACGGTCAACCACCCTCACGGTCGGTTCGGCCACCGCGATGTCAGTTACCCTCCTTACTATTATTATTCCCTTCGTTGGACTAAAGCTGCACTCGGGAATGGGGGACTACTGACAGGGATAGGCCCATAGAGCCCACGGCCCACCATTCAAACCCCATTATACAACCCGGTTGGCCAAACCCAACACAGCTGGAGTCCAACTAGACAGGAAAGACCAATGATGCTCGGACAAGTGGCGGTATGAGCGGAACCACGTCGGCGAACAAAGATCTGCAAAGTTATTGCCACAGCACATCACCATTAATGCAGCCCATCACAGCATTTACTGCGACAACACCTCTCGGTAGGAATCACACCCTGCATACTGAACAAGGCGAACCACGCCTCAAGCTTTGGCGGGGACAATCGAGCAACGACAGAGAATGAAATGATTACAGTTGGATATAAGCTAAACTCGAGGAGAAGAAGAAGGTTAAGTTTTCCGTCTCCTATCTCTCTCTCTCTACATTTCTTCTGTATTATCACCTTCTCTAATTCCTACACCGGAGGGTTCGCCGGGGGACTACCCCGTTCCCCGATTGAACTTGTTTGCAGGTTATCCAGTGGGCTTGAGGAGCTTGAATCGGTCCAACCCATCCACGAGGACACACTGTATTATCATTTCCTATTAAGGTTATGTATGGATTTAGATTTCTAGAGGGATTCATGGAGAGAGAAAAATCGATAAGAAAAAGAAGGCTTTTTTTTTTTTTTTCATAAATCCCTTTTTTTTCATTTTTCTTTTTTTATTATTTATTTTTACTTCACGAATTTAAAATCCAAATACACGTAGAGAAAGTGCATTTACTTGCGTTAATCTTGCTATTTCTATATTTTGTGTCCATAATTCTTGGAAATGAAGATGTAGAGGAACCCCATTTGAAGACTGTGCAGGTATGGTGTCTTCTAATTTACCCATAATCTTTGTTTATCTATCAAATCAAGCTTTTGAATGCTCCAAGTTATTTGACATAAATTCCTCCTCTTTTTTTTTTTCTTTTTTTTTTTGTAATTAACTCTAATGAACTGCACCAAACAAGAACCATATTAAACTTACATATTTCAATTAACGTTGATGTTGATCTACAGAGAGCAGTTAAGGGCCCAACAAAGCCCCCAGTGACCAAAGGTGCTCATCCTCAGACTGGTTAAGGATCATTCAAATCAAAACAGCTTCAAAGTTCATGGAGTGGCTTAATAATTTGTTGATTACTACTTGGATATGTAATTTTTTGTTTTGCATGCTTTGTGTAGATTGTTATCAGGTAGATATTGCTTTCTTTGGAATTATATCATCTTTATTTGTGGATTAAGACCAAGTGCGATGTGTGATTATTTCAATGAGGCTCATCAAACTCAGTTGTATGTATTGCTTCTCTTGTTTATACAAAAGCTGTTTTTATTTTTCAATTTCTGTGATAGGGATAAAATTTTGGAAAACTCATCGGTTGTGTACCATATGTACTCTTGCTAAATAGTTGTGATATATGTTGTGTATTTTTGTGATAAATATTATATTTTTTTTGATACAGTTATGACAATTTGTGATTAAGTTACTTATTTTTTGAATAATATGACGTATTTTTGTGCTAATGTTGTACATTTTATAGTAGAAAATGTTTGGATAAAAAAAAAAGGTAACGTTACCGCAAAAATATGTAACAATACCATAAAATACGTAATTTCATTTTTGGCCCCATTTGGAAACTTGGCTATTTTAATTAGCTTTTTAGTTATTTGACTATTTTAGCATATTTAAAAAAATTTGTGTTTGGGATATTTTTGATTTTTTTTTATAGTTGATTTGATGATTGTGAAATAAAAAATAAAATTATTATAATTTGAATATGATATTTTAACTTATTAACTATTTTAGCATTTTTGTCTTTATTTGATTAAAATAACCAAAATTAGCATATTTGAGCTCATCACAAACAGTAAAGCGTCATAACTTAAAAAAAATAAATTCGTAACATTTATCACAAAAATACGTAATAAAGGTACATATGATAGATTTCTTAAAATTTCACCATTTTTTTTTTTGTCTTTTATTATGATTATTATTATTTATTTGTTACTTTTTAAGTCCTAGCCTAAAATGTTTTTAAAAAATGGGTAAACTTTGAAAAAGTTCATTGTATATATATTTGTATTTTATAAACAAATTTTAAATTTGGTTCAGAATTTTTTTAAGAATCATCTAGTTCAATAAGATCTGAATAGGAAAAAAAAAAATAGTTTTTTATTTAAAAATCACTAAATATAATAATAAAAATAATAAAAATACTAAAAACGTCATTTGCCTCAGAGAAGAGCTCAATTGTTGACCCTGGTTGAATTGTGACCTGTCTAAGCTCCACTTATTTGACTTCTCAACAAGTAAAGACAAGAAAGGTTTTCAATTCAACTAGCTAAATTTGAAATAGAGGGTAGGACAAACTCATAACTAAGGGACGAGTTGGTTTATGAAATATGAAAGAGAAGTGATTCACTCCCCGAATGGGGGTTCCCCCGAATCCCTCGTTTTTTTCTTTCAAGTAAAAAAAAAAAAAAAAAAGAAAACAAAAAATAAAAAACAAAAAAAAAAACAGTTTGTCATTTTTGACAATTAGGGGGATTCGGGCTCTTTTTTTTCGAGCTCCCCCGTTTTTCCCAATATGAAAAATTGGCCTGGGCCAGCTCAGCCAGCCTAGCAAGACCCTATTGGGTGTTGCTAATGTTCCAAAAATAATGTTTTAAGTGCTACTATTGTGATTTGGAAAAATAAGAAAACTTATTAAAGAAACAAAAACAAAAATTCACCATAAAAATTTCAAGTTTTTGCGATGGTAAAATGCCGTCGCTAATACTCTTAATGCCGTCTCAAAAAAAATTTAGCGACGGCAAAAAAGGGTCACAATAAGGGGCGTTGCAAAAAAGTTTTAGTAACAGCATCATGTCGTCACCTTTTTTTTGAGGCGGCATTTTACTGTCGCCTATTTTGCGACGACACTGTTTTACCGTCGCTAAAAGTTTTATTTGAGACCACAAGAAATGCTATCACGAATTGTGTTTTTTTGCAACGGCATAACCACTGTCGCCAATGGTTCTAATGTTTTTTGCGACGGTGTGGTGCCATCGCAAAAGAAAAAAAAAACTGCAAGATAATTATTAAAAATATTAAAATTACCTGTATTAAATGAAAAACAATTGAAAAAGAAATCAATAATTGCATAATAACATAAAAATTTCTGTATAGAAATAACAATTTTTCCATAGTAAAAATATTCTTGCATCCATAACTACACATAAAAAAAATTACCCCACTACATAATGTTCCATAATACATATATAATGTTTAAATACATAATGTTGTTCATAATTTAAAATAACATAAACCAAAATTATAATTTTTCCTCATCATTCTCCGTGGGTAACAAAAACAAAAGTTAGTCGCATTTTTCACAAGCACGCATTCCACAAGAAGCAAACTCCTACTCGGGAAATATCTGAAAACAAAAAATAAAAATAATTAATGACAATATAACTATGTGTTAATATGTTAATTATAAAAAAAATATAAAAATTTAACTACTATACAATTACAAAGATAATTAAGGAGTGTGTTGGTAAGATGGTTAAAAGCTGCTTATTGGCTTTTTTGTGAGAGAGGGAAGTGGGTTAAAAGTTGGGAAGTGACTTTTAACCCACTTCCCAAAATAACCTTAAGTAAATAATTTTGCCTAAACCGAAATCCAGCTCTAACTCTCAAATCGAGAACACAATTTGAGTCTCGTCTTCTCTCACAAGTCTCTCATGCCTGGGCGGTCGTATGTGCCAAGTTTCTGTCACGACCCAAACCCGGCCCTATGGGTTTAGCATCAGAATCGCCAAGAATCCGAGATTATCAAGGCCTCTCTTAAAGAATACGCTTAAGCAGCATGTAGCTGGCGGAAGCCAATACAGTAAATAACTAGTGTGCATTGAATTGTGAAAATCGTATGTCAAAAACATTTTCATGCATTCAAGCGATTCAGAGCGGTACAAATCTATACAATCATGTACAATCATATACGAGTTAGTCAAGACAGGACCAAATCCTAAACAACAAGAGATGAGCCTATACAACAGTACAAAACAGTAAGGAGACCGATAGGGGACACAAAAACACCCCAAGCCATAGCATGGCAACTCGGAACCTCGCAGTGAGGCACATAGGCTGGCTTGACAAAACTAGGGACCAATCCCACGCTCTAGCTCGATGCAGTTCTTTGAGAACCTACATATATATATAAACGGTGAGCTAAAGCCCGATGAATAACATAATGTGTAAAGAGGTTATGAATGAATGTCCCTTACAGTAATGAAATCAATTCATTATACAGTATTTCAATCTTTCAGTATTTCAGTCAATCAGTATTTCAATCAATTAGTCATATGTGGTACATCCATTAGCCTATAAACAGTAGGTCCAAAGGACCTGGCCCTTATGCATCCAACAATAATGATGGCCATCAATCGATAAACGATGTGGTTCCACAAGGAAACCGACAGAGCTCAGAATATCAATAACAAATGGGTGCTAAGGATGCCACAATTCGAAATACAGACATACATTCATTCAATAAACAATATCAGTTCAATAAATGATTCGATTCGATTCAAAATATAACCATTTGAACATATCTTTACACAATCACTCACAGAGATTGGGCTAATAGCGACTAGAGCGGCCCCCGAGCCAACCCTAAACAGTTAACAAATAGAACACACACTAAGTTTCACAGTCGGAAGGATGTTAATTAAATCCCTAAATATCCTCGGTGTGGTTCTATGTCTAAATCCTTATTAAGATGTCTTAAACTAGGCCTAAGAATGCCTAGGATGGGATGAGGATGCAAAAATACAGTTGGAAGGCACTTTTCAAAAGTTGCTGAAAACAGGGGCCTCGCTCGAGCGAGCCTTCCTTTGCTCGAGCGAGGTTACAAAATCAAAGGCTTCGCTCGAGCGAACAATCCTTCGCTCGAGCGGTCTGATGAAACAGTAAAAGTACTGGATGCTCGATTTTTGCGCTCGAGCCACCAATCCTTCGCTCGAGCGTGGCTCAGAGAAAACGTTGGTCGCTCGAGCGAGGAATCCTTCGCTCGAGCGAAGAAGCCAAATCTGGAATTTCCAAATTTGCCTTCCAAGTTCAAACCAAGTATTCCCAACTCAATTCTCGACCTCTTGGGCCCAAATTCTGGAAAATACATTCTAAAACAATGAATAACAAGTTTCAAAAGCCAATTTATGAATTCAAGCCCCAAAGGTGAGTCAATTAAAACCATTTTCAAACCCAATTCAAGAACAAATTTCAAACATGCAATGCATGAGTTTTAAACCAAATTCAAGCTTCAATACTTGTCCAAATGGACTCATTTCTTCAAGAACATGATGAATACATAGATTTAAACATGAATATGAGCATGCATGTACATTTTTACCATGGATTCAACTCAAACTCATCAATTCAAACATGCATGCATGGATTAAGCTATAATTCTACTCTTTTGAACTAATTTATGTCTTAACCCCACAATTCAACTTGACTCATGCAAGAACAACTTCAAATGCAACAATGAGAGATTCAATTACCTTGCCTAAGTCTTGTATTGAGAGCCTAAGAGATCAATAATGGAGTCAACACTTCAATCCTCTTAAGTTCAAGCACAATCAAGCAAGATGGGATGAAAATCAATCCTCTCTCTCTCACTCTCTTCTAATTTCGGTGGGAACAAAGGAATGGCTGATAGAAAGGTTTGATCAAGTGTATACAAAGCTCAAATGATAAGCTTAAACAAGACCCACTCGATGGCATTTCTGTAATTAAGCCCAACTCTTCGATTAATTCATTTAAATCTAATTTAATCATTCATAATCAATTTTCAGATAGATATACCATTAAATCACAAATATTCTACTGATTACAAAACACTAAACGGTTCTACGTTCGGCCGCCGATAAGGCCTTCAATTAGCAATTTAAACGTAAAATGCAAACAGATAAACCAATCAATCAAACATATGCGATATGCAATTCAATAGATGAACTTATTCAATTTCAGTTTCGATTTCAATTAGTCCATCCAATACTTCAATTAATCCAATTATCAGTCATTAGCGGTCCAGTTTAGCAATAATCAGTATATAATTCAGTGGCTATACGGTAATCAAAGCGAGGGTTGTTACAGTTTCGTGCTAATCTGACGCCATTTGGTGATTTTGGGGCGTCAACACCTCGAATTCTAAGTTCCTTAAGGAACTTGTTTGCCTAGCGTAAAATCCAGCTCTAACTCCCAAACTAAAAACCTGATTTGAGTCCCGTCTTCTCCCACAAATCTCTTGTGTCTAGGTGGTCTTGTGTGCCAAGTTCTATGCTACTCCGACGTAGTTTGGTGATTTTGGGGCATTAACACCTCGAATTCTAAGTTTCTTAAGAAACTAATTTGTCTAGAGTGAAATCCGGCTCTAACTCTCAAATCGAGAACCCGATTTGAGTCCCGTCTTCTCCCACAAGTCTCTCGTGCCTAGGCGGTTATGTGTGCCAAGTTTTGTACTAATCCGACACCGTTTGGTGATTTTGTAGTGTCAACACCTCGAATTCTAAGTTTCTTAAGAAACTAGTTTGTCTAGTGTGAAATCCGACTCTAACTCCCAAATCGAGAATTCGATTAGAGTCTCGTCTTCTCCCACAAGTTTCTCGTGCCTAGGCGGTCGTGTGTGCCAACTTTCGTGCTAATCTGACGCCGTTTGGTGATTTTGGGGCATCAACACCTCAAATTTTAAGTTTCTTAAGGAACTAGTTTGCCTAGCGTAAAATCCAGCTCTAACTCCCAAACCGGGAACCCGATTCGAGTCCCGTTTTCTCCCACAAGTCTCTCGTGCCTAGGCAGTCATGTGTGCCAAGTTTCGTGCTACTCCGACGCCGTTTGGTGATTTTGGGGCGTTAACAACTCGAATTCTAAATTTCTTAAGAAACTAGTTTGTCTAGAGTGAAATTCGGCTCTAACTCCCAAACCGAGAACTCGATTCGATTCCCGTCTTCTCCCACAATATCAATGAGCAATTCATAATCAAGATGAGTCAATTTTGTGGTCACGTAAAAGAGATATCTATGTAACAGGCATTCAAGCTGCAGAAATTATGAATTTTAAGACTAAAATGGTGGTTTATATTATTTAAAACCTTTGACAGCTCATTATAATGCTCATCATTCTGCCCACTTATACCAAATTTTGACCAAAGTGAAGCACAGACAATCGTCCCCACAACCATTAGCCATAAGAGCACTACAGAGACGTCAACAATTGGACAATCTGGCGAATATAATGAAAGTTCCACTACATTGAAGAATACATGATTAGTCATACTACATCAAATAAGAAGAAACTAAAATCAAATGAGAATACCAACACATCATGTTAAAATGCTGATAATGCAAAAAGATCAAGTCCACTCATTGAAGGAACATGGTTCGTCAGACTAACTCATACAACAATCAGAAACCTAAAAAAAAAATAAAAACATATTAAACATATTAAATTCACATACAGTATTGCAAAACTGAAAGGTTTAGCCATAGAATGGTGGAGGAAATAATCTTAGCAATCCATTAGCTTTTTTCAACTAAAAAATAAGAAAAAAGAAAATAATTTGAATATCCAATCTCTTCCAAACTCTACTGTTTCATGTGTCATTCTTCACTCATGAACTTCACTAATCATGCTGGGAAGAAAAAATTAAGCAATCAACAACATCATATCGAAAAAATTCACCTCATTGATCTTAAGCTAAGGCATAAATTCAAAAAAGATGATCTGTTTATATTGACTGATACAATGAGTGAACATTTATCCCAAAAAAAAATAAAAATAAATAATATAATAAGTGAACTATCAGATACACAAGACAGAGGCCCCTATTTGACAGAACAATCTTGTCTACAATGTAGGTCTTTCTCGAAGTCCTACGAAGATAGAAAACCCAATAACAAAAGGGATTCAAGTCTATGTGCAAAACAAAAGGAAGAGTAGTACACACACAAACAGAGCAGGCGAAGTGAAGTCGGGCTACCTGAATCATTTTTCGCCATTCTCTCTCAAAGGCTATATACGGTAAGCTAAATTAAATAGGTTCAAATTTTATTTTTTTTTTAAACTACAACATCTCAATCAGCAATTCAACCAATCCAAACAAATTCAAAACAACTAATACCAGATAGGAAACATTATTATAATTAAAATTCTTTTTTTTGGTAATTCCACAACTACGCACAAAACAAAAATTAAAGTGAAAAAGAGCAATAAAAATAGGAAAATAGAAAGAAAATAGAGGGTACCCAGGAAGCAAATTTAGAGAGAGAAGTGAAGGCGAAGCGGTGGTCAGGGTTGATGGAGAGCTTGACATTGATGAAGAGGATGATGGATTGCTTGATGGAGTCGAGTCTGGTGATGGGTCGGCCATTGGGGCCTGTACCTTTCATTTCAATGAGTGATTCGGAGTCTGAATCGATGTAGAATAGTATATCTTCGCTTGAGTATCGACATGGTTGTAGTGTGTAGTGACCTTGTGGTGTACAACTCTGTCCTTCTATTTGTCGCTATGTATGCTGCTCGATGCCGTCTCACGCTGTCGCTGCCATCACTCGACGCCGTCGTCTGCTACTTCTCGTCGTCGCTCGACACCATCGTCTGCCATTGCTCTATGCTGTCGTCTGCTGCTACTCGCCGTCGTTTGTCGCTGTTCGCTGTCACTCGACGCCGTCATCTACCACTTCTCACAGTCGCGAGAGAGAGAGAGAGAGAGAGAGAGAGAGAGAGAAAGTGGTCAGAAGAGATAGGGATTTGAGATTAAGAGAAATGTGTGTGTGTGTGTGTGTGTGTGTGTGTGTGAGGTTAAAAAAGATTAGGGATTTGAGATTGGGAATTTTTGGTTGAGGAGGGGAAAAATGAGCGCCAATCATAATTTGGGTTTTTTTTTTTTTTTTTTTTTCCCCTTTTACGACGACAAGTCTCACCGTCACAAATGAAAATTTAAACAATTAAACGGTGGCGTTTAACTAATTTTTTATTTGCGACGAGTGAAGTTTGCCGTCGCAAAAAAAAAAAAAAAAAAAAAACTCATTTTTTTGCCAAAAACTTTCATGTCCATTTTGCTGCGTAATGAGAGCTAGGAAGAGAGAAAAATAGAAAATGCGCATTATTTGTGACCGCACCTATTACCGTCGCAAAAAAGTCTCTTATTTGAGACAGCAGTTCATGCCATCGCAAAAAACAGCTTTATTTGTGACAACAGGGGTTACCATCGCAAAAAAATGTGCATTATTTGCATCGCAGTTATTCTTGGTTGCAAAAGTTACTTTTTGTGACAGGAAGTGGTGCCATCGCTAAAAACCCATTTATTGGCGACGACAAGTGGTACCGTCACAAAAAATCACTTTTTGCGACGGTAAGTGGTGCCATCACAAATACTTCCGTGTTATATAACCGCTTTTCTTGTAGTGATTATAAATTTGTAATACAAAGATATAACGACAAAAATGAAAATCTACAGAACTTGTAGCTTGCTAGTAAACAAAAGGCGACTGAGATTAATGTTGGACACTGTCTTTTTAAGATAAAATTTGTTCATTATTATAGTATTGTAAGGACAATAGACGTTTATCTCTCAAGACGAAATATTAAAGCACGTAAAAATAACACTAATATTGTGTGCTTATTGAACTAATTATGATAGAACACTTGGATGAAAACTATATGTATACAAGGAAAAATGAATGAATTGAAATGCAAGAAGAGGGATTATTTGAGAATTTAATTTTTAAACTTTTTACAAGAAAGCGTGTAATAAAGTAAAAAATAAATAAAAAAATTAAGTTGACTTTTTATAATGATTTTTTTAACTAAAACACTAATTTCCTAAACAACCATTAAATTTACGGACTGCGTTATGACTGTTAGAAGTAGTCATGGAATGTTAGAGCATCTCCAATGGTTGTTGCTATATTACCATTGCTATTGCTATAATTTGGCAATGAATAGTGCTATTTTGCCAAATTATAGCAATGGTGCTCCAATGATCATTTGTTATTTGGGCAAATCTTAACCAACTTTCCCTCCAAGTTTGTAAGTATTAGGGGTGAGCAGCGGATATACTGATCCGCCAAAACCGACCGAACCGAACCGATTCGACGCATTTTGGACGGATGCCTGATGATGAACGGACGGTTGCGAATTGATTTTCTCCAATCCGCCAATTTGGCGGACTATTACGACCCAAGCCCGTCCCTATAGGTTTAGCATCGTAACCGGCCAGTAATCCAGGGATTACCGAAGGCCTCTGAGACAAATTAACATAATATTATGGGCTAGCGGAAGGAAATAACAATATACAACGTCCATCGAACTGTGCAAACTTATATGAGACAGAAAAATTTTAAACTTTTTATATACATATATACACATTATCTTTAAGTCATCATATATATACAAATTAGACAAAAATGGACTTAGCCCTATTTACAAAATACACCAGACTTGTTCAACCAAACACGAAATCAAAACTTAAACTTTAAATCACATAACGATAATCACTTGACATGTCCAGAACCTCCATGGGAGGCACATAGGTTGGCTGACAAAAACAGATTCTAGGCAGATGCCTCTAAGCCTGGTCATGCGCCTAATCACCTACATACATAAATAATACAGTGAGGTAGAGCCTAGTGAATAATAACAGAGTAAAGGGTTTTAATGAATGAGTCCATACAGATTCAGAATTCATAATTCAGTTTCGTATCAAATTCATAATTTGTCCAAATCATATACAGAAATCATAAGTCATGTTCGATCATACATAGTCCATCCGATAACGCTAACAGATTAATTACAAAGCATCTTAGACCATACTTGTCAGTTCCATAGAGGAACCTCCGGCCGGGTGAGGATAACTTGTCAGTTACGTAAAGGAACCTCCGGACTGCGAACTTGTGAATTTTTCAATTCCGATTAGGAACCTCCAGCTGGGCACAGATAGCTTGTTAGTTCCATTAAAAAACCTCCGGACCCGAGTATAGAGAATAGATTTCACATGATACTAATGATGTCACGAATACATAATGAAAATTGGACAATCATTCATTGTACAGAACATGTTATTTCAGAAAACATATCTTATTTTATCACATAGAAAATAACTACGGTTGAACATAACTTTACTAAGTTATTACTCACAGATAGCTGCAGAAGCGAATTAGACAGACTGGACATACCAGATAAATCATGAACGGGTGTGCTAATCTATGATCAAGTATGTTAAGTGAATGATTGACTGAAATTCTGAACTGATTGATTGAGTGTGTTAGTTTGAATGCAATTCTATCTGTTGACTGTTAAATGACCTGTTCGTGTTTTATGTTTTAAACTGCAAATTGATGGCCTTATCGGCGGCCGAACCAGAAATTGATTAATGCTTCGTGCTAATTAGAATTTATGCGATTTTATGGCATGTTTAATTGAAATGTGATTTGGTATGATTAAACTAGATTAATTATTGCTAATTTACAAGAGTTTGACTTATTCACCAAATTGCCATGCTTAGTGGGCCACTTTCTCCAACACTTTGAGGCTTGAGTACACTTAGACATACCTTTAGCTCAGCCATTTTGAGAGACAAACCGATTAGAGAGAGAGAGAGATATAGGACATAGTTTGATTTCATCAATAATTTGGCTTGGAGACTTAGAAGATTGAAGGAGTCTTGCATATTTGAGCTTTTACATTTAAAATTGGAGACCTAAGGTAGGACATTTACCTCCTTGTTTGTGAATTCAAGTTAGTTCTTGCATGGTTCATGGTAGATAGGAGCCTAAGGTCTTAAAATGTTGAATTGAAGCTTAATCCATGCATGTATGTACATGTTCTAGCATTTTGAGGTTGTTTTCAAGGGGATTGTTACATGCATGTTCATATCTTGAGTATAGTTCATGAATTCATCATGCTCTTGAGGAAATTGACTCTTTTGAACAAGTATTTAAAGCTTTTAAGTTGTCTAAATTCTTGCATGTTGCATGTACATCATGTTCTTGAAGTTTATTTGAAAATGGTGTTTAATTGAACTATCTTTGGGCTTTGATTTCTCAAATTGATCTTCGAAACATATAATATTATGGGTTTTGAAGTGTGTTCCAGAAAATTAGCCCAAAAGGATCAGTTTTGATTCTCTAAAAGTTAAGTTTTGAGCCTGAGGTTCAAATCTGGAATTCCAAAATTTGGACTCATGCTCGAGCAGGGAACTCCACGCTCGAGCGTACACACTGAATTCATGCAGTCCGCTCAAGCAGGAAAAGTGACGCTCGAGCGTGAAATGCGTGTATCCAGTACTTTGCATGTGTTTACAGTCCGCTCGAGCGAGGACTTGTGTCTCACGCTCGAGCGGAGGTCGAGCGCCCGTCGAGCGTGAATTTCGTGCATCTAGTACTTTTGCCATGTTTTACGGTCCGCTCGAGCGAGGACAGTGACGCTCGAGTAGGGATTCTTTGTCTGCATATCCGCTCGAGCGTAGAAAGACACGCTCGAACGTGACCTCTGTTTTTTGAAAATTTTGTAAAGTGTTTAAAAGTGCATCTTTGCATCCTCTTTCCATCATAGGCATTCCTAGGGCATGTTTAAGGCATCTTAAGGAGGATATTGATGTAGAACCATATCGAGGCATATTAGGGATTAAGTTATTATTTCCCAACTGTGTAGCTTAGTGTGTGTTCGTTCTGTAATTGTAGGGTTGGCATCCGAGGACGCTAACTAGCCTATCTGTAGCCTAGAACTCTGTGAGTAACAATGTTGTAAAGATATATTCAATCATGACTATTTCTGAATGAACAACTGTACTGCTTTCTGAAATGATATTTCTCACTGAATGAATGTTTGTCCTATTTGTGAACTGTATTCGTGGCATCCATAGCAATTTACTGTTACTGTACTACACTGCTACTGTCACAGAGATCTCTGTCGGTTCCTATGTTTGGAACCACTACTGTTTACTGATATGACGACCATCAACTGACTGTTCGGTCTATTAAGACCTACTGTACTGTTTGCTATTAGATGTACCACTTATGACTGCTATGATCGAATAACTGATATACTGTTCAAATGACTGTTTTACATACTGAAAGGATATTCATTCTTAACCTCTTTACACATATGTTATTCACTGGGCTTTAGCTCACTGTTTATATATATATGTAAGTGTCCAGGCACCGGACCGAAGTTAGGAACGTTGCGTGAAACTCCCTTTTTGTCAAGCCAACCTTTGTACCTTACTTCGAGGTTCCAGATTTGTTCAAGCTAAGGCTGTTTTTGGGGTGTCTCAGATTCACCCTATCTGTCTCTGTTATGTATAGACTGAGTGATTTTTGTACTGTACTATTATGGTGGGGATTTGGTCCCTAACCTGAATACTTGTAAATGATGTATGTATATACTATTTTTGTTCTGAATGTGCATGTGTTATAAAAAAGTCTTTTTGCATACAGACTGTCACAGCTCATTGGACATCTTTTAATTACTGTTTTGGCTTCCGCCAGCGTCAGATCAGACATCGTCTTATTGTTAAGGTGCCTTTGGTAATCTCTTGACATCGGCCGTTACTGATACTAAACCCATAGGGGCGGGTTTGGGTCGTGACATCTACTTCTCTTTCACTGCCATTCTATCTCTCATCTCTCTGTCTTCGATCGGCGATGGTATATACTCAAAAAGACGATCGGCGACCGTCTACCAGATCTCTGTCTTCGATCTCTTATCTCTCTGTTTTGTATCTCTCATCTCTCTGTCTTCAATCTACCAGATCTACTTTGAACTACCAAAACCAGGTATTTCTCTTTTTCAGTTTTGTTCATTATTTTCAATTTTTTTCTGTGAATCTGTTTGAATTTGTTCTGTGAATCTGATTCAATTTTCTAGAAATTGTTGATTTTTTTTTATTTTATTTTTTGTGAATCTATTTGAATTTGATGAATCATTTGCATTTGTTTGAATGTGCTGATTTCGAGTAAAATGGTGAATTCTGATTTCGGGTAAAATGGTAAAATGTTGTAGTATTCAAAAAAAATTTTGGTAAATTCTGAAACATAAAAATGGTGAAACAATTGCTGGGGAAGGGAGGGAAGGAAAGAGGGAAACAGTTGGTTTTGGCTGAGTTCGCACAAATGGCAACTGCCAAAGCTTGTGTTAAATTTGACACAAGTTTTGACATTTCTCAAATTTGGCAGTTGCTATATTTTGCCATTGGAGCATCAAAATTCAACACAGCTACTATATTATAATAATGTTAGCTCTAATGACAAACCATTAGAGATGCTCTTAGTAATGTATGTTTTAAGAAAATACAATTACACTCATCACCTTTTTAGTAAAATTAAAACGATCGAAATTAATATAGATAGTAATTAGATATTAAAATAAATAAAGATAAACATAGATTTTAGAATAAAATATGAACATATTATTATTTTTATTTATTCGACTAGTGTATTATTGTTAAAAAAATAATTTAATTATTGTGTGAAATATAATTTTATGAAAAATTAATAATTATATTAAAAATATGAGATTAATGTAATTCTTTTAAAAAATTTAAGAAAAATGGGTCTAATTTTCTACTATTTATTTTTTAATGTCGTTCTTAAGTAGGACCGCTAGTACGCCATATGCTGCACGTGTGCGCGAGGCAACGCTACAATTTCTCAAACTCCAAGTGGGTAGCCAGCCGGAGGAGAATATTCAGCAATCACTTTTAATGGCTTGACTCATAGATTCTTGGGAAGTAGCTAAAATATCTTAAAAAGTATAAAAAAAGTAAGAAAATTTTTAAAAGTTTTATTAAATTTTTTATCAAAAATTCCATATAAAAATGAGACTTGCATGTGTGAGTTTCATATAGATTTTACACTTATATAAGGTATTTGATAAAAAAATTAATATAATATTTATGATCTATAATATTATTCAAAAATTATAATTATTTTATTTTTTTCTCTTAAAATTATTATATTCAAATAAAAAATTAAATTTTTTTTTTTCAAACGAAATTAATTTTAGTCAAGTTATTAAAAAATTAAAAAGTTAAACTAAGGCATTTTTTGACAAAGGGATTAAAAATAATTTTTTTAAATCACATTATCTCTTTATATTATTACATATTTTTTTAAAAAAATCAAAAAAAATAAAAACAATTTTTAACTTACTTTACAAAAACAAGCCTAAATTAATTCTTTTGAAACGAAGGAGATTGAAAACCAAGTTAACGAACAATTTGAGTGCCACGTATACACTCCGATCCACCTCAACATCTCATCTCACCAAACTTGAAACTTTTCCCACAGACGTGTTCTACTCAGCCACCGCGTAACATTCCAAAACTCCCAGATTCCATTCCACTGAATCGTTCGGAACCCCCAATTTCCCATCTCTTCACAATTCCTCTCTCTCTCTCTCTCTCTCTCTCTCTCATGGCGATGGCGGTTAGGCCGGTGTTTTGCGAGCTGAGTTCGACGAAACCGGCGGTTCCGGTGCAGGTGCAGAGAGTGAGGGGAAGTGAGTTGTCGCCGACGACGACTGATAACGTGAAGATCGTGTTGCAGCCTCGTCTCTGCACCCTCAGATCCTACGGCTCGGATCGCCCTGGGGTGATGAGGACGAGGAAGGACGGCCGTGATGAAGTATCGGCGTTCTTCGCGACGTTGTCGGATTATATAGAGAGTTCCAAGAAGAGTCAGGACATCGAGACCATCTCTGGTCGTCTCGCCATGGTATATATATTCCCAACATCTGTTTTTCTTATGCTTGCTCTCTTCACTATTATGCTTCAGACTCTGTGTTTTCTTGGATTTTAGAGTAACATTTTCAATTGTGTTGATCTTATTTTTAAGTATTTTATGGTAATCATAGAAAAATTTCGATAAAATTTATATCTAAAAGTAAGAATCAATTTCACGTTTAATTGTTAAAGTATGCATTTTTTTTTTTTTAATTAATTTGTTCTCCAAATTTTAGTTGTGTCAATTTATGAAAGATATTTTTTTTTTTTTAATTATAAATTTTAATCCGACAAATATGATTATGACGATAAATCTTGGCTCTATAAGTTATAGAATTACTTCAACACATATTTAATACTACTGTTTTAGAAAATGAAACTAACACAATTAAAATATTTATATTTGAAACTAAAATCACAGAAAGTGCCTTTTATGAACTTAGAATTGTCATTAGTCAAATATGTTTGCAGAAGAGAATTGGGACTAGTTCCGATTGACTTGTTATGTAGAAATATCAAAAATAGATAAAGTGAAATAATCAAAAAAAGAACGATATAAAGAAATAAAGACATGAAGTTTACGTGATTCAGCCGTGATGACACGTTATATACTTAGAAGAGAAGATCAATAAAGTTAGTCCGGACACTCAATCATTAAAAAACAAAAAGAACAGAACTATAACTTGCCCAGTGCGTTATTAAACAGGTTATTTCAAAGAGAAATGTTAGAAATCACGAAAATTTTGTCATGAAAATAATCATGAAAAATTTATGATCCTTAGATTACCTTAATTAGTGTGTGGTGCTTTATTCTAAGTGTAATCCAAAGGTCACAAAACTTTCATGATTATTTTCATAAAAAGTTTTTCATGATACCTAACATTGCTATATTTCAAAAGAAATGTACTAAAATTGCGAAACAATTTGTGTGCAGATTGTGTTTGCAGTGACATTGACAACAGAGGTGGTGACAGGAAACTCCTTGTTTAGGAAAATGGAATTAAAAGGGATTGCTGAGGCAGCAGGGGTGTGTTTTGCAGCCGTAACCTGCGCTGCTACTTTTGCATGGTTCTCCAGCGCTCGGAACAGAGTGGGGCGAATATTCACCGTCGGTTGTAACAGTTTTATCGACTCATTGATCGACCAAATTGTTGATGGTTTGTTCTATGACGGTGGTGAACCAAGCGATTGGTCTGATGAGATGTGAAGCTTGGCTTGCTTGGCTTGGCTATACCATTTTGTAGAAAATATAATGTGAAAGAAGATACACAAATACTGCTGCAGAGTTGAGAGAAGCAGATAGTGAGGTGTGTATTGTATATATTGTTATAGCATTTGATGATTACATGTGAAATTGATTTGAGAAGGTTGGAAAAGAATATGCAACTTCCTGTTGCTACTTGGATTATATGTTGATCAGGAATGAGATAATCCCTTTGCAAAATCAACTACTATGTCATATATCCGATTCATAATTTGATTTCATTTGCCTTCGGGGAAAAAAAAAATGAAAATAATAGAAGTTTGTGTTGTGATACAAATGTTTTGGCAACTCAGTCTGTGAGCTAAAATGTTCTTTCAATTGCATTTGTTTTTTCAGAAAAAGTATGGATAAGAAATACTTTTGAGCATCAAAAGCATCAGAAGTTGGAGGAATAACAATTTCAGTGGGTATTTTAAAAGTTAATTACAAATCAATGATAAAGTTTATAAATGTTGATATTTAAAATTAAATTTTTTTTTTTTTTATAAATTCATACTCCCTTTGTCTCAAAATATTAGTTATTTATTTTATTTTTTATTATTTTAAAATATTAGTCTATTTTAAAAAATTAAGGAATAAAATAATATAAATTTACTATTTTGCCTTTCTTTTAAATTAATAACACAAAAAGTATAATTATGATAATTGATATTCCTAAAAAAGTATACTATCAAAGGGTAATTTTGAAATTTTAATATTTTTAAAATGTAACAATTGTATTATCAAAAAAAAAAAAAAAAAATTTCTAAAAAGAACGATTATTTTGTGATTGAAGGAGTAATAATTTTGTAAAACCATCACTGTGTGATAATTTTTGTCAAGAAGTTTTATAAATTTTTGCTGAAGTTAGTGAGAGTGACTTTTCAAAAGTTCCTAATTTCAATGAATTTCTGACTTAATTAGGCAAAATTTTTTAAACTTGTACCTTAGGAGAAAAGTTGATAGGATTTTTGGCTATCATTGTTTGGCTCTTTGGAGAGGAGAATTGGATTAATAGTCCGTTGGATTCACCTATAAAATGTTTGGTTAAGGACATGAATAGAGATTAACTAATGAATAGAGATTAACTATCCCCTTGGATTAGTAATCGCCTCTGGACTATAAATTCCATAGTTGAGTTGAGATTAGAAATTGAATGAGGGGATTAGTAAATTTTTAAATAATTTTTAAGCAAAATTTATATTTTTTAGAACCAAAAATAATAATTACAATATTAAAAAATACTAAAAATAAAAATATATTAATTTTATATATTAATACTATTTATAGTATTACTAATCTGATGATGTACAAACAAACACTCAAATTTGACATCTCCAACTAATAGGAATACTTACGGGTAGGTCCTAATAAGTAGATTTATTGTTAAATAGGTTCTATGAAAAAAAATTTGTCATAAAAAAAGTTACTAATTATAAGTTTTAGCAATAATTTATAAAAATCATGATAAAAAAATGTCACTAATTTTCAATTTTTATTGACAAAAAATTGTTAAAAAAAATATTTTTAGTGACAATTTTATCAAGATTTACTTTTAATAGAACTTGATGAGAATTAAGTCCAACTATTAAAGTCTATCGGTAATTTACCAATAACCTTCTCATTCAAATCTGATTGCACTTTTAATTCCTCCCATTTTAAAGAACCAAATAAACGTAACCTTTGGCCCTACCTGAAAGAAGTGTAGAACTACTTTCCGATGTACCCAAAAATGCATATATATATATATATATAAATGTAGAGCTTACTGTTTTTCTTTTATCTTATTGAAAAATTTGAGATGACTTAAATAAGCGTACTTTTTATCTTTTTATAAAAAAAAAATATACAAAAAAATAAAAAGGTAATATGATAAAAAAAAAATAAAAAAATAAAAAGATGAGTTATTTTTAAATTACCAAACTTAGCCTAAAACTCACACTCCGCGATTCATTTTGTCTTGTCCAGGAAAAATTATTCTATGCCACCAACTATCCGACTATAATGCCGTAAAATTCATCTTAATCATTGATATGAGTGAATCTTATCATTGATCTGTGTAAAACTCAAATGAAAGTCATATACATCAGTGATTGAAATAAATTTGTGACATAATTACGTCACTAGCCTTTTATTTATTTTTATATGGAAATTATTATAGGTACCAATTTTTTTTAAAAATAAATGACCAAATATCTTATATAGACTTGAGGTCTATAAAAATATGGAACTCACACTTATGTGAGATATTTGATCATTTATTTAATTTTATTAATAAAATAAAATCACATCACTATCATTTTTGATAGTGAATAATTACTCTTTGTTGAATAAAAGAGTGGGAGCCTGTCATATCTATAGATGGCAACATATCATATTTTTTCGAGTTTTATGTATAAATTCTCAATTTTAAACTCAATTATTTTAATAATATAATTTTATGCTTTATTTTAATTTTGGCAGTTTTAATTCACTGATTGTTGTACTTGACTCTATCCTATTAATATTTTCTCAAATTTTTTCATTAGAACCAAATTAGATTAAATACAATTAAATCGAATAATTTTTTTATTTGGGCTTCCGAGGTTTGCTAATATAGTACAAATATAAGTAGAAAATTTTTACACGAACATATTTGACCAAAATATAAGAAAAGAATTCAAGTGAAAAATAAAATAAATAAAATTATGGGCATTCCCATGTATTGATAGGAGAATGTGATAAAAAATTACCACGCTGAAATGAATAGATGAATGTAAAATGTTGGTAAACTCCAATGATGCTATGATGACTTTCAATTACAAATGAATAGATGAGTGTGAAATGTTGATGAACTCTAATGATGATATGATGACTTTCGACAGCAAACACGTAAGAGCATTTCTAACGGCTAATTAAATTTGACATCAGATTTAAATTTTAGTAAAAAATTTATTTTTTGAAATTTTAATAATTTCAGCAAATTGGTATCAAAATGAAAATTTATCAAAAAATTCATCAAAGTAAGAACATGGTACAGATTTCACTATTTTACTGTGCGTGACCGTTAGAAGAGACCAACCAGTCAACCAGCGGGTTGACCGACCGGTTGACCGGTTTTCTTTCAAATAGATAGGTTCAAACCGGTCAAAAAGGTTCAAACAGGTTAAAAAAAAAAATAATAATTTTTTTGCCTTACCGGTCGACCCTCCCCTTTTGATGCACGGTTGGAGGAAGAAATATCAAATTAAGAAAATTAATTTTTTTTTACTTAAATTTAATAAAAAATTTAGTTCACCGTTGAAAATGGTCCAAGTCTTTATTGATTGGACGTAAGTTAGTATTGCAAATCAAATTCTCAATGTGCACCTATAAGAGCATCTCCAACCGTGATTCAGATTTTTCATCAAATTTGAGTAAAAAATGACCCATTTTATCAAATTTGATGCCAACTGCTCCAATGCTTCACCAAATTCAGCTAATATGCTTCAGGGACAACCGGGTGGTCGACCGGTCAATTTGACGACCGATCGAATTAGAAATTTTTTTTTTTTTTTTTTTAAAAAATTGTTTGAACCTTTTCTTGAACTGTCTGAACCTTTTTCCGGGACAACCAGTTGGTCGACCGGTGTGAGAATTTTTTTTTTTTTTGGAATTGTTTGAACCTTTTTCCGGGACAACCGGTTGGTTAACCGACCGGGCAACCGGCTGGTCGACCGGTTGATATCCCCCAACGGTCAGGAACAGTGATTTGGTGAAATGCTTTGGCTGTACTCAGTTTGATGAATTATTTGATGAAAACTCAATCTGATGCTGGGTTTGATGAAGCGTTGGAGCCGTGAACAGTACCATTTTCACAAAATTTTGAATTTGATGCTAGGTTTTATGAAGCGTTGGAGATGGTCTAAGCTGTAGTAAATGTGGATCTTGATTTGAAAGATGAGTGATATTTTTAAAGAAATGTTATGTATCATTTGTTTTTTATTACTTTTTGTATCGCCGCTTATATGTGGAAATTTATAATTTGGTTTTTTTTTTTTTTTTAACAATTATTAAGTAAAAAATGATTATATAAAAGAGTGAAGAAATAGGAGTGATGTATATAAAAACCCTCATTGTAGACTAAGAATCCAGATCATTTGCCATGGTTTCCTGTAGTAGTTCCTGTGGTGGTCTCCAAAACAACGTCGTTTTATTTAGTATTTTTTTTTAATTCAAAATTTTCATTTCCCCGTCTTTTCTTTTCTCTATATCATCTTCTTTACTTTGCATCATCAATCTGTTGAACCCTAGCAGAGAGAGAGGCGAAGACGCGAGAGATGACTAAAAGTCGGAGTGAGGAACTAAAAGAGACACGGAGAAATGAACGCGAACTAAGAGAGAAACTAAGAGACGAAAGAGATGGCGAAGGAATGCGATGGCAAAGGAGCAACGCAAAGGATGGCAGGCGACGGTGAGTCCGGCGGCGATGCGATGGTTGGAAGGCGAGATTGCAGCAATGACGAGGTCTATTTCATCATTATTGTCATTTCTTGCTGTTTTATATATGTGTGTGTGTGTATGATTCTTGGGTTAAATTTGTTATTGATTTTTGAAATGAGTTTGATAATAAATTTGTTGTTAATTTTTGAAATGGGTTCACTGACTGAAACAGATCGATGATTTTTGAAGTGGATTTGATTCTTGAATTTGATGATTAATCTGTTGTAGTTAAATTTGTTGTTCTATATATATATATATGATTCAGATTTTTGGAAATTCATATATAAATTAAACAGGGCCTCTTTGATAGTGAATCACATTTATTTGTATATATTATTTTCTGGGGATTCATATATGATTTTCTTCCATTATATATATATATATGTTTCAGATTTGTGCAATTCACCACTAGTACTTGCAATTCAGTATAAATGTGGTTAAACCTTGTTGTTATATATACGAGAGAGATGTGTAAAAAATAGCAAGAACAAAGAAATTGATTATTAATGACCTTGTTATTTGTAGAAAAAAAATAGCAAGAACAGGGATGGGTAAAACTTGTTATTTGTATGATACTGAATTACAGGTAATGGAAGAAAATAATATTGCTGATGAGTTGGCCAATTGTGGTTGGAAGCCGAAAGTGGGAATGTCATTTGACTCTAAACAAGCTGCGCATGACTTTTACAATACCTATGAGAGAAAAGTATTAGGAAGGCTTATGCAAACAAGAACAAAAATACGAAGGAGATAACTTCACGGACGTTTGTATCTTACAAAGAGAGAAGTCGGGGTATTGACAAACAAGATCCACTTGTCAAAAATCCGAGACAAGAGGCAAGATGTGGTTGTGGTGCCCGATTTAGTATTAAGTTAGATAGAATTTCAGAAAAATATATTGCTTGTGATTTTATTGAATATCATAATCATGACCTTGTACCTCAAAATTGCATTCATATGTTGCTATTCCAAAAAAAAATATCTATCACCCAAGCAATTGAAGTAGAATTGGCTTCAAAATCTGGATAAGAAATACTTTTGAGGATCAAAAGGATCAAGAAGTTGGGGAAATAACAATTTCAGTGGGTATTTTAAAAGTTAATTACAAATCAATGATAAAGTTTATAAAATATTGATAATCAAAATTATAATTTTTTTTTATAAATTTATGCTCTCTCTGTTTCAAAATATTATTTTCTTATTTTATTTTTTATTATTTCAAAATATTAGTCACTTTTTAAAAATTAAGGAATAAAATAATATGAATTTACTACTTTGCCATTTTTTTAAATTCGTTAATAATGACAATTGATATTCCCAAAAAAGTGTACTATCACAGAATAATTTTGAAAAATTAATATTTTTAAAATGTAATAATTGTATTATCAAAAAAAGTTAAATTTTTCAAAAAGAACTATTATTTTGAAATAGAGGGAATAATAATTTTGTAAAGCCACCGCTGTGTAATAATTTTGGTCAAGAAGTTTTATAATTTTTTGCTAAAGTTAGTAAGTTTAACTTTTAAAAAGTTACAAATTTTATTGAATTTCTGACTTAATTAGGCAAAAAATTTTAAACTTGCACCTTAGGAGAAAAGTTGATAGGATTTTTGGCCATGTTCGTTTGGCTCTTTAGAGAGGGAGATTGGATTAATAATCCGTGAGATTTACCTGTAAAATGTTTGGTTAAGGGCATGAGTGGAATGATTAACTATCCCCTTGGACTAGTAATCACTCTTGGACTATGAATTCCATGGTTGAGTTGGGATTAAAAATTGAGTAAGGGAATTAGTGAATTTTTAAATAATTTTTAAGCAAAATTTATATTTTTTAGAACCAAAAAAAATAATTATAATATTAAAAAATACTAAAAATAAAAATATATTAATTTTATATGTTAATACTATCTACAATATTATTAATCTAATAACGTACAAACAAACATTCAAATCCCATATCTCTAATATCATACTCTTAATTTTCTTCTTATAGGGCCAAACAAACGTAACTTTGATTCTTTCTGAAAGAAGTGGAGAACTTACTGTTTTTCTTTTTATCTTATTGAAAAACAATACTCACACTTCATGATTCATTTTGTCTTGTCCATGAAAAATTATCCTATGCCACCAACTATCCAAGTATAATGCCGTAAAATTCATCTTAATCATTGATCTGTGTAAATCTCTTGAAATGAATTTGCAGCATAATCACATTACTATCCCCTTGTGTATTTGTATATTTGATTTCATTAATGAAATTTCTCTTTTATCCATAAAAATAAATAAATAAATTCAGATCACTATCATTGGTGATAGTGAATAATTACTCTTGTTGAATAAAAGAGTGGGAGCCCGTCATAGCTATGATGGCAACATATCATATTTTTTCGAGTTTTATATATAAATTTTAAATTTAACTATTTTAATAATATAATTTTATATTTTATTTTAATTTTGGTAGTTTTAATCTACTGATCGTTGTACTCTGACTCTATCTTATTAATATTCTTTCAAATTTTTTTATTAGAATTAAATTAGATCAAATACAATCAAATCAAATAATTTTTTCATTTGAGCTTCCAAGGTTGCTAATATAGTCCAAATTTGAGTATAAAATTTTTACACGAACATATTTGACCAAAATATTAGAAAAGAATTCAAGTAAAAAATAAAATAAATAAAATTCGGGCATTCCCATGTATTGACAGGAGAACGTGAGAAAAAAATACCAGGCTAAAATGAATAAATGAATGTGAAATAAGATAAATGTTGGTGAACTCTAATGATGCTATGATGCTTTCAACTACCAACACATAAGTCTTTGTTGATTGGACGAAAGTTAGTATTGCTAGTCAGACTCTCAATGTGCACCTATAAGCTTCAGTAAATGTGGATCTTGATTTGGATGTTGAGTGATCTTTTTAAAGAAATGCTGATGTAGAATTATAAAAAAGTTGTTATAAATTACAATTTAATAGATTATAATTTATAATTATAAATATAAGTTGGTAATTTGTTTGGTGTAATTGTAGCATTATAAATTTAAACAGTAGAGTAGTGTTTCGTAAATAAGCGGTAAAATAGTTTTTTGATGTATAATTGTCATTTTTGCCCTTTTAAGATATAAAATTTGTGATTTCATTTATAATACATTTTTTTCTTTTTCTTTTTCTTTTTTATTTTATTTTCTTTTGTTTTTCACCTTATTTTCTTTTCTCTTCTTTCTTTGTTAATTTTGTGTAATTTATTAATTCATTAAAATTAATTCATATTAATGTTGTGATTTCATTATATATTATTTTATATATATTCATTTTAATTATTTATATCTGTATTCTTTTCTTTATTATTATTATTAATTGTGATTTTAGTATAAAAATTATCAATTTGCTCATCAATTATTAATTATTATTATTATTACTATTAATTTTTTCATCAATTATTAAAATTAGTATCAATTTGTCCATCGATTATTATTATTATTCATTTTAATTATTTTTAGTGATATTTCATTTTTTCATTTGACAAATCCTTTCATTTTTTTCAATTTATATCATTTTTTTAAGTGATATTTCATTTTTTCATTATAAATTAATTAGTGTCAATTAATTGCTTAAGTAGCATCAATTAATACTAAAATTATTAATTAGTATCAATGCTTAATTAATGGCTAAAATGGCTAAACTATTATTGATGGCTAAATTATAAAATGCTTAATAATTATTATTTTTTTAAAAAAAAAACACAGAAAACCTCAAAAAAAAATTGAAATTCATTGCTGGAGAGAGAACATCGACAAACTATCACTGAAGAGAGAGAGAGAGAGAGAGAGAGAATGAACCAGTCGATGGTTAGGGTTTCGATCGCGATCATCATGCAATCGACGGTTAGGGTTTTTGATTGCGATCATCACGCAGTCGACGATTAGGGTTTCGATCGCAAAGCTAGGGTTTCGATCATCAACACGATGGTGGTGGTGAAGAGAAAGTGAAGAGAAGAGAGCTCTGGTTCGTCAAAGAGAGAGTAAGAGAGAAAATAAACCAGAGCTCGCCGGAAATAGCCCCTCTCTCTCTTTCAGAGAAATGAATAGTGATTATTTTTATACTTTATATGGTGGCAACTTGGTAATACTTCAAATGAATAAAGGGCATTTAAGTAATTTTGCCTCTCAAGTTTTAGCTTACCACTTAAGCTGAATGAATAAGCACCCTAGAAGCCACTCGGCCAAAAATCACTTTTTTGGCTTAATTTAAGCTACAAAAAGTGATTTTAAGCTTTACCAAACACACCACTTGTAGCTTAAATTAAGTTAAAAACTAAAATAAGTAGCTTTTAAGCTGCACCAAATAGGCCAACTATCTATCACTTGTTTATTATTATCTTTTATATTGATGCTTATATGTGGATATTTATGATTGGTTTTTTTTTTTTTCCTTTTAAAGTAATTATAAAGTAAATAATGAAGACAACTGATATAGTGTTATGTACTTGATGATATAAAATAGTGAAGAAATAGAAGTGATACATAGACAAACCCTCATTATAGACTAATTCCTGACTTGGTCCACGGGGTTTTGGTTTGGAAGACTAGTTGGACGTCTAACTACGTGTCCTACTCAATCGCCTAGTTTCTAATTCGGCCAAACATCATGGTTGTGTAAATTACCTCTCACTTGGACATCTGATGATAGTTTTTTTTTTCTTTTAATATAATTTTGTTGGTTATATATTTTGTATAAGTCAATCACAGCTTAACACGTGGTTCGTAAATGGTGATTTGGGGAGTTAATACAAGTCTCCAATCAACGACAAGCATATGGCAGTTCATATTGATAATAATGGATCTGCGTAGCATTGGAATAGTTAGAAGGTGCAAGATGATTTGGCCTAATGGTTACTCATCATTCAAATTCAAATTCAAATTCAAATTCAAATTCAAATTCAAGATGGAAGTCTAACTGCAAGAGTGGCGTAGTGGAAGTTAACTGTGCGAGGCCATGACCAGAGATCATGGAATGGCATTTCGACGGTTAAAAGACCATTTCGACAGTTACCATTAGAAGGTATAAATAGAAAGAAAGCTAAATAAAAGAGACGAACGCTAAATAGAAGAGACCCAAACTCAAATTCAGAAACTAGTTATTTACTTCATATTTTCCTTTCTAGTTTTTACATTTCCAATTTTTTAATTCATATACCTTCAATTCCTATACTGCACTTAATTTCTTAGGAGTAGTTTCAAGTAGTTTATTGCTGTGAACCTCTTCGAGGCTGGGTCATTGTAAGTTCTCATTTATTTAATGAAATTTAGTTTCTGAACTATTTTGTACCGATTATTAGTTATAAGTTTCTCCTAAGCAAAGTCACCAGTAAAAGTCCTCTTCATTGAGGCTTAAAAATCCTCTTCATTGAGGCCGAAAAAATTTCAACATAATCGTCTGATAATTTGTTGGCAATTAAACTTTCTGTAAGAACTTATTGATCCTTGCTGGCACACTTAAAATTACATAATTAACCTTTGAAAGTCAAAAAAAGCCAACATATTTTTGACACGCCCAGTGGGACTATAAAGAATGGCTAAACGTATGAGATAATGAACGCCTAGAAGAAGATGTTGAAGAAGAGATAAAAGCACCTAACCTAGAGGATAATGTAATATCACATCTTACATATGGATGCACCTATCCTATTAGATCCTCCATGTTAATCATATTGTTTAATTTTGATGATGTATAAAATATTATTTTAAAAATTTGGATTTTTAATACACGTATTCTATATTATTTGATACAAAATATTATCTGTTTAAAATATAAATTGTATGATATATTTGTCATAAATATTATTTAAATGAAAATATTTTGAAAACTTTACTATTCACTTTTTGAAAAATTCGGCTAATCACTATTCATCTTTTGACAAATTGATTGGTTGTATTATTTTGACAAATTTGATATTGACAGGTTGTTTTCTTTTGACAAAATAGATATGGAGTGGTAGGATATATTTAGTTTAAAATCTCTACAACATATACAATAATTTAATTAAAGAGGGCATATATTTCAGATCTATCATAAATATTATTTGAAGAGATTTTTCTGTGTATGCAAATATGTGATTAGAATATTATATATATATGTACATGATATTATATTTAAAAGTGTTGATTAAATTATATATTCAAAGCCATGATGATATGCCTGTAATGTTTGAAAAAAAAATGAACAAAGAAAATATAGGGTTTGACAAAAAAAAATATAAGGTTTGACAAAGAAAAAGTGGACAAAGAAAATACAATTTTTGACAAAATAAAAGGATGCCACGTGATGTATTTTAGAAGCATTTTGTCTGTTAAGGAGCGTGCCCATATAATCCATGACGTTAGCGAGGAACGTCCTACCTACAACGGGTATATTTTTTGTGTATAAATAGAAGTGTTGTGTGTGAAGAAAAATCAAGAACTCGAAGAGAAAAATTTCTGTGTGCTCCAAAATTTTGAGCATATTGTATTATGCTCTTTCACTTTCAGATCTAAGTGTAGCATTTATTCTTACACTTTCATATCTACTCTTTGTGAGAGAATTATTGTAAAAGAGGGTTTAAGTACCACTTATTTTTATTCATTATTTTTGTGAGAGATTTTGTAAGGGTAAGGAATTTATTGTTGAGTGAGGCTTAATAGATAAGAATAAGTTCTGTGCCAAATCCACAAGCTTGGTGGTGTATTTATTCAGTTGATAGTAAAGAAATTTTCAAGAAGGTTCCTTGAAGAGTGGACGTAGGCCTGGCGTGTCGAACCACTATAAATCTCAGTGTTTGATTTTCTCTCCCTATCTCTTTTACTTTTATATTGAGAATTATTATTCTTTTTTTTTTTTAAATTCTAAATGTTATGTTAATTTTAATATTGTAAATTTTTTAATAACCCAATTCATCCCTTCTCTTGGGTTGCCTATTTGGGATAACAATTGGTATCAAAACCTAGACTCTAGTTTGTGTGACTTAACCGTCTTAGAGTAGATCATGACAACCCCTAGTTATTCCTTACCTGAGGGACAAGCATCCAATAGGCCACCACTATTTAGCGGCACAAATTTTAGCTATTGAAAAATTAGGATGACCATACATGTTCAATCTAATGATTATGAATGCTGAAAAATTATTTGCAATGGTCCAAAAATTCTTACCAAAACCGTAGATGGACTTAGGGTACCAAAACCTGAAGATGAGTGAAATGAATCAGATACCAGAATGACCCAAATTAATGTCAAAGCCACAAACATGTTGTACTGCGCCTTAGATGTCAACGAGTTCAACAAAATTTTCACATGTAAAACCGCAAAAGAAATTTGGAATAAACTTATAATGACTCATGAGGGAACCGAACAAGTTAAAGAATCTAGAGTCAGTTTGCTAGTCCATAATTATGAACTCTTTAAAATGAAGTCTGATGAAACTATTCCTCAAATGTTTACTCGCTTTACTGATATTATTAATAGTTTAACTTCTCTTGGCAAAATATATACTAATGCTGAAATTGTAAGAAAAGTGTTTAGGTCATTGCCAAAAAGTTGGAAGACAAAAGTCATTGCCATTATCGAAGCCAATGATTTATCAAAGCTAAGTCTAGATGAGTTAATGGGATCTCTCTTGGCTCATAAGCTCATAATGCAAGAAAGAAAAGAAGAGGAGGACAACAAGAAGAAGAAAGGAATAGCCTTCAAATCCACATCGAAACATCAAAAGGATGAGGAAGATGATTCGGATGATGATGAGGAAATAACATTCATCACGAAGAATTTCAAAAGATTTGTGAAAAAGAAACAAGGTGTACGAAAATATTTTAGAAAATATTTCAATATAAGGATTTTCAAAATGGAGAAAATCACAAAAAATTTAAAGTTATCTGCTACGAATGTAACAAACTTGGACACTACAAATCAGAATGTCTGGAACTTAAGAAACAATTCAAGAATGACAAAAAGAAAGCCATGATTGTAGCATGGGAAGAAAATAGTGATCAAAGTGACTCAGAAACCGAAGTTTGCAAAAATGAGGTTGCTAACCTATACTTAATGGCACTTGGAAACAAAGATGAGGTAAATAATGAATTTTTTACGTTTAATGAATTACAATAAGCTTTTGATGAATTACATGCTGAATTTATAAAACTTAGGTTGAAAAGTAACTGTCAAAAGAAAGTGATTTCAACTTTATCAAAAGAAAATAAATCCTTAAATTCCAAAATAAGTTATTTAGAAAATGAAACCATGAAAATGGAAAAAGAAAATGATATTTTAACTCGAAAAAGAGTCTTCAATTTCTAAGAAAATATTAGTTGTATTGTAAGAAGAAAATGAGTCTTTAAAAAAGAAGTAAATTGCATTGAAAGAAAATATCGAAAACTGGAAAAATACTCTTTCCAAATTCACTTAAGGTAGAGAGACTTTAGATAAAATTCTTAAAAATCAAAATGTACTTTGGGCCGAGTCGGAATTGGATATAAACCTTTTTCAAAAGTAAAAACTATCAAAAATGGTTTTGTGCATGCATCTTCTAATCACTCTCATCTCACATGTCATTTTTATGGTACAAAAAGTCATATTTTACCTTCATGTCCTGTTAAAAAAAATCTTTTTGCTAAAATAAAAAAGATGTGGGTTCCTAAGGACATTTCAAGAGTGTCAAATTCTAACTTTTATGGACTCAAGAAAATTTGGGCACTAATAGAAAAATCAAATTTTTGTAGGTATGTTTCAAGACAAAATCTAGTAACGATAGATGGTATCTTGACCTTGTATGTTCAAGGCACATGACTGGAAATAAAGCTATGTTCGCCACACTTCAACCAAAGGATGGCGGATATGTGACTTTTGGTGCCAATAGTAAGGGTAAAATCATAGGTGTAGGTAGTATCGGTAAAAATCCTTCTCCCATTATTGAAAATATTTTACTTGTTGAAGGTTTAAAACATAACTTGCTTAGCATTAGTCAATTATGTGATAAAGGATATAGAGTTATTTTTTAGAAAACTCATTGCACTATTGAGAACACCCTAGAAAACAAAACTTTATTTGTAGGTCATAGACTTGAGAATGTATATGTGTTTGATTTACATGATTTGTCTTCTCATTTTAACATTAAATGTTTATCTGCTATAAATGATAATGATTAGCTTTTGACATAGAAGATTAGGACATGCTCATTTTGATTTAATGTCCAAACTTTTAAAAAATGAGTTAGCCATTGGCTTACGAAAAATTATTTTTGAAAAAGACAAACTTTGTGATGCATGTCAATTTGAAAAACAAACTAGAATTTCTTTTAAATCCAAAAATATCATTTCAACTACTAAACCACTTCAACTTTTGCATATTGATTTATTCGGACCATCTCTAGAACATTAAGTTTAGGAGGAAAATCACATGCTCATGTTTGTGTTGATGATTATACTAGATATACATGTGTATTATTTTTAGCACACAAAAATGAAACTTTTTATAATTTTTCAAAGTTGTGTAAAAGAATTCAAAATGAAACAAGTCTTAATATTTGTAGTATTAGAAGTGATCATGGTAGAGAATTTGAAAATGATGATTTTATTATATTTTGTGACGACTTAGGAATAAATCATAATTTCTCAGCCCCTAAAACTCCTCAACAAAATGGTGTAGTTGAAAGAAAAAATAAAACTCTTGAAGAAATGGCCCGTACTATTTTTTGTGAAAATAATTTACCTAAATATTTTTTGGCGGAAGCCGTTAACACTGTATGTTATGTTGTAAAGCAAGCTATGATTAGACCTATTCTTAAGAAAACACCTTATGAAATTTGGAAATGTGGAAAACCTAATATTAGTCACTTATGTGCATTTGGTTATACATGCTTTGTATTTAATAACAATAAAGATAACTTAGAAAAATTTGATACTCAATCGGATGAAGTTATATTTCTTGGTTATTCAATTTCCAATAAAGCTTATAGAGTATTCAATAAAAGAACTCTACTTGTTGAAGAATCTATGCATGTTGTTTTTGATGAATCAAACAACATTATTTTCAAAAATCTTGTAAGTAATGATATTGTAAAAAATCAACCAAGCATGGAGAGCATTTACATAAAAGAAAATGAAGAAAATCCATTACGTGAACATGAAGAAGAAATGACAATGGAGAAACTTCAAGAAATATATGTTCTTCCAAAAAACAACTCAAATCTATCAAAAGAATGAAAGTATGCTCATGGCCACCTCAAAACCCTCATCATAGGTGATGCGGCGGAAGGTATAAAAACTCGTTCCTCTATTAAAAAATTTTGTGGTAACTTAACGTTTGTTTCACAAATTGAACCAAACTCGTTTTTAAAAGCTGAAAATGATGAAAACTAGATTTTAGCAATGCAAGAAGAATTAAATCAATTTGAAAGGAATGAAGTTTGGTTTTTAACTCCTCGACCTAAAGACCATCCTGTTATTGGTACAAAATGGGTTTTTCGAAATAAAATGGATAAATCCGGAGTTGTTATTACAAATAAAGCTAGATTAGTAGCTCAAGGTTATAATCAAGAAAAGGACATTGATTTTGATGAAACTTTTGCACCAGTTACTAGACTTGAAGCTATTAGAATGTTACTTGCTTTTGCATGTTTTAAAGATTTTAAATTATATTAAATGGATGTTAAAAGTGCTTTTTTAAATGGGTACGTTTCGGAGGAAATTTATGTTGAACAACTGCCCGGTTTTGAAAATCATAAATACTCGGATCATGTTTTCAAACTTTCAAAAACCTTGTACGGCTTAAAACAAGCTCCTAGAGCTTGGTATGAAAGATTGAGTAATTTTCTACTTGACAAAAAATTTTTTAGAGGAAAAATTGATACAACACTTTTTATAAAAATCAAAAAGAAAAATATGCTAATTGTTCAAATTTATGTTGATGATATCATTTTTGGTGCTATTAATGAAAATTTGTGCAAAGAGTTTACTAAAGATATGCATGGTGAATTTGAAATGAGTATGATAGGGAAGTTAAATTACTTCCTTAGTCTACAAATTAAACAAACTAATGAAGAGGTCTATTTAAATCAAACGAAATATATCAAGGATCTACTCAAAATGTTTGAAATGGAATCATCAAAGCCTACAATAACTCCAATGAGCACATCAATAAAAATCAACAAAGATGAGCAAGGAAAACCTGTAGATGAAAAAAATATCGAGGTATGATTGGTTCCTTACTCTATCTTACTGCAAGTAGACCCCATATAATGTTTAGTGTTTGTATGTGTGCACGTTTTCAATCTGCACCAAAAGAGTCACACATCACCGCAATCAAACGTATTTTCAGATATCTTGTTGGCACTCCAAATTTGGGATTATGATATCCTAAGGGAGCTAGCTTTGAACTTTTTGGTTACTCAGATGCCGATTTTGCGGGATGTAGACTTGACTGAAAAAGCACGAGTGACACTTGTCATTTTCTTGGATACTCACTCACTTACTTCTTGGTTTTGCAAAAAACAAAACTCAGTGGCTCTGTCAACTGCTGAAGCAGTATACATTGCCGCCGTTGGGTGTTGTGCACAATTTGCTTTGGATGAAACAACAATTTCAAAATTTTAGATTTCACTATGATCATATTCCTATAAAATGTGACAACACAAGTGTCATTAATATTTCAAAAAATCCTATTCAGCACTCACGCACTAAACACATTGAAATAAGACATCATTTTCTAAGAGATTATGTACTCAAATGTGACATTGAACTCGAATTTGTGCCTACAAATCGTCAATTAGCTGACATATTTACCAAGCCTCTAAATGAAGAACAAGTTTGTTATATTAGAACTGAACTTGATATAATGAATATTCTAATATAATGTTTATATTAAAAATAAATTTTTTTAAATAATAAATAATTAATAATTAAATATAATAATAATAATAATAATATAAATTATATACATATATATATATTCTCTCTCTCTCTCTCTCTCTCTCTCACTCGCTCTCTCCCTCACTCTCTGATTTCTCTTTCTCTCGCTCTCCCTTTCTTCCTCTCATCCTCAGCCGACCCTATCTTCATCCTCACCATCGTCTACAACTAGCTCCACCATCTACAACATCATCCATCACCTTCATCACTACCATGATCCACTCAAATTCCATCTTCGATTTTCAACATCATTTCCGATTCATCAAGATCAATTACCGATCTGACAATATCAGTTACTGATCCACCAAGATCCATCACCGATCTACAAAAATTCGTTACCGATCTACACGATCTTCTCCATTCCTTCTGATCATCAAGGTCATCACCGATCAACATGTTAAAATTCATTTTGCATGTGTTATATTTTTTTACTTGTTATATGTGTTCCAAACTCTCTTGAATTTAATAATAATTGTTTCTACTTTGTCTAAAGAAATTATTTTTATTTGTATTTTCTCTTTTTATGCTAGTACACTTGGTGTAGTTGTTTATGACCGGATCTTAATGGCTCTTGGTATTATAGATTGGTAATTTGTTTCTTCAAATTTATGTAATTTTTAGTGCATTAATTTAGGGGGAGATTCATATATTTTGAGATTAACAATTATTATAAAAATAAAAAAATAAACAAATAATAATAACAATAATAATAATAATAAGGTGCATGTGTATATTCTATGTATAATTTTAGGGGAAGTATATATATATATATGTTCTTTATCTACACTACTTTTTATCTGCATCACCAAATTTTTTTTGCAAAGACAGGCTTTATATATATAAAATAAATAAATAAAATAAAAAGGGAGGGGAAGAAATGCTTACAATTTTATTTCAGAAGACGAAAATATTACTCGATTACATGTAAATTTTCAGAAGGTTTCACAGTTTTTTTTCGTTTCACCTCTCTCAACAACTTTTCATGAGCCTCTTTTACATGCCTCTCTCTATTTTCGACTTTTGTGAGTCTTGGCATTATAACCGTTGCATAATATTGCACTGCATTCTCCAACTGCGCATTTTTCTTTTATAGCTATTAGCTAGTTGTTGTTTTACCAAACACACCTCATCTTGCCATTATTGATTTTCTTATATTCTTGCTTGTAATCATCGAGCCATATTGGAAACTGCAATCATTGCCTATGTACACAAAGCCATAGTGTTATTAATAGCATCGATATCATTCCGATTACCCATAACACTAGGCCCTTCATTTACAGGAATAGTATATGCCTGCACCACTGGTACTCTCTCATTTGTCTGCATTATAGGCACCTCATGCATGTTCAAACCATTGATAGCTAAGTTAAGGAATGACATGATTACACAAAAAGGTAAAACAAATTTTTCTCTCCAACACTTGATATTTTCATCTCTTTGCCTATCAACCTTGTCACTTTTTATACACTCCATCGATCCAATACTCGATGCATATCTACTCAAATGTTTTGTTTGTCAACATTTTGTGCGCCAGAGATGCTCCAAAATCCCCACATTGATTCCGACAAGATTGGAGAACCATTATTATATTTTTGGTATCTCCGATTATTTTATCAAATGTGTTTGTTTCCTATCTCCATATTTTATTTTAATGATGTCAAAGGGGGAGAAAAAATATAATTTTGAATTGTTGTGCATGCATATGCTTTAAATTATCAAATATCATAATTTTGAATTGATGTGCATGCATGTGTTTTAAATTATCAAATATCTTATATTGAACAATTATCAAATAATTTGTTGATTTTTATTTTTGTGTCAAATCCATACAAATATTGCCATCATAAAAAAGGAGGAGATTGTTAATCATATTATTTAATTTTGATGTCTAAAATATTATTTAAAAATTTTAGATTTTTAATACACGTATTCTATATTATTTGACATAAAATATTATTTGTTTAAAATATAAGTTGTATGATATATTTGTCATAAATATTATTTAAATAGAAATATTTTAAAAACTTTACTATTCACGTTTTGAAAAATTAGGCTGACCACTATTCATCTTTCGACAAATTGATTGGTTGTATTATTTTAACAAATTTGGTATTGATAGGTTGTTTTCTTTTGACAAAATAGATATGGAGTGATAGGATATATTTAGTTTAAAATCTCTACAATATATACAAAATTTAAAGAGGGCATATATTTTCAGATCTATCATAAATATTATTTAAAGAGATTTTTCTGTGTATGCAAATATGTGATTGGAATATTATATATATACATGATATTATATTCAAAAGTGTTGATTAAATTATATATTTAAAGCCATGATGATTTGCCTGTAATGTTTGAAGAAAAAAAAAATGGACAAAGAAAATATAGGGTTTGACAAAGAAAAAGTGGACAAAGAAAATATAATTTTTGACAAAAGAAAAGGATGCCACGTGATGTATTTTAGATGCCTTTTGTCTGTCAAGGAGCGTGCCCATCTAATCCATGATGTCAGCAAGGAATGTCATACCTCCAACGGGTATATTTTTGTGTATAAATAGAAGTGTTGTATGTGAAGAAAAATCAAAAATTTGAAGAGAAAAATTTTTGTGTGCTCCAAAATTTTGAGTATATTGTATTCTACTCTTTCACTTTTAGATCTAAGTGTAGCCTTTGTTCTTACACTTTCATATTTACTCTTTGTGAGAGAATTATTGTAAAAGAGGGTTTAAGTACCACTTATTTTTATTCATTATTTTTGTGAGAAATTTTGTAAGGGTAAGGAATTTATTGTTGAGTGAGGCTCAATAGATAAGAGTAAGTCTTGTGCCAAATCCACAAACTTAGTGGTGTATTTATTCAGTTGATAGTAAAGAAATTCTCAAGGAGATTCCTTGGGGAGTGGACGTAGGCCTAGTGTGCTGAACCACTATAAATCTCAGTGTTTGATTTTCTCTCCCTATCTCTCTTACTTTTATATTGATAATTATTATTCTGTTTTTTTTTTGTTTGTTAAAATTTTGAATATTGTGTTAATTTTAATATTGTAAATTTTTTAATAACCCAATTCACCCCTCCTCTTGGGTTGCCTATCTGGGATAACACTTCACAAATGGTAACACATGTCCAAAATACTGGACAGGGCCATGAAACTGGACCATCAACTGCCCCTTTTACCCAACCAATGAATCCAAGATGCTATGGGATAACAACTAATATATACAATGGAAAGATAGGCGACATCCTTTATGAATCGAATGAACTCTCATCAACCAACTATTGTAAGACACGCTGAAGAACACATGAATTCTCTTCAGCATAGATTGGCTCGAGATAAACGGCCTATGCAAAATAATGGACAAACTAATGGTCAGACTAGTAATCAAAATCATGAGAGGTCATCACATGTGCCTCAATCATGGTATGAAGCTCCTTCAAAACCACTGGCAAATCAGAATGTACCATTACCTAGCAGCGAAACTATACAAATTGGTGAGTCTGGGCCAACACAAGGAAACGATATGAGGATGTTTTCAAATCCCATGTTTGAAACCATGCCTAGCACACGGGTGTTCACTAATCTAATGTTTGAATTTACACCCAAGGGGTTGAAAGGGGTTCTTGCGGTTGGAAAAGAAACAACACATGTTTCTCCTCCTGTAGCACCTTTTGCAGGGCCTTTCACAGGGCAGACCCCAAGAGGTCAGCCATACCTTCAACAGCAACCAACACAATAAGGATAGCTAGTCCTGAATGTACCTATATATGGACCAAAAGGCCCTCAGGCACATGGAGTTCCTCCAAACCCTGTGTTTGCTCCTCCAGTAGTGGTCTAACCAGCACAAAACATGGTTCCTAGGGACCAAATTACTGATATTGTTAGAGAAATGTGTGGACCTATGGCTCGGGGGGTCCAGACTCCTACATACAGAAAACCTTACCCAGAATAGGTGTATAGGGTACATGAATACCCAAAGGGATTTAGATTACCAGATTTTGCCATTTTTTATGGAAAGGAAAACCAATCAATAGTGGAACACATTGTCAGGTTTATAGGCCAGTTGGGTGAATTCACCAATAATGATTACATGAAACTAAGACTTTTTCCAAACTCTCTAACTGGAGCAGCCTTTATATGGTATATAAACCTTATACCTGGCTCTATCCAAACTTGGTAACAAATGGATGAAGTGTTTCATGCCTAGTTTTTTCAAACAGAGTCTGAGGTTTCTATGGCGGATTTGGCAAGATTGAGCCAAGTTTATTGCTAGATTCAAGATGGCACGAAACAAATATAGGGTCATACTACCTAAGCCTGAATTTATAAGATTGGCTCAAAATGGGTTGGAATTTAGGCTTCGAAAGAAATTTGATTCAACTGAGTTTCGAGACTTAGTAGAATTAACCTATAAAGTTTTTAGATATGAAACCTTACTTGAAGAAGAACAAGACCGAAGCAATGCATCCTATAAGACTTATTATAGGGACCCTAACTTCGAAATTGATGCAGCAGAGATCATAAGAAAAGAACGTATGACCTGTGAAGTATTGATTCAGAAGGATGCTACAATTGACTAATAGTTTAAAAAGAAAGACCTTCATAGGAAATATTCTTTCGATATAACCAAAGCAAATGACATATTTGATCATTTGATTGCAGCACATTTCTTAAAGTTACCCAAAGGAGTTAAGATCCCAACTTCTGAAGAACTTAAGGGAAAAATTATACTATAAATGGCATAATTCTTGGTCCCACTCAACTAAAAACTGTTTGTTTTTCGAGATAGGATCCAAGAACAAATTCGAAAAGGAAGACTAAAATTTCCAACCAAGACTGAAAAAGTCATAGGAATTGACACCAACCTATTTCTAGAGATTGGAGAGGCAGCAGCTAATGTTGGCATACAAGATTTCCAGAATCTCTCTTTGAAGGAATTGGAAGAAGTCAATGTGCAGATGCATGTTGCTAGCCAGGTTGCCTTCAAGAAGGACATAAGAAGTTCACCAGCCAGTGGATAAAGCTTTGTAGGTCAAAAGGATGGCTCTAGTGAAAAAACATTGGATGATGACTCCCTCGAAGCAACTGTAGTGCAGAGAATATGTCTCATATGCAAGCTGAGTTATAAATGGTTAAGGGGGCTCCCAAGCGATGGGAAATAGTACTACAAAAGCCAGCCAATACTTATAACAAAAAGCCATATCCAACTGGTCCTAAACAGCAATCATCATTGGTCGGGTTACTAGATACCAGAATGCAATCAAAGGGCAAGAGACCTCTGCGTGAGATCAAACCACCCAATTATTATAGGATGGAAGGCAATTACCCTGAAAGAAAGCCTGAATTTGGCTCAGGACAGGGAGTCAGGGCTAATGATTGGTCTCCAAAGACCACTTCGAAGATAGGGGTAGCAAGCCCAGCAACTAGAGTAGTGGATTCATGGGTACCTGGGGTTCTAGATTGGTTTGTCATGTAGAACGAACCTAAAGTAATGCCTACCTAAAGGAAGACTTTTGGAGACAAGGAAAGAATGATCAAACCCCCCCTTGGTAGCTCCAAATAATTGGGTGCTACTCAAAAACCAAAAGACAAGGGAACCAGATATGATTCCTGTGATCTCCAGGTCCCAAAAGAGGAAGATCTAACGAAGATATACCTAGTATCAGAGGGACCTGAAAGAGAATAAAAAAAGTACTTCCTTGGCACAGTCAAAAAGCCAAACAGAAGAAAGAGAAGGTTCAAAGCTTGGTCTTAAGATCAAAAGGAGTGCCAGTAGAGAACAATTGGCTAAAGTTTATGCTGAACTAACAGCCAAAGAGAGATCCAGTCTAGTAGGCCTTGAAAAGGCCTTGATGGAAAGTGATGACGAAACAAACAAAGAAATTAAACTAGGCCAAGAAAAGGTATTGACTGAAGATGAAATGTTTGAAGCTTTTATGGCTAAATAGACCTTCATGGTTGAAAAACCAACAGAGGTGGACCATCAACAAACTGCTTCGAAGAAACCTACTAGCACTGAGGTACCAGAATGCAGTATGGAAGATGTTTCCAAAGCATCAGAGTAAACCAATATGGAAGGAGACAATCACAGCCAGTGGTACAATTTGGCCCAATTTCTCTAGTGCTAGCTGCCTTAGGAGTTTCAAGTTGAAGAGGAGAACCAAGAAGGCCAGGAGAGTGACCCCATTCTAGTTTCCAGTGAGGATTCACAAACTAGCATGGTCCAAGATAAATTTGAGGTGGCCAAGCCCATGGAAACTAATGAAGAGAGTGAATAGATGAGCATTAACCTCTCATACCCCTTTGAATATCTTACAATATCCACGACCCAACATGTTAAGCCCTTATACATTAAGGCTTATTTTGATAGAATAAAAATAAGTAGAGTACTAGTAGATAATGGGGCAATAGTGAATTTGCTTCCAAGATCCTTTTTGAAGAAGTTGGGGAAAAGAAATCTCAGGTCGATCCCAACAAGCACAGCCATTGCTGGTTTTGCGTGGGATAAGCAGATGGCTCAGAGCATTTTGCTTATCAACCTAAGTGTGGGAATTAGAGACTGTATGACAGCATTTTTTGTTATAGACAGCAATGCTAAGTAAAATGCTTTGCTTGGCAAGGATTAGATTCATACAAAAAAATGTGTACCTTATTCTTTACATCAGAAGATAATGACAGCACTATGTAATATGGAAACAAAGGAGATCAATGCTGATCCACAGCTCTTTATTGCTTGTGCAGATTTTGCAGAGGCCAAGCTATACACTGAAAGGGTAGTACCACTTAGTGTGTTGAGGAAGTTTGATGTAATAGTCGAAGTGACGGCTATTGAGGAACTATCACACCTGAAGCATCTAGTACAGGAAAGTGCTAACGAGGAGTTCATCATCAAAGATGTTGATAATGCCTGGTTGTAGGCAAAAGGATCAAGATCAAGAAGCCAGACCATTGGCTTTGATCAAATTTTCAACATTGGACATAGAGTTGATAGTCTAGAAGGTGCAGGAAAAAGAGAAAGAAGCCATAATAATTGGTTGTAGTCAAGGGCAATAAAAGGCCAGACCTTTGGCTCTTGATAAATACTATGCATTGGACATTAAAAATTAAAGTCTTGGAAATACAGGAAGAAGAGGCCCTATGGATAGATTTTGTCTATGAAGAAGAGAATAGGGATGTTTAACCAGAAAGGATAAGAGCAGAATAAGATGAAAGGGTTGCTTCGAAGGTAGAAAAAGTCAAAGGGGGAGCATCAATGAGTACTCAAGTGCAAGATCCCTTGGAAGAAGTCAACCTAGGCGAAGGATCAATACAACAACCCACCTACATCAGTGCTTGGTTGGATCTTGTTGACAAGAACCTGTTGTTGGTTGTCTTGAAACAATATAAAGATTGTTTTGCTTGGTCTTATAATGAGTTGCCTGGGTTGGACAGGTCACTAGTAGAACATAGGCTCCCAATGAAGCCTAATTTCAAGCCACACAAGCAAAAACCAAGACGGATAAGCCCTGAAGTGGTTCAAAAAGTGAAGGAGGAGATTGTTAGGCTCCTTAAAGCAAGCTTTATCAGAACAACCAAGTATATTGAATGGTTATCCAATATTGTGCCTGTGGTAAAAAAGAATGGCAAAATGAGGATATACATCAATTTTAGAAACTTAAATTTAGCAACTCCGAAAGATTAGTACCCCATGCCTATTGTTGATTTATTAGTGGATAGTTCAGCAGGACACAGGCTTTTGTCTATGATGGATTGGCATTCTGGTTATAACCAGATTGACATAGTAGAGGAGGATGTCCACAAGATAGCTTTTAGGTGTCCTCGAAACATTGGCACCTTCGAATGGGTTAAGATGCCATTTGGATTGAAGAATGCTAGAGCAATATATCAGAGGGCAATAGACACTATCTTCCATGATCCCATTGGAGAATACTTAGAATGTTACATTGATGATATTGTTGTGAAATCTCAATCTATGGAGGAGCATCTGGTCCACTTGACAACAACCTTCGAAAGAATGAAGGAGTTCAAACTGAAACTCAATCCTCTCAAGTGTACTTTTAGTGTATCAGCTGGAAACTTCTTGAGGTATGTAGTACACAAGAAAGGAATACAGATTGATTAGAATAAAGCCAAAGCCATTATTGAGGGCAAACTTCTATCAAGTAAGAAAGAATTGTAAAAATTCCTTGGTTAGGTTAATTTCCTTCGAAGGTTTATTTCTAACACTACTGAAAAAACTAAAGTATTTTCTTCTTCGTTCAAGCTAAAAAATGAAGAAGAGTTTATGTGGACAACTGAGCATCAAGCTGCTTTTAAAGGAATCAAAACCTACTTGGCTAAGCCTCTAGTGTTGATGTCACCAAGGAAAGACAAACCCTTGAAACTATACATTACTGCAGCTGAAGAATCATTGGAAGTTTTTGTAGCTCAGGACAATAAAGAAGGCAGAGAGCAAGTAATCTATTACCATAGTAGGTTTTTAAATTCTTGTGCATGTAAATATTCAGCTGTAGAAAAACTATGTTTAGCATTTACTTTACAGCAATAAAATTAAAATATTATCTTTTGCCTATTATTGTCTTGGTAATTGCAACCACAGATTTGGTTAAGTACATGTTATCTAGACCTATGTTAAGAGGAATGATTGGCAAATGGATTTTAGCCTTATCAGAGTTTCATCTAGAATATGTTCCCCAAAAGGCAGTAAAAGGACAAATTTTGGCTAATTTTTTGGCAGACCATCCATGTCAAACAGAAAGTCAAAAGATAATGGATCTTGGTATGGTTAATATTGAGCCATGGAAAATGTGGTTTGATGGATCAAAAGCCAATGGTTTAGTCAAAATTGGTGTCATGGTTAAGTCACCACAGGGGGTAGAAACCACATATAGTTTCAAGATTGATGAAGCTACTTGTTCCAATAACCAAGCTGAGTATGAAGCCTTGGTAATGGGACCTTGACATACTTATTGGATTACAGGCTAACGCAGTGGACATATTTAGAGATTCCCAATTGGTAATTAACTAAGTAAAACGAATTTTAAAGGTCAAAGTGCAAGTATGTTACCATATTATGTTGCTACATTACATTTGCTTTCTCAGTTTCAAATAGCAAATGTGACTTATATCCCAAGATTCATGAATCACAAAGCCAATGAGGGCTTCAAATTTCAGAAGAAAAAGAAAAGGTGACACTCAAATAGACATAAGTCAAGCAACGTATCAAAAGCTAATACCACCTTTGGCTAAAAAGGGTATCATGGTAGAAGTTAACCAGAATAACTTGAAAGAACATGATTGGAGACATCCAATCATCCAATATTTGACTGGTCCTTCTTTTAAGACTAGCAGAAGGCGTAAATTGTAATCAATGTAATTCATAGTGTATGGGAATGCTCTTTACAAAAGAGAAGCAGATGGACTGCTATTGGAATGTCTAGGGCCAAAAGAGGTATTGACTACCATGGTTAAGGTTCATGAAGGCATTTGGGGTGCCCATCTACCTAGTGTGAATATGAGATGGTTGCTTCAAAGGCATTCCTATTATTGGCCAACCATCTTTAAAGATTGTATAGAGTATGCAAAGGGATGTCAGGTATGCCAGAAACATGGCATGATAAGACATATGCCAATAACTGATTTGCATGCAGTTATGAAGCCTTGGCCATTTAGATGATGGATAATGGATATGATAAGAAATATATATTCACCCTCTTCGAAACAATATTGTTTCATTCTAGTGGCCACAGATTACTTTACTAAATGGGTCAAAGCTAAGCCTCATAAGATTGTGGATCAGACTAAAGTAATTAGGTTTATCAAAGAATTGATCCATAGGTTTGGCATTCCACAAACCATAACTATAGATAATGGGACTGTATTTGATGGAAAGATGATAAGATCTTTTGCAACAAAATTTGGAATTAGTCTTATTAATTTCACCCGTTATTATGCACAAACAAATGGTCAAGCTAAATCATCTAACAAATTCTTGAAAAAAGAAATACAAAGAGTTGTGGAAGACCATCCTAGGGATTGGCATAACTTGTTGTTATATGTGTTATAGGTTTATAGGATTTCTCTAAAGTCAAGTACATGAATCACTCCTTATGCCTTAGTATATGGACATGATACAGTGTTGCTGGTGAAAATTAATATCAAATCCTTGAGTGTAAAATGCCAAAATCAGTTAACTACTGAGCAATATCATCAGAGCATGTTCTTGGAGTTAGAGAATGTGGATGAAGTTAGAATTTTGGCATTAAACAGTATTCTTTTCCACTTAAAAAAAAAAAAAAAAGGACAGCCAAAAGCTATCATAAGAAAGTCAAGCACATTAGTTTTGATGAAGGTGATTTGGTGTGGAAAACAATCAGTGTGTTTGATTTGGGTTTTTTGGATTAAGTTTTTTGAAAATTGAGTTTTTTTATTTTCGTGTTTTTTTGTTTTTAGTGAATATTTTTAAATTTAAAATTTTTTTTTTTTTTTACTTTGTAGATGCACCTTACTTAGATGTATCTAAAAAGTAAAAAACTTTTGGAAAAATATTTTTAAAAATTAATAAATACAAAAAAATGTACTGAATTCTTGTGTTTTTTTTTTTTTTTTTTTGTATTTTTGGTATTTAGTGAATTTTTAAAAGGTTTTTTTCACAAATTTTTTACTTTTTGTTTATATTTATGTTAGGTATGTCTCAAAAGTAAAAAAAAAAATTCTTAAAATATTAAAAAAAATTCAGCAAAAACAAAAAAATACGGAAAACAAGAAAGTAGAATTTTTTGAAAAGTGTTTTTGGAAAAATGGAACCAAACAAAGTGAATACTTCCAATAGAAATAAAGAGCTATAAATTTGGCAAATGGTCACCTAATTGGGAGGGATCATACCAAATTCATAAAGTCCTGCCTGGGGGAACCTACCATATGAGAAATCTAAATGGTTATGTGCATCCCAAGAAAATCAATGGCAGATATTTGAAGCCTTATTATCCAACTGTATGGGAAACATAAAGAGTGTAATAAGGATTTTCATTTCATAAAAATTTCAGTACATAATACTGTAGTTTGGCCCAAAAATCTGTACAATGCTTCAATTGTTCTGTTACAATCAGTTCTCTACTTTTTAGAGTTGGGAACAATTGAATAGCTGAGGTCATTTCTTGTCTACGATTGGATAGTCTTTGGTTAGTGGAATGCAGCTTCTCAGCATTTTGCTCTAGTGCTAGATTCACTGTTGTCAATTCCTTCTTCAATTCTGCTTTCCTTTGCAGCATTTAAGTTTGAAGACGAGAAGCATAAGAGTGTTGTCCCTTTAAGTCGAATACCTCAAAATAAATCTGGGAGACAAACTCTTTATCTTCCAATAGTACCCCTTCTGCAGCCTTAGCCATCTGGCAGATGTTGATGTAAAAATCAATGATAGCTGTTGCCTGAGATAAGTGGCTTCTCTCAAACACTTTGCAGCACTTCAGGAAGCCATTCTTGATGGAGGGTTTTTGCAGAGCCTCAAATGGAGCCCTTGAGAAGACTTCAATAGATCCAAGCAAACACCCAAATCCACTTGAGGCAAAAGAAGTTCAGCATCAGTGGCAGAGTTCTCAATGATCTCCAACAAAGAATCAGCTAGGCTCAATGGCTCAGCTTCACTGTTGGTAGTTTAAGCTGGTGCAGAGATGTCGAACAGACTAGCCAGCCAAGCTTCGAAGACGTCCATCTTCTCTTTAGAAAATAGAATTGTCGAGGAATCATCAGTTGAAGGAATAGCTGGAAACATTGGTATAGCCAGAGGAATAGAAGCTTCTTTAGTTATATCTATGGTCCTGGCTACCAATAAGTCAAGGGACAAGGGACTGGAGCTGGATGGCAGGAAAGAAGTTGGTGAGCTGCCAGTATCATCCTTGGAAAAGCTAATTGCCATTAGAGGTGGAGTGACAATTGGAGTGCTTTCAGTAGTTGGAGGGATAGCCAAGACTCTATGAGGAGTAGGCTGGGATAAGGCGATGGACATCAAAGGCAAATAAGAAGATAAGCCAGGGGATAAGGAAGATGGAATGCTTTGCCTCAAGGAGAAAAATAAAGAAGGCATGGGAAGTGTAGACGAAGAGAGTGAATGTAATCTTTAAAGAGGTGTTACACTCCATGGCAGTTCAGGACTGACCTTCTATTTTCCCTTTAAAGCTACCCTTAGTTCTGAAGAAGTCAAGAAGGGCCTCTCATCCATAGTCAAGGTAGAATAAGCCAGTGTCAAAGGAGGAGAAATTGGACTGGCTGCTGCTGCATTTCAGAAAACAAAGAGAAAATGTTAAATTTATGCTAAGTCTTGGAAAAGGAAATTGTCAAAAGGGACCAAGGGAAATTACCAGTTTCAGTGGTTGTAATGGTAATGGTTGGAGAGCTGCGATGGGCATAATGCTCAATAGTTTTACTCTTCCTCGTAGTCTTCTTTTGTATTTCATCATCAACAGTAGCAACTTCTTCCCTTAATATTTGTTTATGCCTCCTTTTTTCAGACCTCTAAAATACAATAATTTATTTGGTTTGTTCCTTTTCCATTGCTCTAACAGATGCCTCATGAGTGAGGTCCATGGCACAAGTTTACTAGGAAAGAATGTCTTCTTTCTCCTCTTCAGTGGAGCTTATTTTTCTTCCTCCTCAGGTATTGTCTCCACAAGGTTAGGTTGCAGTAAGAGTTTTTTTTTCTTTTGTTACTGCCTGCCCTTGAAGATGTTCAAGGCTTGAGTCCTCTAAGGAGAGTCCTCCTGTGAAACTCCTACACCAAATATTGAGGCTATAAGTAAATAGACAAGGCATCATAAAAGGAAAAAGGTAAAATGAGACAAAGTTTGTACCTTTCTTCAAGGTAACCCTAGTGATTCTAGAATGAGGAAGAGATGAGGCAGCATGAGTAGGAATTGAGGCAGCAGGAGCAGTGAAGGAGGTGATAATGATTTCAGTCTCCTTGGGTTTGACTTGAGAGGGCACATCTAGCCCTTCCAGCAAATCTTTAGGGGAAATGGCCAAGTGTACCTTCATATTGGTTGTCCACCAATTTTGATATCTCTTTAGTGTATTGCCTTATGGAATGAAGTAAGAGAATTCAAATTCATCCAAATCTGTTATCAGTTTGAGGGTTGCTTCATCTAACCTGGTTTTGGGCACCTTTAGCTCTCTAGTTGCAAGATCTAAATTAGAGAGGCTGCAGAGAGGGACAGGAATCTCCTGAGTAAGCCCAAATTGCCTAGAAAATTGAGAAGGGCAATAAGCCTCAGAGATACACTGATAAGCTCGAGGGTTCAAAGTGCCAATAAATAGCTCCCTTGAAAGTAAAATGGAGGCCCACATATCTTTGTGTAAAGGCTTGGAGCATTTCTTATCAGCCAATAAGGTCCTTAGCTAAGCTGGCCCTGTGTTAGCTTCGAAGGGGCAGAAGAATGTGGAAAGAGGATAAATTGGGAGTTGATAAAAGAAAGTGAAGTAATAAGCGAAGCTCAAGGGATAGAGGAAAACCCTGGTATATTTTTCTCCATAGATAGTGGGGTCTTGCACTAAGAATCTCAAACACCTAAAGTGTAAATCAGTGAGATATGCAAAAAGCTAGAGTTACAATAACCAGAGTGGGCCTCCTTGATTAACGTCCAGAGGTTTCTTACAAAATTGGGAACATGTCCTATAAACATGACCCAAAACATAAAGAGCCAAGGCTATCTTCTTCTTCGAAGCAAGAGCCTTGGCAAGAGGGACAAACTCAGATATGATCCGCTGAAATGAGCTACAAAAAAAGGAATTTACATAGCTAATATAGAATAAATGAAAAGAACTCTTGGTCAGTCACAAGACCTTCCTTTTTATTCTCAGTCTTTACAAAATCACTGAAGGAAGAGTTCAAAGATGGAATGGTGAAACTGACCAGAGGGTTTGGGTAATTAGGGGTAAAGGGATCACCAATTGATGAGAGCCATAGGAGATAGTAGATATCAAGGATAGTGGAAGCCATCATACCACATTGGAATTAGAAAAAATTAAAAGTTGAGTTCCAAAAGCAAAGAGCAGCAGGAATCAAAAAGAGGTTATCAAGGAGAATAAACCTAGAGAAGCGAAGAGCATCGAAGATACAGAGCTTTTGCAAGTCTCATTCTCTGGTAGAGACAACTCTGTTGTACCATTCCTCTCATTCTGTTCTCAATGTTGACCAGCACCGATGAGGTCAGTTCATCATCCAGCTCTCCTAGTCAAGGCCCCCATCGTAAAGAAGGCAGTGATCCTCTAAACGAGAATACAGAAAAGGAAGTGGGGCAGGGGCTTCTCTAAAGATAGGTCCAAGGATGTATTCTCCTTGAGCATGATGACGTGGGACGAAGATGCATCCATTGATGGCGCTTGGTTCACCCGCTTTATATTTTTCTATCTTGTCCTTAAGGTACCTCCTCAAAGCCACAGACAACATCACGCGCTCAATAACTGGTACTTTTAAGAAAGAAAAAGCCATTAGTAAGAGGTTGAAAGAAGGGTGGAGAGAGTGAGTATGAGAATGGTAGGAAGCTGAAGTTAAGAGCAATAAGAGTGAAAGGGGAATTTTCGAACAAGTGAATAGGTAAAAGCGTGAGAAGATAGGGGTTTTAAACCTTTCTGTCCAAAATTACCCATTTAACATAACGGGTCAAATAGACCCAAGTTTTGACCCATGTGTGATTAAGGTTTTTATTTTAAAACTCCTGAAAACACAAGAAAGAGAGCTACAGTATGTGGATATCTTATGAAGGAGAGAAACATACTTCAAATACTTAGCTTGGCTTCAAAACATGTAGTTAGCTTCAAAGCCAATTTTTCGAATACTCAGCTTGGCTTCAAAAGCAGGTCATTGGCTTCAAAGCCAGTTTATACCTTAAACTCAAGTATAGTTGGGGTTTGTTTACTTCGAAGGTTTTGAGGGTATTCTCTTAGGCTTTCCATAAAAGGAAATTTCCTTCAAAGGAGTCTTTGTATTATTTCGTGATTAGAATATGGTTCTTGCTTGATTTTTTGGATTTCAAAATAAGTAAGCACTATGAAGCTAGTACTTGGTCAAGTAATGTGGAAATTTCAAATACCAGAGGACTTACCCATACATGAAAGTACTTTCTTGAACTTTCTACTAAAACAAATCCCTTCGAAAACAAATATTGCCATTTTGCAAAAGAAACTCCATGTTTCAAAAACACTTAAACCAGGCTGCTAAACAAAATTGGTTAGTTCAAAACTATTATTTACACAGATTATGTGAACAAAGTAAGGAATAAGGTCATATTAACCATACAATTGGAATATGAAAACCTAATTTTATTGATAAAACATTTACATTGGGAGGGCCTATTTGGCTACAAATTCAATTTCATAATAGTAAGGAATAGAAAAGGCAACAAGTTCATTGAATTTAGCCCAGCAATGTTCTATACACTTGTGTTCTTTTTTTATCCTGTCTTCAGTTCTATCTAGACTGGGTTGTTGCAGCTGATGTGCTCTTAGTTAGTGGAAACGCTACTCAACCTTCACTTCAAACTCTGCTCCATTTCATCCATATCCATATCATCCTAGTATGTTGAGTCTTTGTTCTTGAAGACATCATATTTTTCAAGAATGTTTTTTACTTCGTACTGAATATGAATTCGAATGACAGCGATTCTATCCAATGAATCACTAGTGGCCAAGGAGTTTTTATGCCAATTGAGTAAGAGAATGAGCTGGTCCAAGAAGGTATGTAGCTCTGTTTGGGCTATGGGGTTAAGAGCATGACCTCAAGACACAATGTCATAAGCCCATAAAAAGTTCTTGTGGGGAACATCATCTCCAAGTACTTTGAAAGGCAGATGAGAGAACGTGGCAAGCATAAGCAGAGCTTTAGACTGCTGAAATACAGTTAGAGGAACTGAAGGTTGGTGGGAAGAAAAATGATGACCCTCGAAGAGAGTGAGTTTCAATTTCTCTATCCAGTTGGGATTCTAAAGAAGAAAGGGTGCAGAAGGGTCTATCCTAAAAGAATGAGGAAATTGGGGGTCATTCACGCACTCTAGCCAATCAGAAGAGCAAAATTTTGCCTTCTCAACCAAGAATGAGGGACTGAATCCCAATGCTTCGATTGGGTTAGGAGTCTTTTGCACTATCCTTATTAGCAGGGAGGAGGTATACCATGCTAAAAGTAAATTGTCCTCTAGACAATGAAGGCGATCACGAGCATGTAAGGGTATACCACTGAGCTGCGGGAACAATGAGGAACTAAAAGGGGATAATCAAATTCAACAATTCTCTGATGAATCCGTTCCCTTATTTGAGGTTGAGCCGGTGTTGACTAAGCATCCCAGCCAGTGTTTCCAGAAGAAGATGAGGCAGCTTCGTCTTATGCTGAAGGTTTCGGAGCAGAGGAAGAGCTTCCTAGATCCATTTTGGCAAATTCTTGGTCCAGAGGTTCATATTTCGTAAAAATTTCCATAACTTATATAAATGGAAGTGGATAATTGTGGCCAATAAATGCGTGAAAATTCTTTTTAGGTCGGTCATCATTGTCCAAAACTTCCTTGTATGCTCAATCAATGTAAGAGAAGGCTTGATTGGCCATTAGAGATATATCAGTCCCTTCGTATACACAAATAGTGGAGGAAAAGTTCAAGTGTAAGGGAGTATTTAATAAAGTTCAGTGCTTCATTACTCGAAGACGGTTACACTTCCAAGATAAACAAAGTCCACACACGTCCTAGTACGTGGGCAAAGTGCATTCATCCACTAATATCACCAAGTATTGGGTATATTAGTGCGGGGGGTAATGTTGGTTGTATATTTTGTATAAGCCAATCGCAGCTTAACACGTGGCTCGTAAAGGGTGATTTGGGGAGTTAATACAAGCCTCCAATCAACGATAGGCATATGGAAATTCATATTGGTAATAATAGATCTGCGTAGCATTGGAACAGTTAGAAGGCGCAAGATGACGTTGTCCAACAGTTACTCACAATTTAAATTCAAATTCAAGAGGGAAGCCTAACTGCAAGAGTGGCGTAGTGGAAGCTAACTGTGGCGTAATGGCGTAGTTTGTTGCTATGAACCTCTTTGAGGCTGGGTCATTGTAAGTTCTCATTTACTTAATGAAATTCAGTTTCTGAACTGTTTTGCACCTATTATTATTTATAAGTTTTTCCTAAGTAAAGCCACCAGTGAAAGTAATCTTCATTGAGACTGAAAAAATTTCAACACAATCATCTAATAATTAGTTGGGAATTGAACTTTCTGTAAAGACTTATTAATCCTTATTGGCACGCTTAAATTACATATTAACCTTCGAAAGCCAAAAAAACCAACAAATTTTATGTCAGACAATTTTCTATATCTTCTATTTACAAAATTATAGTTTTATATGATAAAAATAATTTTAAATAAGTTGATTATTTTGAAATTGAGAAAGCGATGGGGTTGGGGTGGCTGCAATGACTTAGGCCTTGTTTGGGATAAATTTAAAAAGTCAAAAAGTTACTAAAAATGTTAAAAAGTATATATTATTCAAGGGTAGCTTGTGGGGGAAGCCACTATAGCAAAATTATTATTTTGCCATTTGAATTCAACTACACAAAAAGTCAAAAAGTTAAAACTTAAAAAGTCCAAAGGGTAAATTTGTCATTTTGATTTTACTACAATATTTTATTACACATTTTTTTGTAAAAAGTCAAAATGTTATCTTAAGGCCTAGTTTGGCATGTCCAAAAAAAGACAAAATGTCAAAAAGTTACTCAAAAAGTTAAAAAAGTATCACTATTCACTAAACAAAAAATTAAAAAATTAATTTTACATACAAAATTATAAGACAGATCTGACCGGTTCAAATTTGCGGCTGCATTTTTTAAGAAAAATTGCACAGTTGGGGTGCAATTTTAACACACTGTTGTTCGGCCCGTAGAGGCCCATCACAGGCCCCGCTTTGATAATCTGAACCGGTTGTGTAGAATTCATCGAGTACTATATGTCTGTAAAAAATCACATTGATCGGATATCGCTAACTATATGATCAAATCAGTTTTGTATAAAAAAAATGGATGGTGTTATAGTTAACGGTTGAAAAAAAAAAAAACTAATCTGATCAGATAGCTATCGATAACCGATCAACGTGATTTTTTACAGACATATAGCACTCGACGAGTTCTATACATTCAATGGTTCAGATTATCAAAACGGGACCCGTGATTGCCCTCACGGGCCGAATAACACCCGTCCAGTGCAATGCCTGAAAAGTAGCTAATCATTTCTTAGCATCAATCAGTTGCGCAAATAGTACGGCTGTACAACTCACACTATAAGAAATAACAGTTTTGCCGACCAAAATATTAGTTGTCAAAGGTCGCATTTTTAGTCGCTGATACCATTTAGCGAATAAATTTTTTTGTCGCCAAGTTAGTCGCCTAAACCTTGTCAGCGATTGTTTTAGCAACTAAACATGTGTTTGTCGCTGAAAGTGAAACATTTGACTACTATTTTTTTTAGTCGGCAATGTTACCTTTTAGCCACTAAATTTTATATGGTCGGCAAAATTAAATGTTTGGCTACTAAATTATTGGTCACCAATAGTCAATTATATAAAATTAAATTATACATTTACCAACCAATACTCAAGGAATCGGCGACCAAACATTTTAGTCGCCAAAAGCTTATTTGTAGAAAAAAAAAATTACACTCACTAGCTTCTCATCTGCTCTTGTGCAGATTCAAACCATTAACCTCTCACACCATAAACTTTATACAACACACTCTTTCCACTACACCTTTATAACACCATATGATTATATATGCAACCTATATTATTTATATAGTACATAGACCCGTATTAATATAAAAGTATATATATAAAGATAATTATTTTTTATTGAACATAATTTATGTAAAAATAAATTATTTACCAGAAAAAAAATAGAGACCACTTTTGGCGACTAAATTTCTTTTTAGTCGCCAATTCTATACTTTTGGCTACTAATTTTTCAGTTGTTAAAAAATTTAATTCTCGCGCTAAAATTATCACTTTTGGCGACTAAACTTCATTTTAGTCGCCAAAAAGCCTCACTTTTTGCTACTAAACATCTTTTTAGTCGCCCAATGTTTTATTTTTGGCTACTAAGGCCTCGTTTGGGAACAGGCTAATTTAGTAACTTTTTGGCTAATTGGCTAAAAAGGTAGGTAAAAAAAACTTGTATGTTTGGGATGAGTTTTTGGCTAATTACGAAAAACTGTGCAAAAAGTAGAGAGAAAAGAGAATCTTTGACTTTTTGGTATGGGTTGTTGGCTTTTTGGCGAAAAATGTAACTTTTTGGCTAATTGGCTAATTTAGCCACTCCCCAAACGGGGCCTAAATTATTTTTAATCGCCAAAAACCTCACTTTTGGCTACTAAAATTTTTTTAGTCAGTAAAAGCATCACTTTTGGCTACCAAACATCTTTTTAATCGCCTAATGCCTTACTTTTGGCTACTAAAATATTTTTAGTCGGTAAAAGCCTTATATCGGCGACCAAACAAATTGTTAGTCACCAAAACCTATACTTTTGGCTATTAAATTTTTTTAGATGCCAAAAATTTTACTTTTGGCTACTAATACTTTTTTAGTCGCCAAAATCTATACTTTTAGCGACCAAAGGTACTTTTTTAATCGCCAAATATGCTTTTTTCTTGTAGTGTCACACTCCTATTCTCATTAAAATATACAAAATCCATGATGATTTACCCATTCACTATAGAAAATAAATTATTTATTCTCATTAAAATTGACAAAACACAAATAAAAAAATAAAAAAAAATCTTCAAAATTTTCATATTTATTATAAAAGATATTATTTAAACTTTTAATATTAATTTTATCATAAATATTTTTAATAACATGAAATATTATTGATCTCAATAATAGATTATTTGATTTATATATATTACTGCTTTTAAGGAAAATTATAAAATAATTTCAAAATATTACATATTCATACTTTTTAATTAATTATTATTTATCATTTTTTTCTTATATTTTTTAATCACCAAACATGGGCTTGTTTGGTTTGTTTTTCAGAAAAATTTTTAGGAAAAATTTTCTACAAATTTTTTTTTTTAAGAGTAATCAAACCAAACAAATTTTTGCAAAAAAAATCTTAAAATTTTGTTTAATTATCTACTTTCCAAAATCACACACTCTCTCATACACATCAAATCAATCACTTTTTTTAAAACTCTCTTTCCAAAATAATTTTCCAAAACTATTTCAAAAAAAGACAAACTAAATAAATTTTTATATTTTTTATCTTAAAAATTACTCTACAAACACAAACGAAACATACTCATATCATATAATCACGTCTATTCTCTAAGACTATTTCAATAAATGACCCTGATTTTAATTCAAAATTGAAGGGGATGGGGAGCCAGATCCAATGCCCGGTTGATGCGCGCCACATCCCTCACAAGTCTAACCCAAATGAAAGCAATAGTGTAGTACTTACAAAAATATCAGCTTACTTGGTTAAGGCCTTGTTTGGGAAGACTAAATTAAGTGTACTTTTTATTTTTTTGGACAAAAAAATTGAGGTTGAAAATATAGACGTTTGGGTTAATTTTTTGACTTTTTATGAAAAAATATGTAATAAAAAATTGTGAAAATTGATTTTTAGAAGAAAATTTGAATTGGGAGTTGTGCAGCCGTAATTGTTGACTTTTGGTGAATAGTGTTAACTTTTTAACTTTTTGAATAACTTTTTGGCTTTTTGGATTATTTGGGAGTATCCAAACTTGGCCTAAGTTTTTCAAAAAATATTTTAAAATTTTTTTTATTTTTTTATTTTTTTGTTTTTACTAAATTTTTTAAATATTTTACATAAATTTTTTTACTTTTTAGATATACCTAACATAAATATACTTAAAAAGTAAAAAATTGTAAAAAAAATCTTTTAAAAATTCACTAAATACCAAAATATAAAAAAAAATACGAGAATTCAATATATATTTTTTTATATTTTTATGTATTTTTTAATCTTTTAAAATATTTTTTACAAATATTTTACTTTTTAGATATATCTAAGTAAGGCACATCTAAAAAAGTAAAAAAAATATTTAAATTTTAAAAATATTTACCAAAAAAAAAGACATGAAAACAAAAACAACTCAATTTTTAAAAAATTTAATTGAAAAAACTAAAACCAAACACACTTATTAAATATTTTATATGAGTGTGAAACTTTCATATAAGTCTCATATCATATAAAATATTTGATGACACATTTAGTAAAATATTTGGAGTGTGTTTGGTTTAATTTTAGGAGATAATTTTTTTTTTAAAAATGAATAATATTAGGAATAATGAAGAAAAAAATCATGAAATCCTTCATGAAAGTTTTTCCTCATTTGATTAGTGTGTGGTGTTTTCTTGTATGTGTAATCTATCAGTAGAGAATTTTTCATGATATTTTTTTCAAGATACCTAGCATTACTAAAAAAAAATTGGTAAGAAAGTTTAGAAATTTTTTTAGTTTGTTTGGTTGTATATTTTAAAAATAGTTTTAAAGTATGGGAATTTGAGATAATTGGATATTTTGTTATAGTTGAGTAGATATATATAAAAAAAAAAAAAGTAATTGAAAAGAAAATAAGAGAGAAAAAAAATAATTAATTAATATATAAGAAAAAAAATTATAATTTTAGAATTTTTTTTTTTTAAAATTCACTAAACCAAACAAAAATTTAAATTTTTTTTTTTCTAAAGTTACTCTCAAAAGCCAACCGGCTTGTTGTCTAGCATTACTCTATTAACACTAATTCACGTGCATTCCCATCTCTATGCCCCTCCTACTCTGCATCTCTCTCTCTCTCTCTCTCTCTCTCTCTCTGTTTCTCCCTCCGCGTGGTGATCCATGGCGATTCATAGTCCTCTGTATCTCCTTCCTTCTTCTCTCTCTCCTCCTCCTCCCAAACTCTTCAACTTCTCCCCCACCAACACCACCACTCCCAATACCACTGTTGGTCTCTTCTCGTCCACTCGATTTAGGCCCCAAACGAGGCCAATATCATTCTCTACGCACTTGATGAATTCCAATTTCTCTGCCGCCGTGGTCGTCGGAGAGGACTTCCCGGCTGACTACACCGACTGGTTTCCCAAACGTAACCCCTACGACCGCCGTCGAGCCGGCGTTCTCCTCCATCCGACGTCGTTTCCTGGCCCTTACGGCATTGGTGACCTCGGGGACCAGGCCTTTCGCTTCCTCGATTGGCTTGATCATTCTGGTTGCTCCCTCTGGCAGGTCCAATCGTTCTTCACATCCTCCTCCTCCTCCTCAATCTGCTGATGCCTTAATTTATTACATTGAACTTTTTTTTATTTTAAATTCTATTTGTAAATTGTTAATTATGTGTCCAAAATCCTTTCTTTTACGTTTTCTTTCTTAATTGCTACTCTACTTTGTGGGGCTTATTGCTTTGTAATGAAAAGATGTTCTTTAGCCATCTTGACTTTCTTTCTAGTTAATTAACTTTAGAATAGTGATATATATAGATTTAGAATTTGTATACAGAATGAGAGCTTCTATTTCCACGCATGTTTCTTCTAAAGATTTGATGAAAAGTTTCATATGATATCACGCATTTCAATGCTAATTTTTCAAGTAAACAACCGGCAATAGGCAAGGTTTCAATGCGAATTTTTCAAGTTTCATCAAACAACCGGCAATAGGCAACTTTGGCCGGACAACTGGCTGGTCGTCTGGTGTACGTGCAACGGCTCTCTCCAAACATTTGATGAACACTGAAGCCGCCCTCAATTTGATGAAACTTTTAGATCAAATTACCCATTTAAATTACATTTAGTTATAGAAATGCCGCTGCCACATCATTGTGATGAAAAATCCTGTATAAATTTTGTGTTTCAATAGTATTTTCTTGAACGATAAAATTTCCCTCCAAACATAGAGTTTAATGGAGAACTATACAGTGGTTTATAGTTGTTAATATTTTTAGATGTTTTAGGCTCTCTTCTAATTTAATTTGTTTCAAATTGTACTGTTTTAAGGTCCATTTTTGAATTGTTTGTAAATTTCCTTTTGAATTCCTCTTTGATATTATTGTCATATTTTTGTATCTATGTATATTGTCCAATATCCACTGTTGCTTGAATTTTTTTCTTTTTTTGTGTCAGGTTCTTCCTCTGGTTCCTCCTGATGAGGGGGGATCTCCATACTCAGGACAGGTTGCAAATTCACTTAAATGTTTAATTCATTCAGCATTGTTTTTTCATTTCCTAGAAAATAGTTAAAGAAATTTCATTACAAAACCAGGAACAGTAAATAAATCTATAAAGGCAGTAGGTTTTTTTAAACACAGTTAGGTTCCATTTATTCATAATTTATCCCGCTATAGCTTGGCAAGTGCACTGATTTAGTTCAACGGACTTAAAAATCACATTACTTGTTAAAATGGACTTCTCAAGCATCACTGTACATCTGATTCTTTTAACTGTTAGAAAGGAATGCCGTAGTTACTCCAGTTGGTGGTTTTAGTCATGAAGTCACACTTATTGTGATTTTCATAATTTCTTATCTACTATCCATTCACTCACTAAATCCTTTTGGACAGAAGTTCATTTATTGCGATGTGAAGTGTATCATGATTTTCCTTAATATTTAGGAGCAATTTTGATTAATATCTTGCATTTGTAATGGAAATGAGGCTGACCATTCTTAATGATTACTTTCAGGATGCAAATTGTGGTAATACCATTTTGATTTCTCTTGAGGAGCTTGTTAAAGATGGTCTGTTGATGAAGGAAGAGCTTCCAGAACCAGTGTGAGTGTCTTGGTTTGTGGATGATCATAATATTTAGCTTATTTCTGTGGTCTTTTTATGTGCCTTGCGCTCACCATGACATCCTCACAGAGATGGAGATCATATGCAATTCTCAACTATTGCTGACATCAAAGCTCCTTTGATAGCCAAGGTAAAGTACAAGAAATTATTGTTGCGAGTTCTTGTATTTTAGAATGTAGGATGAACTTTAATTTGACAAGAAACCACTTCCCAAATGTGCTTTTTAATGGTGGATGAACAACTAAGTCATTTATGTTATTTGCATTTCCCTACTCTATAATATATTCACCACCATCAACACCATTCCAACTATTACCACTAATGTCGGACAACCCGAACAACTACTTTTACCTCCACCATGCATGTGTCCTATGTTTCTGTCATCGTGATAAGGAAAAAGAGGGAAGATTGAAGAGTATGAGGAAAACCTGCACTGGCAAGTGGTGGAAGAAGAAAAAAATGGAGGTTTAGAATTGTTCAATTGCTTTATTTATAGGTTTAGTGATCAAATGTAAGGTAATACACATTACACACCACAAATGGCATGGAAAAAATGAGTATACAAGTACAAGAAAAATATATCACCCTTCATCAAAATTCTTGCTTGGGGTTGGGGAGTAGTACCAACAATTTGAATAGGAATAGGATTGAAATCCCACATTCCATGTGTGGTAGGATAGGATTGACATTGTTGCTGCATTAGCCCGTTATCAAATTGAGAGGGCATGAAAGATGTAGGGCTTATATTTCTGTTTTCCAATGGATTTTTTTCCACACAGTTTTTAGGCCTTGGCTTGTACTTCAAAAAAAAATCTTCATATTTTTTTGTGCTGTGGGTTTGGGGCTGGGAGCTATGTCCTTTATATCTTTTGGAATATTAGGGGCATTAGATTAAATTAATATGTTATTGATGGTGCAAAATTTTATGTTCTTCCTTTTTAAATAGAACTGCCTGTTTTAATTTTCAACATTTGGAGCTTGAACTACTGTTTAACATAGGCTCCTATATGAATCTCTTAGGCTGCAGAGAGGCTGATTCTGAGTGAAGGGGAACTGAAACGTCAGCTTGAAGATTTCTGTAAAGACCTTGATATTGCAAGTAATCTTTTCTTTATTACAATTAACTTGTGTGAAGTGATTCTTGTTGAAGTTGGGCCTATTTGTATGGATGATGATATTCGTAGAAATGTATCAAGGCTAATTAATGGAAAAATAAAATAAAATAAATGGAATGTTGACCCCAAGGAGAGTCTTGTCCTTCTGGGTTGGGACTACCCTAGACCTATCAAAGGAAAGGAGAGGCTTTCATCGTCAGAGCAAGTGGTCACATAGCCAGTTTCTATCATCTCTCTAAAGTCCAGCGTCCTTCCTACCCTTTCACTTCAGTTACTGCACACCTTCTTACCATAGGACCAAGTCCTTCCTTATCATTACTTGTCACTCTGCTATAGGATTCTTAATAAGGTAATAGTGGATGTCATCGAGCCTAATGGTTACACTTCTGATGTTCAGTATGGCTGGTCTGACCTCCTTTATGCTATAAGCACAAGGCGCCCAATTTTGACCTTCCCCATTTATGTGGCGCATTATGTTCACTGTACAACACTGTGGACTTCCTTGTGGGTCTCTTATAACCCATCTTGATATCATTCATGAGGTCCCTATTGCTTCCTCTGAGGCCTGTATGCGTATCCCTGTTTCTTAGAGGACCATCAATCAGAATGTCTCATGTGTTGCTGGCTGTCCTGCTGTTGGTGCTGCTCAGGTTGATTCTCCAGCTGCAGTCACTCCTGCGGCTGTTCCCCTTCATTGGAGCATAACCAGCTACTAATGATTTGATTCTCTAGAAGATGCAATGGCTTGATGCTGGGATGGAGGACTTTGACACTGGGCTTGCTGATCTTTGGACTGGTGTGTCTTGTCTGCAGACCAGGTTCAATAAGCAATGGAGCAACAATGTTGATCATATGTTTCATGGTGAGGAAGATATGGTGTCCGATGAGGATCATGGGGATACATAGCAAGACCTCTCTTTCTTTTTGTAACTCCTTTTAGCATTTTGTGATACCCGCGCCGGGGAGAGAGTTTATGCTATATATCATGTTCTTTTGTCATTTCTTTTCATTAATTTGATTATATATATATAGAGAGAGAGAGAGAGAGTTTATGCTATATATCATGTTCTTCTGTCATTTCTTTTCATTAATTTGATTATTTAGTATTTGCTGATATGTATCCTCCTTTATTTACATTACTTTGCTTCATATTTCCTGTGAATTTTGTTTTTCTTTTTGTTACACACTGCACTTTATATTGCTGTCTTGGTGAGATGATGTCACAAGTTTACACGTTTTTTGAGCAAGTGATGTGTTTTATCAAAGAAATCATCCTTAGTTTAAGTTCGCAGCTGTCTTGGGCTGGGTTGTAATTTCTTTGTATTTGTTTTGAGGTACATGTATTGTTTTTGGAGTTTCGTCATGGAAATGTCAAAGGGGAAGATTGTTATTAGCTAGGTTGGTTATTTAGGATGACCAAAATATCCGGAGTATGTACTGTTGGGGCTTTGAGTTGGTAGGATTTTTAGTTCAGCTAATGAGCTTGAGTTCACCACTTGAAAAGATCCTTCTTGGCAGTTGATAGAAGACTTGGGTTTTTTAACCTGCACGTATAAGACGTATTTGAACCCCTTGCACATCTTTGCTTTGGGTCTCACTTGCATTTAGGCACCAATCCTTCTTAGGACTCTGCTTTTTTGAGTTTTAAATTCACTTAAAAATATGTTGCCCCTTCGAGCCCGATCACTCAACATTTTATAGGCACGTGAGTTCTTTCTTTAATTGGCTGCTAGATTAGCACCCCACAAGCGCTCGCAGCTAAAAGTCCTAAGCGGTTTGCTTGCTCAAAGCTTTATAGGTGCTTGATTGCTCTACCTGTGAGTAGGTGTGCTCACTCAGCGCCCTAAAACTACTGAAAGGTTTGCTCCCTTAGGCCCCTGTAGTTCCTTCCATTACATAAAACTTTAGTGCCCCTTAGGGCCCAAACCCATGTTCAAAGGAGTACATAAACACCACAAAGTTTTCTTATAAAACCAATGTGGGATATACTAGTTTACTGATGTAAACGAGATTTTTTAATTTTTAAAACGTTATTTTATTTATTTTGATATTAGTATTTTGTTAAGAATCTACTCGTTTAGTATAGAATCATAGAATTATTATGTTTCTTAAATTGTGTTGATTTAGCTAGTTTCTTATTTTATTAGTTTCTTATCTTAGAGCATCTCCAACGGTGCATCTTTTTTTTTTCCTACCAAATTTGAGTAAAAGCTCCATTTGATATCAAGTGCTCCAACGGAGGATTTTGATCTTTTATCAAAACACCGGTCGATCAGGTGGATGTCCAGCCGGTCGACCGGCCAATGTATTTTTTTCACAAATTTTTGCCTAGAGGTGGTCATCCGGGAGGACATCTGGAGGACATCCGGTGGTGAAAATTCAACAATTATGAACAGTGATTTGATGAACACTCCCAGCGTTCTCAATTTGGTGAAAGATTTTTGATATCCTCGATTTGATACTTATTTGATGAAACCATTGAAGCAGGAAAAGAGGTATTTTTCATTAAATTTAAATTTGATGATAGAATTGATGAACCATTGGAGATGGTCTAACAAGAATTAGGTTTATTATAAATAATGGTTGTAAGCCTTAGGGCAACATAAGTTTTTTGAAAATTAGTATAATTTTGAGTTTTATACTCTCTTTCCAACCTTGGTTATTTTTTTAGAATCAATCATTGTTGACCCTTTATTCTCACTATTTCTTGTAAATCAACAAGTCTAAAGAAAGATCTTACTTCCAATATTCATTCTTGAATCAACGGATTCTAAGATTGTCAGTGTCTCATGTTTCTCATTGCATCATTTACCATTCTTCAACCAATATAAAGTGGTGATTTTGGGAGTCAATTTCTCATTCACTCCTTAATGGTTGAGAGCAAACAGATGTTTGTTATTCATTTATGCAAAGGTGAATACTTTACAATGTGGACTCGCCTAAACAGACGTGTGGTACTCACCTTAAATTTGGCTCAAAGATAACAAAAGACCATTTAATCAAAACCATTTTTCCAACAAATGCATACTTAACTATACTCTGGTATGATAACTAAGTTGATCTTTTGGGATTTTCACTTTCAAGAGACTTTACTTACCTTTTTGTACATTATTTTCACTATTTTGCAGGTTGGCTTGAAGATGCAGCTTATTTTGCTGCCATTGACAACTCTTTAAATACATTAAGCTGGTATGATTGGCCTGAACCCTTGAAAAATCGCCATCTTGCAGCCTTGGAAGAAATTTATCAAAGCAAAAAGGGTTTTGTAAGTCCTGTCTTATGCTTCGACTATGTCTGTGCTCAAACTTCTGCAGTGCACCTTTGGTTGATTCTGGAGGCCATTATAATTTGTGACCACCAAATTCATGCTTTCACTTGAACAGATAGACATATTCATCGCACAACAGTTTTTGTTTCAAAGGCAATGGCAAAAAGTTCGGGACTATGCACGGATAAAGGGAATAAGCATAATGGGAGACATGCCCATTTATGTTGGCTATCACAGTGCAGATGTTTGGGCGAATAAGAAACATTTTTTGCTGGTGAGTAGTTACTCAGAAACAATGACTGCTATATAAGTATGCTTGTGAAGTACTCATCTTCATGCCAGTTGCTAACTATACAATTGCCATGCAGAACAGGAGTGGCTTTCCTCTTCTTGTTAGTGGTGTTCCCCCAGATGCCTTCAGTGAAACTGGTCAGCTATGGGGCAGGTCTCTCTTATGTAGTACATAGTTAATTTCAGAAGTCTGCTTATGGGATAATGTTGATAGTCTTTGAGTAGGATGAGATTTGTTTTGGTTTTCTTCTTTGCTTATGGTAGATTTGATTAGATTGCTTAAAAGGATGTGAATTTTGTTTTTGGACTCATATATCTGCAAAGTATAAATACTACGCAAATTTACTCTACCATTGAACTGTATTATCAAATTTATTGATGTGATTTTGAAAATTAGTTGTTTCAAATTTCATCATGCCTATACACTTTAATTGCCTAGAAATTTAAATCTAATTATTCATTTAATTTTTATTTCCCAATTCATAAATTTTAAACATTTTTATCCACTCCAACCTGATTTTGATGTCTAGATCACTAGTTACTGCAACCAGCAAGTGTCATAGGCTGAAGTGGTATCTAGTAGTTCCTTCCCTAATTCTTACCACCTTTGCGGTTTACCCTCGTATAGTTCATGCATTTGAATATATATATATATATATGTAGTATGCACATTTAACTTGCCACTAAAGCCTCGTTTGGGAACATGCTTTTGTAGTAACTTTTGGGCTTTTTGGCTAAAATATGATGTGACTTTTTGGTTTTTTATGAAAAGACGTACAAAAAGTAGAAAGAAAATGAAATCTTTCACTTTTTGGTATACGTTATTGGTTTTTTGATTTTTTTAGTGACTTTTTGGCTTCTAGACTAAAAAGTGATGTTGCCAAACGAGGCCTAAGTTATTTTTGACAGTTGGCTTGATGTGTCAGCTTGCTTACTAAGTAATTTCACCTTTTGACTTAACAGCCCTCTATATGACTGGAAAGCCATGGAGAAATATGGATTTTCATGGTGGATATGCCGAATACGGCGTGCACAGAATCTATTTGATGAATTCAGGATAGATCACTTTAGAGGATTTGCAGGCTTTTGGGCTGTTCCTTCTGGTGAGGTTACATGAACTTTCATAAATTGGTTTGATTCTTGTTATATATTTAACCATATTATATCTCATAGACTCATACACATGCAGAAGCCAAAATTGCAATGGTTGGACAGTGGAAGGTCTAATATTTGAATCCCAGATCTTGTGATATTTTCCTTAATTGTCACAACAATCCACTCCATTGAATTTTTATTGACAGTAGGTGGGACCAGGGAAATCTTTGTTTGATGCCATCTTCAGAGATGTTGGAAAGATTAATATAACAGCAGAAGACTTGGTATGTTCTGATTCCATCAGATTGGATCCAGGGACTTTTAATTCTTCTATATATTTTCTTTCATTTTTTTTAATCTAGTTTTTGGTGTATAGCGCTGTTGGAATAATTTTACTTACTAAAAATTGCCCAAATCTTCATATTGGGTCTCACAAATTTCATATGGATTCTTCTGTTTTCTGATTTGATCAGTATTGCTTCTGCTAGTTTTACTGAAATTATTATTTGGCTTTTAGATATTTCATTACATCTTCATACCATCAGGACATTATTGTCTGTCCTATACATTAGTGAGTTTTTTTTATTTTTTATTTTAATGTCCAACTACTCAGTCTATATGTTCTCTTATTAGTCAAAATCAGTGCAAATATTTTCAGATTTTCTCGCACAAGGAAATATTTTTCACATCTTTAAGTTAATTCAGCTGGAATTATTCTCATTTCTTCCTTGTTCTGACATGTGACAGGGAGTAATCACTGAGGACGTAGTTCAGCTTAGGAAAGCCATTGGGGCACCTGGAATGGCTGTCCTCCAGTTTGGTAGTTACTTTGTGCATTAGTGTATAATTATGTTTTTTTATGGGTATATTGATGAAGCAACCTTTAGTTTATAGTTTGTAAATTGTGGTCCCTCTCGTCTTTTTGGTCCAGGTTTTGGAAGTGATGCTGATAATCCTCATTTGCCTCATAATCATGAGTATAATCAAGTTGTCTATACTGGGACTCATGATAATGACACGGTAAGATCCTCTTGGCCTTTGTGATTCTTAGTCTTGGAAATGGATTTGTCTTACTTGGGATAATATAGCAAAATGCGGCACCTGTCTGAGGTGGTTTCTGAAAAACTGTGTTGGTGTGTTTTGTTCTTGAAAACTGAAAGTGAAAACAGTGGAGGAAATGCAATTTGTATAAGTGTTTCTGAAAACTAATTTTGAGAAAAAATTCCTGGAAGAGCCCATTTTCAGAACAATTTAAAAAAAAAATAAAAAATAAAAAATTCAAAAGTTCAGATTCATAAGGAAATAAAATATTATGAAAATGATTACTTATAAAAAAAAATGTTATTAAAACAATAAGATTTCCAAACTTTTCATTGTTTTCGATTTCATTTTCAGAAACTTGAGAAAATTTTAACAAAAAATGATAGCTATCAAAATGATGCCAAACAAGCCTGTCAATATTGTACTGATCAACAATTGCTGTTTGTTTTATTTAATTTTGCTGGTGGGAAAAGAGAGTTACTGTTTACTTGGTAACGTCGTTTGGCATATTTTGAGACCTTTCTCAACATAGAATTTTGGAAATTGTCTCCCCATTTAGATTTTTACCCAGAGGACAAAGATGTGGCACATTTTATTTATTTATTTATAGTTTAGATTAGACATGGAAGGGCATATCAAAATTTTTTTTTTTTGCACACTTGGAACTTTTAATATATATATATATATTCAGTTTGTAAACACAGGCTGCTGACAGTTTCTGGTTATTGTAGATTCGAGGTTGGTGGGACATCTTGCCGCAAGAAGAAAAGTCCAATGTGAGTTTTTTAATTATTATGTAATACGAATCCTCATTAAGCTGTGAATTCGCCTATATTCAAGTTAGAACAATATTCACAGCATGTGCTTTTGTTTCAGGTGCTGAAGTATCTTTCAATTACTGAGGAAGAGGATATTTCTTGGGCACTAATCCAAGCTGCACTCTCTTCAGTGGCCCGAACTGCAATAATACCTATGCAGGATATCCTTGGGCTTGGGAGTTCTGCCAGGATGAACATTCCTGCTACTGTGGTAAGACTTAGCTGTATGCTTAATGCAATGGATGGTAATAGGGCTATCATGGTTTGGGCTCACCTGGCCTCCTGTTCATATTTTCTTTGATCATAGCCAAGGGCTGGCCTCAAATGTTTGAGGCGTAATCAGATCTTAGGCATGGACTGGGCATTTCAGTGAAGCCCATGCCAATCCTGTTATCAGTATCTGCACGCTTATGGTTTTAGTCCTGATTGATTACCTTCAGTTCAACAACTAGCTTTTGGCATTGAGTTTACACCAAAGACTCTATAACATGGTATCAAAGACAGTTCTAGGAATGGGAAGGATGCGTGCCCCAGGCCTGCACATGACAGGTGCTGTCACATTGCCTGGATACAAAAGTAATGTGCAGTATATAACCGTGAAAGCACCCTGACTTACAACAACTAGTTTTGGAAGTTTGAGTTCTACCCAAGACCGTTTAGGATTTAGAATGCCTTGCCTTAAGCTTTCTTGTTTTATTCATTGATATGGATTCTTCATTCCATGTAAAAAGGTCACAAGAGAGGCAAAGCAAAGGTCTCCCCCAATCCCCTTCTCCCAAAGTTTATCATTCAGGCTGCACTTGTATTATGTGTGACTTTGTCTGATTCAAATACTAAAGAGCTCTCTTCTTCCTCTTCTTTTTGGCCTGTGCGTGTGTGCGCTCATAATTATAGGCTTCTTAATGTTCACTCTATCAAGGGCTGTATTCATTTTATCCCACTGGCTAGAACCATTTCCTGATGAGGAATTTATTAACTCCAAAGACAATCCAACATAAACCTTCTGGATATAGACCCCGTTTGGTAGAGCTGTGGGAAAGTGATTATAGATTATAACTTACAGTTGTGAACATAAGCTGGTAACCTGTTTGGTGCAGCTGTGGGATTATAGATTTAAACAGTAAGGTAGTGTTTGATAAATAAGCTGTAAAATAGTTTTTTGCTTTGTAATTGTCATTTTTGCCCTTATGGACATAAAAATTGTAGTTCTTTTTCTTATTTTCTTTTTCTCCTCTTTCTTTTTCTTTTTTTCTTCTCTTCTTTCTTTTTGTTAATTGTGATTCTGTTTTCATTAATTTTTTTTCATTACAATTAATAATATAACAATTGTCATTACAATTAATAATATAACAATTGTCATTACAATTAGTATTAATTAGTATCAATTAATATAAAAATTGATACATTTGATAAAATTATTTCATTATAAATTAATTAGTGTCAATTAATGGCTTATTTTTATTTTTTCATTATAAATTATTTTTTTCATTTTTTCATTATAAATCAATTAGTATAAAATTATTTCATTATAAATTAATTAGTGATAATTAATGAACTTTTGTAATCAATTAATACTAAACTTATTAATTAGTATTAATTAATATAAAAATACTGAAATTAATACTAAAATAATTAATTACTAAAATTATTAATTTTTGTAATCAATTTTAGTAATTAATACTCAAATTATTAATAATAATGGCTTAATTATTATTATTTTTTTTATTAAAAAAATATTGAAATCTGATCGGAGAGAGTTCTGATCGACACGCGCGAGAGAGAGAGAGAGAGAGATCTGATCAACAACGTGGCGATCGCGACGTAGGGGACAATGATCAGTGGCGGTACATGGGGACGACGGCATTTACGAAAAGGTACAAAGAAATGACATGGCGATCGCGAAGAGAGAAGAGAGATCTACCGCAATTTGCCGCGATCTTTGGTTCATGTTTGTCGGAAAATCGCGATCTGCCGTGATTTGGCGACCGCGATCCACCCTCCGAACCCGACGACGAAAAACCCTCGGTGCCATGGATGTAGTAGAGAGAGAGAGGGAGAGAGAGATCTCTAGTTCATGTTCGTCGGAAATTGCTCAAAATGGCCGGAAATCACCAGACAGCTTCGTTGAAGAAACAAAAATGAGAGTTTTTTTATTTATATATATAGTACACTTGTAATTACTTGAAATCTCTAGTTCATGTTCGTCGGAAATTGCTCAAAATGGCTGGAAATCACCAGACAGCTTCGTTGAAGAAACAAAAATGAGAGTTTTTTTATTTATATATATAGTACACTTGTAATTACTTGAAATTATGAGGGGCATTTAAGTCATTTTGCCTCTCAAATTGTAGCTGCCCGGTTAAGCTGTTCCAAAAAGCTTCTCCTCTTCCACTCAAAGAAAAAGTTGATTTTTGACTTTTTAAAAAACTATAATCTGTATTATTAAGCTGAACTAAACACACAAAAATAGCTTAAATTAAGTTAAAAGCTGAAATAAGTTGAAAATAAGCTCTACCAAATAAGACTATACTCCTTGAAATATAATTATGAAAATTTCCTGGCTTATTTGCTTATGTGACATCTTTCTTCTGTATACAGTCTGGAAATTGGAGTTGGAGGATACCCAGCTCCACAACCTTTGACAGCCTGGAGACTGAATCAAGGAAACTAAGGGATCTTCTCTCAATGTATGGGCGTCTGTGAATTATTATTACTGATATTTTGCTTTGGTGAGTGGCTACATCTTTATCTGTATATTGTCTGCAATGCATTTTGTTGCATGAGATGCATGTATTTAGGGCTAATTATGAGTTGTAGGACAACTTGGAATCGACAGACAACTTGGGGACTTGAAGTAGATGGCTTAAATTTTGATTTCAAATAAATAAGTGGCTCCTAGTTTTATTTTGTTCTTATCAATTTTAGTTTTTTGTTCATTCTATATATTTGCTGCTATAAATTAAGTTCTTAATTCCTCTCAAAAAAACAATAAAGGATAAACTATCAATAGGTCTTAATAGTTAGATTTAATTCGCATTAAGTCCTATTAAAAATAAGCTTTTAACAAAATTGTTGTTAAAAATAATTTTTTGTAACATTTTTTTTACATATGGAGCTAAAAATTAACAATTAATAATTTTTTTTGTTAGAATTTTTATAAATTGTTACTAAAATTTACAATTAGTGACATTTTTTTGTGACGAATAACTATCATTGAAAATTGAGAATAGTGATTTTTTTTTTGTGATGATTTTTTTAAACTATTGTTAAAATTTATTTTTAGTGTCATTTTTTGTGACAATTTTTAAACTGTCTCTGAAAATTAACAATTTGTAACGTTTTTTAATAGTATTTGATAAAAAAAAATCATTAAATTATAGGATTCATTGGACAATAAGTTCACATATTAGGACATGTGTTCAAGTCCTCTAAAAAAAAAAAAAAAAAAAAAAAAACAACATAGATTGATATAAGGAAATTGTTTTCTAAAATTTTTATTGAGGCAATTTTCTACACACATATATATATAATATGGGAAGAGGGTTTTTGAATTTATAGTAGAGACAATTGTTCTACTAGGACATTTGAATGGTGAAGATTCATTTGTCTAATTACATAGATGGCTGAGATTATCCCTTAAATATATATCAATATATACCTACACTTACTTCCCGTCCAAAGAAAGAGTAAACTTTCTTCTCTCCCACGTCTCCCCTCTATTCTATCCTTATCTCTCTCTACTCCCCTTCCCGTTTGCCCACGTCTCCCCTCCCTTATATCTTTATCTCTCTCCCTTCTCTGTTCTCATCAGTTTGTTCTTGCGATTAGATTGTAATCGACACTCCTCTTCATCACAGGGTATTCCTGTCTTTCTCCATCTCTCTGTTGTATTTTTTTCCCCCAAATACAATCAGTTTCTGAATGATTGTAGAAACTAATTAAATTTAAGTGAATCAATCTGCAGAAATTAAATCAGTTTGTTCTTGCGATCAGATTGCGCCGCTGCTCATTATCACCACTCGCAAGGTTCCCTCTCTCCCACCCTTGGTTGTTCCCTTCGCAAGGTAATTTTGGTCTCTCTCTGTTATATTTCACATTCGGACGACATAGGTTATGCTTTAGGGTTTTTTGGTGTATGTGGGTCAATGAAAGTCTTATTGTAAGTAATCTGATCAGAGCGTAGTTGATTTCTGATCTTACGGTTGGATCAACATCAACTCATCATCCCCCAATGATTCTTCCTCCTATTGATATTCAATGGGTCTGGTTTTGTCACACCTTCAATCCGGTAAACTATTATTTGATATGTTCTAATTTGAACTCTGTTCAGTTACCCAGAAAAGTTCACAATTTGGGCTAAGTTAACTTATGGGATTTTGTTTGCTTTTTCTCTGTTTTCTGAGCACCCAAACACAATGTAATCCAATATAACAGTCCATTTTCAGGTCTTTTATAGGCAATACTGTGATTCAAGGTTCTCAAAAATCATAGCAAAACCAGCTATTTTTGACGAAGAGTATGCATTGAATAGATACAGAGATATTTGGATCTGTAGATACCCTTCAAATTGAAATTCTGATAGATCGAAATCACGATCTGCTCCAAAATTGAATTCGTTGCCCAGAAAAGTTCACAATTTGGGCTAAGTTAACTTCTGGGATTTTGTTTGCTTTTCCTCTGTTTGCTAAGCACCCAAACACAATGTAATCCAATATAACAGTCCATTTTCTGGTCTTTTACAGGCAATACTATGATTCAAGGTTCTAAAAAATCATAGCAAAACCAGCTATTTTTGACGAAGAGTATGCATTGAATAGATGCAGAGATATTTGGATCCGTAGATACCCTTCAAATTGAAATTCTGACAAATCGAAATCACGATCTGCTCCAAAATTGAATTCTGAAATCATGATTTCCCTTCAAATTGAAATTCTATTTTCTCCTCTTCATACTTTTCTGATTCAAAATTCCCTTTTTGTACCAGTTTACAAATCTTCACTTTAACCAGTTTAAATGGGATCAGATTGTAGAATCTCTTTTTAGTGCAATTTTATCCAAATGAAATGAATCACATTAAAGTTTTAATATGTTAAACAAGTCATTCTCATATATACATATACCTTGAACTGATGATAAAAATCAATGCCCACGTCTGTATTACTGCCATCGCTAATTTTACCTACCATTTAACATTTTTTTTAGAACAAAAGGACATCGTTCATGATATATATCAATCTGCAGAAACTGATTCAATTTTACTTTAAACAGTTTGTTCTTGCGATCAGATTGTATCTTTAATCAGTTTCTGAATGAAAATAATCAGTATGCCTTAAGCATAATGTGGCCCAGTTATGGTGTCTCTTTTTAGTGCAATTTTATCCAAATGAAATGAATCACATTAAAGTTTTAATATGTTAAACAAGTCATTCTCATATATACATATACCTTGAATTGATGATAAAAATCAATGCCTACGTCTGCATTACTGCCATCACTAATTTTACCTACCATTTAACATTTTTTTAGAACAAAAGGACATCGTTCATGATATATATCAACAACTGAAGATATACAAATAAACCAAAATTCTAGAGCGTTCATGTTAATCTTTTGTGAAGAAAAAAAAACCCAATGTAAATAGCTAAATTTATGCAGTTGCTTTTCTCTGCTCCCAAAGAATTTTCATATGTTGATTGGAAAAAATATAAATTATCATAAATTTTATCTTCAGGAATTGACACATAGAGATGGGTTGAATTTTTAAAAATAATTCAATTACTTTTAGCTAATTACAGTGAAGTATTTTATTTATTTATTTAAAAAGAAAGATAATAAGGTCAATTTATCCATTACACATATATAATTGCAATGAAGTATATATATATATATATATATTAATGATTTCTCAAGATTTAGTGATGTTAATTGACTGATACTAATGTATGTGGCATAGTGGCATGATCTATGGTTCAATGCAACTTGATGTTTTAGACAAAAAAGTATCAAATTGCTTCTTAATATAAAAATGTCTAATATCACATTATTTTGCACATATCTATCCTATCAATTTATACTATTATTCATGAATTTTCTTCTCTCTTTTTATCAAGTAGCCTTCTCTTCTTATGTCAAGTGTTAATTTCTACTAAGACTATTTACTTGACTTACTAAAAAATACTTTCATCACTAAAACAACATAAAAAATATAGTATGAATTCAAAATTAATATTGGTACACTTATCGGGGTAGACTCATGTCCTATATATATATATACTAGCGTATGCCCATACCTAAAGACACAGTATAAATAATATTGGTACATATATTTTACAAAAATCAATTAACATAAATTATTAATATTAGTATCACATCCTTTACACGGCATAATTGTTTTAGAGAGGGGTAATTTTATTTAGCCTTTCTGTACATCCATTTTCGGGATCAAAAAATAATTGTTTTACAGAGGGGTAATTTTATTCTTTATATATTACAAAAAAATAAGATAAATTCAAATTCATATGAATTATTAGAACAATAATAATTGAAAAACAATAAAAATAAATAACTTAACAACGTCCAAACTTTCCATGTCAAAACAACCTCCTTAGTAACATTGTTGTTAATGAGCACAAGCACATTCAGCACACAACTACTAAAAACAAGTAGCTAAGAGAGGAATATTACCGAGTCAAGAAACAGAGGCTGATCGCCTTCTAAGAAGATTTGGTTTCCATGGATTTGTAACTTTTTTTTCCTTTATATATTGTTTCTGTTGGTAAGACATATTGCTGATGTGAGATTCCTAACTCATAGAATAACTTCTTGGTGCCACACATGATGGATGTGTAGATTTGTCCATTCATAGATTTAAGATATGGAATTTTATTTATTTATTTTTAAATTGTGGTTTGGCGGCCAAATCTCAAGGTGACAAAATACCATATGCTACATTGATATTCTAAAATTATCTCAGTCTTACTGATACAATTTGCAAAATTTGAGTGGGACTTGTGAAAGATTGTTTGCTGAATGGAAGTTTGTTGCCCTGTTAATCGAATTTAATGATGAATTGGCAGATTTTTGTGAAGTTATGTATCTACATTATGTTCCATTTTTTTTTTTTTGGAAATGTTTCATTGTATTTTTCAATGTGTTGGGTTAGTTTTACTTGAGAGTTAGTATAAATTGCTGATTAAACATTTTTTTTTTTTGGTGGCATACATTTATGTTTGGACTTTCTAAATGATAATGATAAATTTAAATTTAATTTGAACACTATAAAATTGAAGTCAGTCGGGGAAGAGAAGAATTCAAATTTGGACAATTGTTGTGTTCTCATTTTAGTACTCTTCATGTTGCTAGGGTTGATTTTAATTTTATCATTTTAATGTGATTGTTAAAATACATCAACGAACAACCATAATTATATAACCAAACATTTCAGGTTGAAGTACAATAGTTATGGACAATATCACTATTTTCGGTCAAGTAAGTGTTTTTTTTTTATCATTATTTTTTTTCCTCCCTCCATAGAAATTTAAATGCCTCTCTTATAATGTAAGGCCTATTTATTTATTTATTTTAAACTTATCATATCTAATTTTTTTCTAATAAATGCTTTTTCCCTCATACTTTATAGGTGGATGAAGACTTACGCCGAACGGTAATATCAAGAAAGAAATGATTTTTTTTATCTTATTTATGTGTACAAAATTTTATTTATCACTCTAAAAATTTTGTATATATAGATTCAATTTCTTCAAGAAAGAAATGTTAATGCTGTTGTCCGCGATTAGCGTGACCTTAATACTATTCGCATTCGTGAGGTAAGCCTACAAGTAACTTATATTCGCATGCATTTTCTTATCATTTTAAAAATATATTTGAATTATATATTCTACTTATTTTTTATGGGGAAAGGAAAAGGAAAAACGCAAAGCAATATCAAAGGAGACAGAAAAGGCTATCCCTTCTGGCAAAGGAAAGGAACATACAAATCCCATAGTATGGTTTCTCAACATTTTTAGGAAGTTTGTTTTTCGAATATTTTTTTTTTATATAGATTTTTGTTAGAATTGCATAGTGTCATATACTCTTTTTTATGTATATTTTTATGAGTTATTGTTTTTAAAATATTTATTCAATTGTTTTGACTGATTATAAAATATTTTTCTAAACCATGTTAAAGTAAGCATTTGTACAATATGTTAATGCATTTGTTTGAACATTAATTTGAACACATGTTGCAATTACAACATATCATAATAAATATATAAGAGAAGAAAACGAAAAATGAAATGAAGTTTTTAATTATAGAATATATATATTTTTTAATTTTAATTTTACTTATAATATAACGGAAAGAACACGAAGAACGAAGAGGGAAGCGAAAACTAAAAAACATTACACACTAATATTCACATTATACGTACTCAATGATCTGATATTTATCTTTTCAACGTAGGACAAAAAAGATGAGTGCAATTAGCAATATGAGTGTGCTCTCTAAAAAAAATAATAAAGCCACGCAGAATTATAGGAGGTGTATGGAAGGTTGGTTAATTTAGTAAGTTATTTTAATTTTTTGGTTACTTTAGTAGGTTAAAATAATTATGTTTAGCAAGATTGTTCAATCTATATAATAATTAGATATGATGTATATGAGAAAAAAAATGTAAAATGATTAAATACATTTTTAATTTATTTTTTCTGTTAATATTATTTTAATCAAAAAAATATTTAAATACATACGACTCAAAAAATGTTTGAGGTGACATTGTTTAAATACATTATAGATATATAAAATTTTTTAAAATGTGTTAACATATGGCGATTTTAAATTCTATACTTTTTTTAGATGGCGAAATTCTATAAAAAATTCAAATATGAATTAATATTTTAATTTAAACTTTTAGCAATGAATTTGATAAATTACATTTTAACTTAAACGAACCGCCATCGTACGATACCTGCAATATATAACAAGAAGATATTTCATGTTAAGTACAAAATATTCACATATTTTGTACCAATGACAAAATATTTTCATTTTAGGCACAAAATGATAATGTAATATCAAAACCTGCTTTGGCCCAACGTGCACAACGAGAGTGTGAAAAAAATGAAAAGTCATACTTTCAATGCTCGCAACGAGAACAAGAGGGATTAGAAGAATGTATTCAACCAATACACCCTTCTTTAGCACCAAATCGTCGCAATCGTGCTTGCTTGGAATGGGAAATAATAACTGAAGATTCTCATTCTGCACAAAAATGAACAATGGTTGCCCATCATTCTACATGTTCGTTTTCTATGCCAAGCACGTCTTTAGCTCCACAAAGGAATCGGTAAACTACTATGTCTAATCTTGAAATACATATTCTTACCATTTTGTTTTATATAATTTTATTTATACACAAATATTCGTAGGTCTACTTCTATAAATTAATTTCTTCAAGAAAATCTATGTACTGATGATGAATTAGAAGATATGCCTATGAGTACATCAATTGATGCCCGAGCACACAACAATTCTTGTCGCCATTATCTTGGCAAGATGGACGTATTATGTCCTTATTGTTCAGGCTTACATTGGATGGATGAAAAATTGACCAAATCATCTATAAAGCGTCCCTTATTCGGAATTTGCTGTCTGGAAGGGAAGATTAGGCTACCTTTACTTATTACACCTCCTCCATCATTTCAAGCATTGTATGATGGGAATAATGATCAATCAAAATCCTTTCGAAGTTATACTCAATTGTACAATGCAACTAATGCTTTTACAAGTCTTGGTGCTACATTAGATCCTAGAGTACTCAGTGGAAGGGGTCCTACATCATTCACAATTCATGGGAAATTACGACATCGAACAGGATCACTACAACCACAACCAGGGCAGGATACGAGTTATGCTCAACTGTATATCTATGACCCTGATTCAGCGTTAGAAATTCATAATCGTAGAAATCCTAACTTGAGAAGGGATGTGCTCAAAACTATTCAAGATAGTTTGTTGCAAGTCAATGCATTTGTAGCTACATTTCGCCAAACTCATGCCATTTTACATCAATTAGACGCGGTAGGACACAATCTACCTGCTCATCTTCATTACAATTCAACAACTAATTGACGTCGGTATAACTTACCAACTGCAGATGAGATTGCGATTGTAATACCAGGTGATGGAACAGAGGTAAGTGGAATGAGAGATATTATCTTACATTTCCAAGGAAATAATGAGTTGATGCAAATTAATGAATGTCACCCTGCATACTTGCCATTACATTATGTTCTATTATTTCCTTATGGTGAGCTTGGATGGGAACCTGAGTTGAAATTGTGGAATGTTCAATATGATCGACATTCAACTGATCGACTTACTCAAATGGATTTTTATAGTTATCGTTTGTTTGAACGACCCACAAAGTATTCAACTATTTTGAAAGGTGGGAAACTATTTCAAAAGTTTTTGGTAGGATGCTTGGGCCACAACTGAGCAAAATCGATTGAAATACTACAAGCTTAATCAAGGGAAATTTCGGGTTGAGCTTTACCAAGAGTTGTCAGATATTGATCCATATTATGTGCGACCTGGACAAATTGGTTAGAGGTTTGTTTTGCCATCTTTATTTACTGGTAGTCCTAGACATATGTTTGAAATCTTTTAAGATTCAATGGCTATCACGATATTTTTCTTACCATGACTGCAAACCCTAATTGGCCAGAATTACTTCAGCATTATTATCACATCAAAAACCTATTGATTGTCCTGATTTAATTGTCCGTGTTTTTGAGTTGAAGAGAAAATGTTTAATGAAGAAGATAGAAGCAAATAAAGTGTTTGGAAATAAAGTTGCACATATTTTTACAATTGAATTTCAAAAACGAGGCCTCCCCCATATGCATGCACTTTTATTTCTTAAGGGTCCAGACAAAATTCGGATATGTGCTCAAGTAGACAAATTGGTCTGTGCAGAATTTTCAGACCCAAAAGATGATCCTATGCTTTTTGAAACTGTCAAATCTTGTATGGTACATGGACCATGTGGTGCTCAAAATCTGTATGCACCATGTATGGAAAATGAAAGATGCAGTAAGAGATACCCTCGAGCTTTCACAGAAACAACAACTATGGATCAAGATGGATACCTCATCTATCGTCGTCGCAATAATGGCCAAGTACATACTGTGAAGGGGCAAGAAGTTGATAACAGGGATGTCGTACCATACAATGCATATCTTTCTAAACTTTTCAACTGTCATATAAATGTGGAAGTATGCGCCAGAATGAGATGTGTCAAGTATATACATAAGTACATTTATAAGGGTTATGATTGTACAACGATGGTGTTGGGATCGATAAATGAGATTCAACAATATCTCGATACAAGATATATTGGACCTCCAGAAGCTGCTTGGCGAATATTTGCTCATTCTTTGTATGCAGAGATACCAACAGTTGTACGATTGGCACTTTATTTACCTGGAATGCATCGCGTTGTTTTTAACCCAAAAGAGTCATTAGAAACAATTCAATCTAGAGCTGATCAACAAATGTCAACTCTTACTAGCTTCTTTGCATATTGTGCTGCCAGTGAAGATGAATGTCCATTCACTTATCAAGAATTTCCGCAGCATTTTGTATGGCTCAAGTCAGAAAAGAGATGGAAATCAAGAGAAAGAGGATATGCAATTGGTAGAATGTAATTTGCCAATCCTAATTGTGGCGAAAGATTTTATCTGTGTTTGTTACCAACTGTTGTCAAAGGACCAAAGTCGTTTCGATCTTTACACACGGTTGATAATGTTGTGCATGATACATTTAAATTAGCATGTGTTACAAGAGGGCTTTTAGAAGATGATGAAGAATAGATACAATGCTTGAAAGAGGTTGCAGTTATGAAAACTAGATACCAATTGAGGAGATTGTTTAGTGTTATTCTCACCCAATGCTCTTTACTAAATCCATGTGCATTATGGTGTTAATTCTCAACACATATATGTGATGATCTTGTACATAAGATTCATACATTGTTTGTCATTTCTAACCCAACTGAGGCTCAAATTGAAGATTATGGTCTCCATCTTTTGAATCAAATGCTTCATGAATCAGGCAAATGTTTATTTGACTTCCCACCCATGCCACAACCTACTGCAAATTAGAGTACAGTAGTTGGTAATCGATTGATATTCGAACATCAACAACTGCAGAATGAGGCACAACAGACAGATCCACAAATTACTATTGATTGTCTCAACAATGGACAACGGAATGCTTATAACACAATCATTTCTTCAATTTTCCAAAATAAAGGAACTGTTTTCTTTCTTAATGGGGGTGCTGGAACAGGGAAAACATTTCTGTACAATACGATTGCATTAAAATGTCGTAGCCTTGGACATATCGTTGTTACTGTGGCTTCATCTGGAATTGCATCATTGTTATTGGAAGGAGGTCGCACTGCACATTCAACATTTTCCATTCCGTTAGATGTCTTGAAAAATTCACTTTGTGGGTTAAACAATCATTACAAGCTGAGTTGTTTAGAGAAACAAAACTCATAATTTGGGATGAAGTTCCTATGCAACGTAGACATTGTGTTGAGACGGTTGATCGTACATTGAGGGATATTCGTGATAGTGAAAAGCTATTTGGGGGTATTACTGTTGTTCTTGATGGAGACTTTCAACAAATCTTACCAGTTATACGCAAAGGAATTCGTGAGCAAATTGTGAATGCATCATTATGACACTCTGTTCTATGGAAGCATATACATATCTTAACTTTGGATTTGAATATGCGCTTGAATCATGGAGACCATGAAAATGCTATTTTTGCAAATTTCTTGATGGAGGTAACACTACTTTAACCTTTTTCTTTATTATTTTAAATTAATAAATTATGTTTACGCTCATATTTTTTTTAATTGATTTCACTTTTTTTAGATTGAGACTAATCCTCAAGAAATCATCAACTTTCCATCAACAATACACGAATGTCAAGATTTGAATGAATTGCTCTCTACAGTTTACCCACAGTTGAATATGATAGAGATGTCGACCCCAACATTTTTAACTGAACACACCATTCTATCTGCATGTAACGATGATGTCAGTGACATTAATACTACTGCATTGAATATTTTTCCAGGGAGATTATATACTTATTTTGCAGCAAATAAAATGTCTGAAGATAATGAAATTGATCTTACCATTACAAATAGATATCCTAATGAATATTTAAATTCATTGGATCCTCCCGGGCTACCAACTTTTAAGTTAGAGTTGAAAGTGGGTTGTCCTATAATATTGTTAAGAAATATTACACCGAAAGATGGACTATGTAATGGTACAAGATTGATGGTTACTAGGTGCGACACTCGTATAATTGAAGCTCAAATTTTAACTGGAGAAAAGTTTGGCAATTTGGGATTCATACTAAGGATATCTTTGACACCATTTTCTTCAGAAATGCCTTTCCAAATGATAAGACGTCAATTTCCAGTCCGATTAGCATATGCCTTGACCATTAATAAATCTCAAGGACAATCTGTGAAATTTGTTGGGGTTAATTTGTGCATACCAGTGTTTAGCCATGGCCAATTATATATGGCATTGTCCAGATGTACATCCTTTGATCGTATAAGTATTCTCCTCTCTAAAGATAGTTTGGATTCTATTACAAATATTGTTTATCCTGAAGTGTTGTTGTAGTATTCCATGTTCATTAAATCATGTTTTATCAAAAGGTAACCATGTAGATTTCTTTCTATTGATTATATACATAGATTTTTTTTATGAAATTTCAATCTAATAATAATTGGAAATATAGATTTTTTTAGGATTGGATCGAAAAATTTATGAATCTTAAAAGGAGAAATACAACTAGCTTGCTTCGATTGGGATGTAATAAAGTAATTTCAATCTCAAAGTATTTTGATATGTATATTTCCAACAAATATACCAATTTATATATATATATATTTTTTTTGTTTCCTTAAATTACCAGATTGTTGTGCATATTCCTCATTGGGGATACATACAAGTTGATACAAAGACTTTTTTGAAAGTAATGAGGAGGAAGTTTGGGCAAACACATGTTTGAAGAAATATTATTGACACATCTTCTGTAAAGCATACATATTTTAGAAAGTTTCGACCCACTTTTTTTTTATAAAGTTTTAACTCACTCTTTTGGCGTATGACAATATAATGTTTGTTTTTCTTATGTAGTTAGAATTTGATTGGCAGTAGTAACACTAACGGGTGTGCATTTTAATTTTAATTTTAATTTCTTTTAAATTGCAGAGTACTGGCTAGTGTGCATTATTTGATATTTAATTTTTTTTATATTTGATTTGTTTGAAATTGTAGGGTGTAGTCTATTAAATATATTTAAATAGTGTTGCGATTACAATTATATTAAAATCCTAATATTATTTACACCGTGCCTTCAGGCACTGGCATACGCTAGTATTTAAATAAAGTATAAAAAAAAATAAAAAGATAACTATTCAAATTTCAACCACAAAATAATATAAAGAGTTAGATAAAAGATAAAAAAAAAAACTAAATAAAAATATTATGAGTCAATTAATTATAAAAATCCCAATCAAACAATCAAAGACAAATCGACACAATGATTTTTACGTGAAAAAATCACAATTAGACACCTCCAACTATGATAAAAAATCCACGGGCAACTGCCACAAGACAATCCACTAAGAAGAATTAAAAGAATTACATAGGTATACTCTCAATTATCTAGCAAATCCACAATGCCTAATTGAACCAACCTCTATGTGCCTCTTCCAACCCCATCTTCACCACGAAATTGTCTTTCTGATGAGCCACTCTGGATTCCACCAAAGCTTCAGGCTTGAATTCTTCAGAATCCACAACTGAAGAACAACTCTCTCTTTTGTGTATAACAAACAAATCTTTGATGTACTCTCTTTAAACCATGAGTTGAATACTCAATAAAACATCAAAGAAAATAACAAAATATCCCCAGATATAAACCTTTAAGAACCAAAAAGAAGATCTTGAGGATTTCAATGAATGAGTAATCTTGTTTTGGGAGAAAACTAACTACTTATAAAAAATCCAAAGCAATCCTAGTTGGGAAAGAAAACCAACTTCTTGTTTGTAGAAAACCAACTTCTTGCAGAACTCCAAAGTAATCCCACTTCTTATAGAAACCCAAAATAAACCTTGTTTCAGAAGAAAACCAACTCCATAATGAATCTGGAAATCTGGGATCGCGCGGTCCGCTCGAGCGTGGGTCTTCCCGCTCGAGCGGAGACTTCATATTTTGTGATTTCATATAGGCTCCCCGCTCGAGCGTCCGTTTCCCCGATCGAGCGGAGAATCACACCTTCCAGTATTTTTTCAGGCAAAACAGAGATACTGTGAGCTTGCAAACCCCGCTCGAGCGCCCATTTCCCCGCTCGAGCGGGAAGGCCAAAACTGGAAAATCTTGAAAAGTATAACATGAACGGACAGGCAACTTTGAATGCATTTTTGCATTTTGCTTCGGGCCGCGAGCTAACCGGGCAGCTCGACCCCCGTCATAATCAGCGAAGTGGCAATCTTGCAAACATTAACATCACAAACTGATCTGCAAGGCCCGATTCGGGTTGGATTCGCATCTAAAAAACTCATAGCCTCACTGAAATAAAAATGCGAAAACAAATACAACTGAAAGGAGTTTTGTCAAACGGGATTGCCAAGAATAAAAACCTAACAGAACTTAATATTTTATCTTTTCAAATCACCAATTACTTATCTATACAAATTTTAAATATGATAGAATTTCATATATATCTTTTGTTTAAGCATAATTTTTTCAATATAAAAATAAGTTCCTGCAAAAGAAACCATAAACAGAAGATTAGAGGGAAAACAATCAACATTGAGCCATTTTTTTATCCCTTTTCAGTGCTTAAAAATCTTAAATATTTGCTTTACTTTTGAAATGTGTACTTGCATGAGTTTTTGCATTTGTGAGCAAGTGAGTTTATGTAAATGGGTATTATTATTTTATTTTTAAATTTTTTTTGTTACAATCTATATTTTTTCTTATTTCTTTCTTTTTGTTAATAATGTATCATTTAACTGAGATTTTATTCTTTTTTTATATTTATAAAAGCGCTACTATTATCAATTTGTAACTCTCTCACTTATTGATTATTTGTGTTTAATTTTTTTGGGACAGATGTTAGGTTGAAAATGAAGAATACGTCAAAATTTATTTGATATGGGTTATACTTTAAATGTATTCATCAGTTGATTTTTTATTATTGATTATCCTATTGAAATAACTCATGATTAAATTTATTTTTAGAAACTCATTTCTTTTAAGAACTAAACCATAAATTTCTTTTTTTTTTAATTATTTATTTATTTAGATTCATAGTTTGAGCAAATGGAAGATATCTCATATTTAAAATGTTTTTTTTTAATAATTTAAATATTTATATTCTTTATGTTTGTCAATTTAAGTTTAATGCATTTCCAAACCTTTTTTTTTTAATCATTCCAAACCTATTTGTGTTTAATGAATCAATATAACCAAAAAACAAAAAGAATGTAAAAAAATTTTAACCACTAACTAAATATAATGGGAATTAAAATTAGTTTTTTAAAAATTTATTACATTATATGGGATGATTAATGTAATATCTACTATTAATTAAACAAAATTAGTGTTACTTTTATTTAATATATTAGTTTTTTTTATTAATTATAATATGCCTTTGTTACTTGGTTGTTTGAAGTAATTCTTAGATAAATTAGTTATTGTATATGTGATGATTTACTTAATGTATGATAGTTTTTAAAAATTTTCAATAATGTGAAATATTAAATATTTTTAATGATGTGAAGTAAGATTTATATATACAAACTAAATAAAAATATTAAGAAATACAAACAAATAGCAATTTTTTTTAGTAATTACTAACTTTCTAAAATCACGTGCATCGCACGAGTGACCACTAGTATCTATATATAAGCAAATGTAGTGTTATCTCAAAAAAATTCAAAAATTCATTCCTAAATTCTCATAATTTTGAAAAAAATAAATAAAAAATACATGGCACACCCCTATAGCTCCCTTTTCACTTTTCAAGCCTTCTCATTCCCTCGCTCTATATTAAAAAAAAAAAGAGTAAAATAAAAAAAAATCACATAATATCTTTATTTCCCACAATTCAAATAAAAGGATAGAAATCTAATATAGTTATCCTTATCTATCTTCTACAAAAATCTTTAAAAAATAAAAACAAATAAAAAACCAAGAGATAAAAAGAAGCAAATTAAAAATAAAAAATAAAAAGATAAAAATCCTACATAGTTATCCTTATTTCTTTTCTATAAAAAAATCTAAAAAAACTTCTCTTATGTTCGTATTCCAATCTCCATAAATAGTTGTACTATTCTCACCAAAATGAAATTAAAGATGGTGAAAAAAAAAAGAGAAAAAACTCACAACTCTCGATTGCATGCTCTCTTCTTTGTTACAACAACATGATTACTTCTCTATGGCCCATTTTGGGAAGTGGGTTATAATTCACTTCCCAAATTATAACCCACTTTTTCTTTCACAAAAAAGCCGCTTCTAAGTAGCTTAGAGCATCTCCAACGGTAATAAGCATTTTACCTATCTGAATATTACTATAAAGTATACATTTTGTTTTGCCTATCAACTGTTTCATATTTATGCTCCAACCATACTCTTTATTTTAGCTATTCATCAAAATACTATTAATTTTATAAAATGCCACATCAGCAACAAAGATGGAGGGAAATAATCTTAATGATTAAATACATTTTGCTTAACCTTGAAGGCTAGCTACATGTAGCTAACGAATGTGAGTTGAGTTAAAATACCTAATTACATGCCTAGTGCATTGGAGTTGAAAAAAGTGAGTCATACTAGGCATTTTACCTAACAAGCATTATATGTCTAGTGCATCGGAGATGCTCTTATAAGTAACTTTTAACCAAAAAGCTGATTATAACCATCTTTCCAAAATAGTCCTATATCTTTCTAAATAAACACTCGCTCAAAACCTGTTTATTTATAATTTACTTATAAAGACATGGGTATGTCACTATAATTTTAAAGGTTTTATTTACTTTTGCTTTTTTTTTTCTGACATTTTTCAGTTGCGTGTTTCATATTTTTATTTTTAATATTGAATCACTTTTTAAAAATTATTCAATCATTCTCCATTTTCATAGTGTTTTTCCTTTTCAAATATTTTGGACAAACAAAAAAGTAATGGCATCTTTTTGTAATCATCATCCTAAGAAGCTGAAGTTGAGGGTAAGAAGGAGATGAAAAAACTATGAAGACTTGAATTAATGTGCAAAATTGAATACAAACTTAATAATATTAAAAAATTAATATTTTATTTATGTTTATCTTTAAATTTAAACATTTATTTGCTGGTTGTTAAACAAGTTTTGAGTTTTGTTCAATTATATGTATGCATTGGACTCTCCTAAAATCAATAAATTTAAATTTTAAAATAATATTAAAATTATTAGCTTAAAAATATCTATTAACTACTTTACAATCCTATCTTATTAGAAATTCCTTTAAAAATTAAAAAATTACCAAACAACTTCATATCTCCATCAAAATATCTTGATTCTTTAGAATTCATATTACACTCATTGATATTGATTCTGCACAAATGAGTATTCTATATCCACCCAAATTGCTTGGAGCCAAAGAACCTATTCGAATAAAATCAGTTTGACGGTTGAATTTTAGATTTGTACAAAAACAATTATTATAGAATTTTGAATTTATATATATATATATATATATAAATTAAATAAATTTGTGCATGAAATAAAGCCTGTTTCGTTCACTTTTCCATTCTTTTATTATTATTATTTTTATTTTTACAAATTCTATCCAAACACAATTTCAAAGTTTCTTGAGTGATTGTGCAGAGAAAATAGATGTTGGTTCATAACAGAAAAAATAAAAAAATAAAAAAAAAATCATGGGAGAAAATTGTCTAATTGTATAAATTTTATAAAATTAACATTGTATTAAACGATTTATACATTGAATTCATATATTTTTCTTAACTTCATAATCTACTTAACTAACAAATAAAATTTTAATTTATGAAATACAAAATAACAAAAGTATATGTTTTATTTTATTAAAACTAAATTAGTATATAATAGTAAGAATGGCAAAATGTTTAAATAATTGTTGAGAGTGGGATTTGAACCCACGCCCTTTCGGACCAGAACCTTAATCTGGCGCCTTAGACCAACTCGGCCATCTCAACAATATTGCTGAGTTTGTTATATTATTTATATAAAGTTGGTTTTTTAAGACCATCAATAGCTTTAGGAGCTGTTTGGTGCAACTTATTTGAACTGCTTAGAGCATCTGCAGCAAGCCAAGTTAAAATAGCTATTCAAAATTTCACTTTACTATTTTAGCTAGTCATTTTTTTAATATACACTCCAACAATACTATCTATTTTAACTATCTTCTATTAAAATACTCTTATACTTTAACTACCTTCTTTCCAATCTAAAAAAAAAAAAACTAACTTCTTTCAAAAAAAAAAAAAAAAAAAAAAGAAAAGAAAAGAAAAACTAACTTCTTTCAAAATATTCTTATACAATATCATGCACGCAAACTCATGAAGATGGATAAAGCAATCCATATACCAACAAAAGCAAAACTTGCGGATAGTAAAAACAAGCATAGTGTGCTCACAACTGAGACCAAAACCTACACAAGGACAAAAGAAGAATAGGCTTGTCTGGTTTGTTTTTAGAAGAGTTGTTTTTGAAAAAAATTTGAAAGAGTTGTTTTAGAAATTTTTTTAGTTTGTTTGGTTGTATATTTTGAGAGACAAATTTTTTTTAGGAGTTTGGGATGATTTGATATTTTGGGAGAATTGAGTAAATGTGTGTGAGAGAAAAAATGATTGAGAAGGAGAGAGGAGATAGAAAAAATGATTGATTGATGTGTAAGAGAGAAAAAGTGATTTTGAAATTTTTTTGAGAAAAAACTCAAACCAAACAAATTTTGAATTTTTTTTTTTTTAAAACTCATTTCTCAAACTCAAACCAAACATACCCATAATCTTCGCATGCAAATTCTGTATAAACAGTGTAGTTCTGAATAAGGCTGTTCAAAAATCCGTTCAAACCGGTAATCCGGACCGAACCAGACCGAATCATACGGTTTGGTTCGATTCTATTAAGAATTGGTTCGGTTTTGGATTAAAAAATATGAGAACCGTAAAAACGGTTCGGTTAATGGATTTTATGAAAAAACCGCGGATCGAACCGAACCGAACCGGATTTTAAAAGATATATATATATATATATAATATCAAGTTTTATTTTTATTAATTAATTTTTTATAATTTTAATGATATTAGGATGGTATATATATGTAATATTAAGTAATACCTTAATATTATTAGTTTTTATCATGAGTTAAATGTAATTAGTTTGAGTAATTATTTTGCTAATATTAATAATTTGTTCTTGTAAATAGAAATTTTTGGAACCGTAAACCAAACCGAAACCGAACCGTTTTTTTGGTTTGGTTCTGATCCGGTTTTACAAGTATAACGGTCTGGTCTGATTCTCAAAATTACAGAACCGTTAAGATCGGTTCGGTTCTTGAATTTTCTCAGAACCGAACCAATTCGGACCGTGTACACCTAGTTCTGAAGGTGCATATGGAGAAACAAAAAAAAATCAAAATCAAATCATGTACAAGTTGGAGACTGGAAGAAAAAGAAAGAATTCTCAGATTTCTTTTCCTCCAACTTCAGAGCATCCTAATGGATGCTCTATAGAACGAAAATAATGAGATCTTCACAGTATAAATAGATACATAACAGCAAGCAGAAAAAGGTCGTAGACTTGCCATGGAGTAGGCAGAATAAACAAAATCAGATGCTCCAAAGTTGACTCACAATTGACTCACAAACAAAATCAGCAGCAAAATCAGATCAAAAACATCTTCAAGAACATATAACTTACAAAGTCATATATTCACAATTGAAAAAATTAAGAATAAAGCAGCTGGAAATAGGATGCTCATCACCACTTCATTCATCAATTCCATGGCTGAATCAACACAAACTCTCAATTTCTTGTGTTCCCTTGCTTTTGCAGTGCTGCTCATCACCACTTCATCATCACCACCATCAATCTTGATCAATATCTTCCTACTCTTCATCACCATGATCAGCAACACGATAAACTTCAACATGGGTATGCCCTAGGCCATCAAACTTGCCAAGCTCACAGTCCATCAAGTCATCACAGCTGCATGAGAGTGCATCATCTTCCGCTGCACCCAAATCAAATAACCAATCCAACCACAAATAAAGAAGTTCCAAATCCTGTACATAGTGTCAGTAGCAAAATTTTCCTTTGATTGCAATATTTCATGTGTAGAAATCAAATGGTTATTTGCTTATAACAAGACAAGGAGAATACAGTACAGAATATTGATAAAGTTACATAACTTATCCACCAATTCAACTATAATTTCATCCTCCTGTACATAAGTTACGCGAATAATTAATTTGATCAAATTAGAATTTATGAGATAATACATATATTAGTAACTTAAAGAGGGAAAATTTGACAGAAATTAAGAGAATTTGACAGAATTTGACAGAAATTTGATCAAAATTTATGAGATAATACATATATTAGTAAATTTGACACAAAATTTGATCAATTAATCAATGTTACAGCCACCTATGCTACAATACCATAAATTCAGCTAGGTTCTCCATTCATGGAACCCAAATAATTACAATCTATATTCTAACAGAAATTACAACAAACACATGGTGTGCAATACAAACATATAGACAAATTACATTAGATTTTAAATTATTTGAAATACATGCCCAAACTCCACATATATGAAAAGGTAATTTTTTTTTTTTTTGAATTCGACAGATTGAGAGGGCCAATTGATATCCATTTCTGGTGCAGCCAAACATTTCCAAGACCATTAGTTCTATAAAAATAAGCTCATTAAACAGGGAGAGGTAAAAAAAGTGAAACAGATTATTTCCAAATATGAAAAATATATCACTATCAAACACTCCCAATACCCAAAATGGACCAAAACAGAAGAGTCTAACTCTAAAATTATACAAGCAGACAAAATTAATAACAAACATAACAAATTCTTATAGTATGTGACAAAAGTTAATGACAAACCTCTTTAAATCTCACAATATTGGGATGTTTCAATGATCTGTGATTCATGATCTCCCTCTATACATGCTCATCAATCTGCAGCAAAAAAAGAACCTCAGAATAAACCCAAAAAGAAAAAAAAGAAAAAAGACCCAGATGGGAAAAATGATAACCCAGATAGAACAAAAGCGTGAAATTAAGAAGAAAAAAAAAAAAATTTTCGCCTCTCTCGATTAATTTGACAGCAAAGAGCTCTCTGCCATTGTCGACGATCGGAAGAGACATTGGAGTGTTGAAAAATTTTACCGCCAAAAACCGAATTCAGGAGGTAAAAATAAATAAAAAATTGAAAGGCTCATGAACAGTACCTCGCTTGTCCTGGCGAGGTACTGTAGCTCACCACCATTGTAGCGATCCTTGAGCGAGTCTGCTGGAGCAATGTTTTACCCTTCCAAGCTCGCTTCTATGGCTAAAAGGAAAGAATAGCCAAGCTGCTGGAGATGCTCTTATAACCCTTTTTTATTATTTATTTGTTTTGGAATTCTATGCCTATATCATTTTTTTTTTTAAAGCTTATATGAGTTATTATGCCTAATAAATTATAAGTAAAAATTACACCAAATAATTTAGCATAGACTTTCAAAATAAAAAAGTTATAAGCAACTCAAATAAGTTGCGCCAAACAATCTCAAAATGTCTAAGGCCTTGTTTGCAAACTTGGCTTATAGAAAGAAGATAAATAAATAAATAAATAAAAATAAAAAAATAATAATACAAAAGTAGAAAATTGTCAAATATATATACATATATACAATGATGGATCTTGGGGGGGGAGGGGGTTAGGGGCAGCCGCATCCTCAAAAAATTTAAAAAATATCCTATATTATATTAAAAATTTTAAAATAACTTAAAATTATAAGAGTTTGCACTCTCAATTTTTTTGTAGATAATTTCAAAATTATATAGAGTAGCCTACAATTTTTTAAACTATAAAATAGCCCCTCCAAAGACATAATCATAGATTCGTCCTTGTATATATACATATAGATTTACATGTATCAATAACTCATATAAAAAACACACAAAAAAAAGCCGAACTTCTCTCCAGTCTGAAATCAGATTGGAGCGTGTTGTTGGATTTCATGCGCCCACTATGGAGTCCACATTAATGATCCAAACTAATCAATGTTTACAGCTCGTCAAGTAATTCATCCTTGAAAAAAATTACCTTGATCGGATACCGATAGTCATTTAATCATATCAACTTTGTGTCAACGGTAATTGTAAATTTAAAAATAAATGTTATGTTTGGTTTGTATTTGTGAAACAATTTTGACTAATAATTTTCTAGAAAGAATTTACAAAATTTTAAAATTTGTTTGGTTATATGTTTTGATAATAGTTTTAGAGTTTTGGAATTTGGAATGATTTAAATATATATATATATATATATATATTTGTAATTGAATAGATTTGTGTGACAGAAAAAGTGATTAATTACTATATAAGATGTTAAAGAAAGAGAGGGAAGAGAGAAAAAATGATTGATCGATGTGTAATAAAAAAAAAAGTGATTTTGAATTTTTATTTTTTTTTAAAAATTTGTAACAAAACAAAATTTGAGATTTTTTTCTCAAAATTTGTATCTTTAAATACAAACAAAACTTGGCCAAATTATTGAAACAAATGTGATTTAATTAAGTGATTATTGATATCCGATCAATATAATTTTTTATAAAAAATAAAATACTTAATAAATTTTAAATATTATACTATTCGAATCATCAATATGAGTCTCGTGTTAGGCGCACGATGACTCAACAGAATGCTCCAATTTTTTTTGGAAATTAAAGCAAAACAAGGAAATTGTCACAGATACAAAACAGAGAGATACTAGCCTCTCATCACACTACAACCAATCATGTCTTCGATAATCAGGGAACTAGTTTCTACTAGTGGTGTTTCAAGGAAAACAAGGTGTTCATCTTGGGCAACGTCCAGATTTGCTAATCTATCAGCCACTCTGTTGCCCTCTCGTAGTGTATGACCAAGAGAGCAGTTGCAGCAATCCAGTAAGAACTTAGCATCTTCAATGAGGGTTTTGTAAGGAGAGTGTGGATTTGGGCCTTCCTGAAGTTGGTTAATAGCTTGTTCCAAATCAAATTTGATCACTACATCTCTAGTGCCTTTTTGGAAGAGAATGGTGAGGCCTCTATATAGATGGCCCATAGTTTAGCCTTCAAACTTGACCAATGGCCTAGCTTGCCATAGTAGCCTCATATCCAGCTTCCTGTCTCATCACGCAATAGGCCTCCATATCTTGCTTGGCCAGGATCGCCTTTGGAACACCCATCAACATTTAATTTTAGTTTGCCTGCAAGAGGATGAAACCAATGAATTAGTTTGGGAGAAGAGAAGTGTGGGTGAATAGGAGATTGAAAAGCCTCATCAATTTCAGCCACAAGGTCTGTGATCTTCTTGAGGCTATTATGGAATGGGTTGCTTTGATTTTAAAAAACAACTGAGTTCCAATCCTTCCAGATTTGTCAAAGAGAAACAATAAACACAAGGGACCATCTATGTACTTGGTATAGGATTTTGCTTTTAGAATTACAAGTAACCCATTCCTCAAGAGGCTTATCAATTCTCACATACCATCACTTGGTGTTTCAGAGATGAAGCCATACGTCTTTGGACATGGGGTAGCTGCGCAATAGGTGGTTCATGTCTTCACAGAACTATCCACATCTCTGATTGAAATATGTTCCTCACAAGTGGCAAATGATTAGTTAGAAGTCGTCCTTCAAGCCTAGCCAAAGGAAATATTTTAGTTTTTGGGAAAGTTTAATTTTCCACATCAATTTCCAGTCCTTGTCAGTCAGGTTAGTATTATCATTGGAAATTAATTTTTTTGGTGCTTTCACTACTGCTTCTGCTTATAGAATGCTCCAATTAAGAAACCTAACTCGAGAGAGCTCTGTCAAAAATAAAAATAAAAAGAAGCCAAGCCATACATGCTAGTCATTCACGTTTTTCAATACAATTAAGGTCTCATTTAGTTACAATTTTAAATTATAACTTATTTTTCTTTTTCAGCTTATTTGACTTAAAAAAGTGATATATACAGTTTGTAATTTTTTTTAGCTTATTTGAATTTCTATCTTTTTACCTTAATTATAATTTTTTGAGGATATCTTGAATATTTGCATAATAAAAAAATTATGTGATGGTTCAACTTTCTTTTATAAACTATAAAAAGTTATACCAAGAAGATTTATAGCTTATTTTAATTTTTGCAAACAAATAATAAAAATCTATAATCATAAAAGCTAACTATAAATGATACCAAACGGGACTTAACATTTTTTATTTTGTAAAAAATCAGTATCCACTTGAAAAAATAGAGGGTAAATTATAAATATACCCCTTGAATATTGTTTAAAATACGAATCATTTTATGTGAAAAAATTGCAAATCAGTGGGACAATGAAAAATAATTGCACCATAGATGAAATTTGTGCAACTCCAACATATAGAAATTGTTGGTATTTTTTCATAATAATACTAGAAAAATATATTAAATTAAATTAAATAGAAATAACAAAATAAATTTATTTTTTTAATTAAAGAATGAAATACAGAATAAATTACAAAACTAAAAATATAAGAACGAATTAGATTACATTATGGAACATATTGTAAGACAGATTCACATGGACATGCAAAATAATATACAATAAAAAAGTTTAAATTAAAAACTTTGAAGAATGAAAAATAAGGGATGCATACCGAAATTTGTGTAATACCACAAATTTCCTTAAAACAGATTCCTTGAAACATGTAAAATAATACCACAAAAATAAGCTAACTAGAGATATGCCAGCGTCTGTCTCCCAAGATACAGTGGTCGAAACCAGCTAATGCAGAAGCACCTTTTAAATAGTTTCGGCGAACTTGACAATAGCAACATTCTCTCTAACAAAAACCAAAGAAGAGGCTAGCACAAATAAGATAGAAAAAAAATTTCTTTGGTATAAAAATCATCTCCAACTATTTATCTCAAAGCACCATCTCATTTTCTATTACAAAACCTCTCTAAAACAACCTACTAAGTTGAAGAAGAAGTACCTTTGTTTATACTAAAAGGGAAGACTCTTAGCCATGAAGGCTAACACATCAATGGGATCATCAAATTCCATTAACCAAGGCCATCAATTCTAGTCATCATATATATAATGGCTATCAACTCTAGCCATCAAAATCTTCCTTACATTATATGTAAATATATATATATAATGATATTTAAATAATCTAACTAGATGGGTCGCAAAACGAATATGGGTGTTGGATCCCAACCCGATCTAAACCCAATCTCATACACGAGCAAGCCTAATACAGCATAACCCAACTCAAGCCCAAAATTAAGTTTAAGTCTAAGACCAAACCCAGCACATGCACATGCACAAACACAAACACAAGCACAAGCTTAGGCCCAGTCTAAACTAAGAATCCAAATCTAAGCCCAACTTTTATTAATGTTTATTTTATGATACAATTCTTATTTATAAACTTCTCACTTAAGAAAATACAATTCCACTTAGATCCACTTTAACCGATGATTGAGTCCCATTTTAATTTCGAATTAAAATTGCTGAAAGTCATTATTTTCCAATAGAAATGACTTGCATGAAAGACTTAAACCATATATACACTATAAAAATACAACTATTTTTAAAAAATTGCATTTAAGTGAAGTATTCATGTTTAGGGGTGGTTTGGCATGCTATAAAAAAATATAAAAAATTAAAAAATTATCACTATTCACAAGAAAAAATATATAAAAAAAACAAAGTTACACAAAAAAAAAATACAAGCCAACTTTCTATGACATGACAATGGTACAATCTAAAGTGATGTCTTCTAAAAAAAAAAAATTAAAAAAAAAAGTCTCAAATGATGGTACAAATTACATAGGTAGTCAGTGCTGTACGGCCAGTGGGGGCCCATCACAGGCCTCGTTTTGATAATCTGAACCGTTCAATGTGTAGAACTCATCGAGTACTATATGTTTGTAAAAAATCATGTTGATCGGATATCGATAACTATATAATCAAATCAGTTTTGTATGTATAAACAAAAATGACCGTTGAACAAATTAACGGCTAACAAAAACTAATCCGATCAGATAGCTATTGATATCCGATCAATGTGATTTTTTATAAATATATAGTACTCGACGAGTTCTACACATTGATGGTTTCGATTATCAAAATGGGACCCGTGGTGAACCCCACAGACTGAACAGTACAGTCCTATGTTGTACTCGGATTGGAGGCACTATCCAGTTCTGAAGTCTGCAGCATATAGTATTGGCTTCATGGTACAAGGGATGTCGCATTTATATATTTAGGGATAATATGATAATTTTTTTATTTTATATAATATTTTAATACATATTTTTTTTGTAAAAAGTTAAAAAATTATCCCAAATGATCATATTTTTTTCCTCTATTTTTTTATTCAAAAAGTTAAAAAGTGCACTTATTTTGTTCATTTCAAACAACTCCCTAATTTCACTTTTTTGAGTTATTTGTTAAGAAAGTAATTTGAAAACTATGCCTTGAAAATAGATATGTGTTTGGTTTTTCAAAAATTTCACTATTTCAAATTCAAATTTCCCTCTACAGATAGAGAGAGGACTGCCCAAAGGATATATTCAACAATAAAAATAAAAAATTATCATATCAAAAGTACGATCATGTTTGTTTTACACACACATATATATATATATACATACTATGGGTCAATTTGGCAAGACTTAAAGTGGGTTTTTTTGGCTATTTTAGCCATAAAAGACAAAATAGGCTATTTTAGTCACAAAAAACAAAACATCACATCCAACTCATAATCATTATACTCTTCTCTAAAAAAAAAGTCAAAAAAGTCAAAAAGTCAAAAAGTCCTTCCCAAACCAAGCTTTTTAGCTCAGGCTAAAATAGTCAAAAAAGTCAAAAAGTCAAAAAGCCAACACACTTCCCAAACCAACCCTATATATGTATCAAAACATAATTCGATATACACTCATTTATGGATGCATATCCTACCATTAAATGTGTGACTTTGTTATAAAAGATGGTGATATCAACTACAAAATACGTAACTTCGTCACAAATTAGCATTAAAAAAAATCATAACTAACTTACAAACTTTTGTAACATCAAATACAAAATTTTGGACAGTTTTTTACGTCAATTTCTGACAATGTTATGCATATTTGTGTTAATGTTACAAAATTTTGTGACAAAATAAATTTTTTGATATACATTTATGAAAATTTATAAATGTAATTTTTCACTACTTACAACGTAATTTTAAAATTGTTGAAGTTCATAAATTTATATTTGAAATTTGTCTTCATAAATTGTTAAAGTTAATATAAATTTTTTTTTTATATTTAAAATGGTAAATGTATATTTAAAAATTCAGAAATAATAGAGACCTCCTTTTTCTTTGACCTCTACAATTTCCATTGACACATGTCAGTAAGTGATAGGAAAAAAAATAAAAAATAAATAAATAAATAAAAAGCAAAAAGTTAGTTAATTCCAATACATTAGAGGTGATAGGGGTCAAGAAAAAAAAAAAGGGAGTCTCAATTTTTTTTTCTTAAAAATTTTATCATAATTTTTGAAGCTCATTAATACATTAAATATAATAAATATTACAAAATACAAAAAAAATTGTATATTTTCATTTTTATTGTATTCTATACAATTTTTTTAAAAAAAACTTATACTACTTTTAAACAATTTACATTTGTGAAGATGATAGGCAGGGCAATAGGCAATAGGCAATAGGCAGAGTCTATTAGGAATAGGGTTGTAGAGTGTACGATGGGTTACATCTATCCACATCACATATAGAATAAAGAAGAATCAGGATCATCGGCCGCGGTTTCAGTCATCCCCAGAAAGCAGTCCGAATCCCCTCCTTTTCCTCTTTAAGTCAAATTTCTCAAAAATGATTAGGTCGACGAGGAAGAAGAAAAAATTCAAAATTCAAAAAAAAAAGCGTCGTTTGGGGCCCAAACGGCCGAGGATCCTCGCTCAATAAAGAAAACGGGAGTGATTCATCCCCAGAAAGGGGAGTCCGAATCCCCCGATTTTCCTCTTTTAAGTAAAATAAAAAAATAAAAAAAAAAAAACAAAAAAAAAAAAAACAGTTTATCAAAAATGAAAATTAGGGGATTAGGAAGAGTTTTTTTAGGGGAATTTTTCATTTTTCTAAAGAAAAATATTTGGGGGTCCTAATTTTTGTGGCTCAAATGGCTCAAAATTATCAAAACGATGTCGTTTTAGCAATTTTGATGTTGTTTTGTATTCAAAATGACGTCGTTTTGGCAAATTCAAGCCATTTGAGCCTAAAAAATTAGAACCCTCCGTTCTTTGTAACATAAAATCTGAGAAAGAATCTAAAAATTGATTTTGAAAACTTTTCAACATATCTTGGGGGCGTGGTTTGGAAACATTTTATTTTAATAATTTTTTAATTTTTTTAATTAAAATATGAAATAAAAAAATTAATATATTTGAGATAATTTTTTAATTTTTTACTAAAAAATATACAAAAAAACAAAGAAAAAAAATGAATATTTAACTTTTTGGTATACAATATGAATTTTTTAATTTTTTAATAAAAAATGTTTGGGGGCCCTGATTTGTGTGACTCAAATGGTTCAAAATTGTCAAAACGACGTCGTTTTGAAACGACGTCGTTTTTGACAATTTTGATGTTGTTTTGTACTCAAAACGACGTCGTTTTGACAAATTCGAGCCATTTGAGCCACAAAAATTAAGACCATCTACCATTACTGTTTTTTAATATCTTTTTAACTTTTTAATTAAAATATTAACTTAAAAAACGAGGCCCGAATATTTTGAGAAGTTGTAAAAAGTCCACTTCCAAACTTTTAACACATTTCTTTCTTTTACAAAAAAATTAAAAACAATTTTTAACAATCTTTTTAAAATACCTAACAAAATAAAAACTTTAAAATTTAAAAAAAATTAAATCCGAAAAATAGAAATCAAACAGAGTGATTATGGATGTGTTTGGTTTGTATTTTGAGATAAATTTTCAAAAAAATAATAATTTATGAGAGAGTTTAGAAATTTTTTTAGTTTATTTAGTTGTATATTTTAAAAATAGCTTTAGAGTTTGAAAGTTTGGGATAATTTGATATTTTGTTATAGAGTAATTGAGTAGATGTGTGTGAGAGAAAAAATAATTGAAAATGAGAGAGGAGAGAAAAAAATAATTAATTGATGTGTAGAAAAGATAAAATAATTTTAAAAAAAAATTCAAAATTTTGAACTAAATAAAATTTTAAAAAAAAAATTCAAAAATTATATATTGAGATACCAAACAAGTCTTACATTTTTACGATAGCGAAAGTACTTCATGTGTATAATGCAAACGGGGAAGGGGAGGTGCTGTCCTGTCACAACCAAACGGTCCTCGTTTGGGAAGTGGCTAAAATAGTCAAAAAGTCAAAAAGTCAACTAAAACACATCACATCACCTCTCTACTTTTCTGCACACCTTTTCGTAAAAAGCCAAAAAGTTACTAAAATAGCCTGTTCCCAAACCAAGCCTAAAATAAAAATGAAACTATACGCGGCAAAGCATTAAGCCCTGTTACTTACTGTTTAGAATTATTTTAAAAAGTAAGTTAAAAATTAATTTTAATTTATTTTAAATATATAAAAGAATAAAAGAGCAATTTGATTTTAAAAAAATTAAAATTTTAAAAATTACTTTTAATCCCTTGACCTAACTTTATAAATAAATCAAAAAATTTATATATAAACCAAAAGGAAAAAAATTTGGACCTCGAATCATTCTCTCCCGAATCCTCCGAATGGCTGAAACGACATCGTTTCAGCCATTAAAATTTTTTTTTTTCTTTTTTCTTTTCTTCCGCCATGTTCTTCTTCTTCCTCCATTTTCTTCTTCTTCTTCTTCGGTCTGAAGCAGAGACAGAGAGGGAGAGGGAGAGAAAGAGAAGAGAGAAAGAGAGAGAGAGGAAGGCAGTCGCGAGTCCCCGATCGCCTCCGTCGCCGATCGCCGCCTCTGCTCGTCGCTGCGCCTCCGCCTCTGTTGCCGATCACCGCCTCTTCTTCCTCCGTCTTCTTCCTCCATTTTTTAAGTCCCCTCCAGTTCTTCTTCCTCCCCTCCTCTCCTCCTCTTCCTCCCTCCTCCCCCTTCTTCTTCTTCGTCTTCTGCTGAAATTCGGAGCATTCGAGGGACCTCAAATTCGAGGTCCCAATCGCGGTTCAAACCAAAAAATAACTATGCAAGTTCCCAAAATATCTTTTTAGAAGCCACCAGTTATAGTTTAGATTGACTTCAGGGATAAAGAAGAAGCTTATTAAAAAAAAGTATTGAAACAACCCACCGTTTTCCGATTGAGTTTTTTTTCAATAAAAAAAAGTGTTGAAACAACCCACCGTTTTCCAATTGTTCAATTGTAGTGAATACTAGGTGAAAATTAAATGAAATTTACATTTGTTAAAAAGAATAGTGTTACATCTTTTAATTTTATTTTTTCAATTTCATTTCTAATGGTGTGATCTTCTCATATAAAATGGTGTCATACTACTCTCTTTTTTTACTTTAATCTCTCTAATTCCATATCATTAAGAGTAAAGTTGGGGATGCAAAATTAAAGGATCAATCATTATTTCTTGTTAAAAAAATTGAATAGGTTTGATTAGTTGAAATATATATATATATATATATATAAGTTGAATTAGTATAATATGGCTATTTGTCTCAAAATTAGTTTTTTGTAAAAATAAATTTTAGAATAAATTACACCAGTAATTTTTATATTTTGCCTGCGCCATTTTGATTTATATAATTTTAATTGACTCAATTTTGCCTATATATTTATGACTTTTTGTCAATTTAATTCAATTTATTATAGTTATTAACAGAAATTATGAAAAATGCACATATGAGCGACATGTTAAGAGCAAATTTATAAACTTTACAAATTTACCAAGTTAACATCAACCAACTTAGTAATTATTTTTGTCAAAAATCTTAATGTCATTATCAATTAGACTAAATTACATGCAGAGATGCCACCATGTTAAGTAGGGGTGAGCGCGGATCCGTTGTGGCCGGCCACAGAACCTTCAATCCGCCATTCGTCCGCCAATCCGGTGAATGTGGATTAGTAGATGGATACGAATCGGTTTTGGCGATTTAAAAGTTTACAAATTTTCAATATAAAATTGTGCACTTCCTCAAAAAAACAATTTGGACATAATTCAATTGTGCACTTCCTAAAAAAACAACATGGGCATAATTCACACATAGGTAACAAATATTCTACAAAAACATAGGTAAGCAAAAGATAGTGCACAATCCATATATTTGATATACTACCAGACCAAAAACAAATAATTCAATTCACATCTATGTTCTAGATAGTGTGCCAAGCCGATAATTCAATTCACATCTATATGCATCCAATGGTTCAATAAACATGCACAACCTAGGCAATGCAACTCATGCAATGCAATATTTACATCTATGTTCTAGTGGGCAATGCAAAAATAACCTAGACAATTCAATTGGTTTTTATTGGTTCCAGTGGGCATAATTCAATATCACCCAAAAATTGTGCATCCAGTGAGCATAAGTCATCTAAGTTACACATAAAATAGAAGGAAAACATTGTGTAACCAAGTTCTGATCATCCAAAGATCAAAAAAAGAGGTTACGGTCATCCAAAACATTGTGCATCCAACAAATATTATGCATTCAAACACTAGTATTAGAGTTATCCAAAAAAATTGAAAAAGTAAAAAAGTCATTCATTTCTTTGAGCCAAACCATGAGCCATCTAAACCTGCATAACAAAAAAAATGAAATTATGTAATAAAGAAAATACTAAAAAATTTTAAACTTAAATGAAGTAAACATATGTTAACAACATTTAACCAAGGAGAAATATTTTACAAATGATATTAAACTTCAACAAAATTAATCTTCGAACTTGAGCTTGAACATGAACTTGATTTCGAAACAATTACACATAAAACATAACACACACACACACACACACAAAAAAAAAAAAACATGTGAAGTGAAGATAATGAATTTTGAATAATACAAAATAAATGAAATGGATAAAAATAAATAAATCATTGTATATATTACCCGAATCATATTGTTGTTCAAATTCTTCAGCATCCTTTATTACTTGTCGAAGGCATATTGGAATGTTACTTTGAAGCCAATTTTGTGTACAAACAAGAACCTCCACTATCTTGGAAGCAAGTGATAATACTCTATACTTTGTTGCATTAACCTTCCACTACTCTAAGATATCAATTAAGCATTCTTCTCACCTTTCTCAATATCACCTAAGTACTTGTCCAATTCCGACATACTCCCACTACTAGAAAATTGTCTCTCCAAAAATGAGTTACATTGAGAGTTCACAATAGAGTGTAGGTCATTTTCATCTATCACCATATCTACTATTTCATTTACATTAGAGGCATGCACATTTGTTGAATCAAGTGTGGCATAATGATCATACAATTGACTCAAACGATTTTTCATTTTGTCTAACATTTCTTTTACTTTTACCACATCTCCACTAAAAATTGTTGAAAAACAAACTACCAAGTATGTCATTTTTCTTCGAGGATCAAGCACAACCAACATACAAAAAGAAGATTGATTTTATCCCTATTTTCCCAATACATGTCAGACTTCTCTTTCATCTTCTTTGCCATTGAAAACAAAATAGGATCATTGTTTTTGATTAATTATCCAATTATATTTTCAATGACAAAAATTTCAGTATAGAATGTGTTTGAAGTAACAAATAAAAACCTAGAAAATCTCTTTGTTGCATTGTAGAACATTCTAAGAAATTTCAAAAACACCATATAATTATCTCAATACTTACATGTAGGCATCTCTCTCCTCTCATCCCCTTCATTATCAAAAAAGTAGTGTTTATAATTGTAGTCCTCCTCACTCATTTTTTGAAAAGTACTCTCAAATTTTTTCGTCGCCTCCAACATAAGATATGTGGAATTCCACCGTGTTGGCACATTTAGGTACAAGAGACTCTTACTTTCAATTTTCAAACTTTCTACATACTTTTTAAAAGTGTCAAGGCGGTTTGAAGAAAACCTCACATATCTCACTGCATGCCTCATATTCGCTATACAAGACTCAAGATCCTTCATTCCATACTAACAATGAGATTTAGAATATGCGCACAACAACGCATGTGTAAAAATTCATGGCCCAAGACAGTTCCCTTCCACAGTTTGTGGTTCATTTCAAGAATCTAATGGTTAGATTATTGGAACTTGCATTATCAACAGTTAAGGTAAAAAGGCCGTCAATGTCCCACTCTTTTAAGATTGCCTTAATTTTTTTACCAAGAGTTTCACAAAAATTTATGATCATCTTTTGTAACTTCGAATCATCATCAATGAAATGTGTAGTTAAACACATATAACACAAATTTTATATAGAAGTCCATGTGTCTGTGGTAAAGAAAATTCTACACCCCTTCACAATTTTCTTCAACCTCTCCCTTTCATTGGTGTATATGTCTATAATGTCCCTAGCAACGGTATATCGAGATGGAATCTTGAACTTGGGTTGCATAACATTACAAAACCTCTTAAAACCAACCCCGTCCACAAATCTAAAGGGCAATTCATTAATTACTATCATCTTGGCAAGATACCTTCTAGCAACTTTTATAGAAAATGACATAGCCACAACATCAACAACACTCTCCTCACCCGGCTTCTCTAGGTTGAAATCCCAATGATTATTTCCCATGAGTATCTTTATATGGATCGTTGTACAATTTTCAAATGACTTAACAAATTACTTGTTCCATGACTCTTAGAGCCTGCCATATATTATTTCCCATCAATGCCCTTAATCTTTTCAAAATGATCCCAAGCCTTTGATGTTGTTCTCCCACTACTGCTACTAGTTTTGGCCAGGAGTGGTCTAGGAGGGGAAGTATTAGGTTGGATAAAAGGGTCAATAGAAAACAATTCGGGCTCAACATTAGGACTCACAAAAAATGTTTCTTCACTTAAAGGATCTATGACCACAAGATTATCAAATATACTGGCAAAACCAATAAAAAATCATTCAAACTTATCACTAAATCAGTTTAGCAGCATATAATACATGAACATATTTTTTTGCTATTATCATTGTATTTTTTAAAATTGTTGATTACTGGACCCAATACACCATTTTTTGTTATTATCTATTTATTTTATTATTCTCAACCCTACAATATTTCATAAATTATCATTAGGCTCAGAACAAAATACAAGACATCTAAGTAAAAAAGATAATAAATATGAAAGTAACCAATGAACTGTAAAAGTTATGAACAAGTCACCAAAAATTAATCTATTATTTTCATTTTGAATATTTCAACTGCCCCCTTTCTCAACTGTCATGAATCTTTTTATTTTTAGTTCCTAAATCAATTTATAAACACAAATTTTGTATGGAAGCACTGTAATACTATTAAATCAGTTCCTAAATCATTCATTTTTGAAGCAGTTCCAAAATTACTTTATAAACCAAATCAGTTCCCAAATTCCTAAAGCAGTTTCACAATAAAACTAAATTGAACACAACACATATAGCAAACGAAATTGAACCCAGAATTCAAGAGGCATAAATGTTGAATAAGAGGCAGAAAACAACACATACAGAGAGTGTGACATACCAGAGAACATAAGAACTAAACAAGAGGAAAGAAGAGGAGAAAAACAGAAGAGGAAAAGAGAAAAAGAGGAAAGAAAAAGAGCAAAACAGAACAAGAGAAGAGAGGGAAATGAAAGAAGAAGAGAAGAAGAGAAGAGAATACCTCAGTCCGTTCAATGTAGATCGCTCGCCATTCAATTTAGTAGATCATCAGTTGGCTGTTTAGTGTAGATTGTTGGACGAGAATGATGGATAGGGTTTTGGGGGTAGAGAGAGAGCGAAGAGAGAGACGAGGGAGAGTGTGTCTGTGTTTGAAATGAGAACTAGGTTTAGGGTAAACTAAACTCAGAAAGAAAAGAAAAGGGCTGAAGCGTAAAAAAGAAAAAAAAAAAAAGAGTCATGGTCGGGTTCGGTTTTGTGGGTATAATAGCGGATCACACACAACCCGACACGAACCCGAGAAACCATGAATTCTAGACCAGCACCCGCCTGCTACATGCCACGCATCCACCCGTTAGGGGTCAGGTATGGCGTAGGAATCAAAACGATAGAAGAAGCAAAATTTATGGACTATCAATATAATTTACCCTAAATTTTTTTAGAAAAAATGTTAAAACATCAACACTAAACAGTGGGTTGTGCCAACTTTTTACTTATTTTTTTCAACTAAACAGTGGGAGAGGTCCAAAGCTAAGGCTTGCAACTACCTATGTGAACGGATGCTTGCTAAACTTAAAAAGATGGAAGGCCAAGTTGTTATCTTAAGCGGGAATTGAGACATTCATCAAAGCAGTGGCCCAAGCTATGCCCACTTATGTGATGGCATGCTTTATGTTCTCCAATAGGGTGTGTGACAAACTAAGCTCCTATATCCATAATTTTTTGGTGGAAAGGGGATCTGGCTGGAAGGGGTATTCATTGGGCCAATTGGAGGAAGTTAAGCCTTACAAAGCATAATGAGGGCTTGGGGCTCAGGGACTTTGTGAGCTTTTAATCAAGACTTGTTGGCTCAATAAGGATAGAGGCTAGTAAAGTACCCGAATTCTTTTTGTGCTAAAATGTGGAAGGGCATCTATTACCCAAACTCTGATTTTGAACATGTTGTGAAAGGGCATGCGTCTTGGGCTTCGTCTAGTCTTTTGATGGGGCGAGAAGTGCTTAAAAAAGGTCTAAGGTGGCAGGTTAGTAATGAGGCTTCAATCAATTTTTGGGATGATCGGTGGATTCTGTTAGCGAAAGATTTCAAAGTCTAGTCCAAGCCAAGAAGGGCCTACACTATTCGTGTGGTTTAGGATGTTATTCATCCTTTCACGAGGGAGCTTGGGACAGGGAGAAACTCAAGTACAATGTTTCAGATGCTGAATGTAAGGCCATTCTTTCCATACCTATTTTAGTTGGAAATGAGGAGGACCATGTAGTGTGGCACTACGATTCAAAAGGGGTTTACTCGGTTAAATCAGGTTATCAAGTGGCTCTGAAAGGGGATAGTCAAGAGGAGTTTTGCTTTCCCTCGTCCTCCTACACTTGGTCTGCTAAGGAATGAAAGGTGGTGTGGAACTTGAACCTTCCTCCTAAACTTCGACATTTTATTTAGAAGGTATGTACTAATGCTATTGCAACAAAGGCAAATCTTCATAAACGAAAATGCTCCGCCGACGATACCTGCCAATTGTGTCATAGAGCTACGGAAACAATTAAGCATATGTTGTTTGGATATGGATAGATGAAGGCAGTGTGGTTTGGTTGTGGGCTTGGGCTTTGTATTGACCCTAACTTGCTGGTGTCAGTCACTCGGTGGCTAAGGGAACTTCTGTCACAATTTAGGACTTCTCATGAGGGGAAGGAGCTTATATGCAAGCTGGCTTGGATCATGTGGGCTATCTGGAAAGCCCAAAATGCATTCACCTTCAATCACACTCCAATTAATCCTATGGTTGTTATTAACAATGCGATGAGGGATGATGTGATAATCATGTCCCGTGTTATATTAATTAATCTTAATTATGATTGTGGTTACATGCTTAATATGATTTTGGGTGCTACTTATATGATTATGTGTGTGTTTGAATTCCTATTTGTTCACCGTAGGAAAATTTGTTTGATTTTCTATTATAGAATTTAAATTGAAGGTAGTAGAGGCGTCAAAAAGTGAAATTATTGTATTTTGTGCTTGGCATGATTTTTAGAGCCTCTGAAGTTTAAATAAAAATTGATTTGGATCAAATTAATTGGGTTAAATTGATTAGTCTTAACCCAAATTGATTAGACATATATATATAAGTGATTTATTTACACTTATGTTCACTTTTTGAGCTCATTCCTTACTACTTGGCTGAAATCACATTTTAGAGAGAGAGATCGGTTTAGAGAGAAAGCCATCCTTGTAGATTTTTGCAAGAGAATTCAAGATTTGAAAGGCTAGGCTCAAGAACTAGCTAGAAATTGGAAGAATGGAGCCTCTAGATGAGTAATTAGACATGAATTCATGAATTTGAGTTGTAATTGTGTGAACTCAGAGACAAATTGTAATCAAGAATATGAATTGAGTTGAATTTGATGAATTTGAAGTTTGTATGTACATGCATGTAAAGAATTGTCATGAGTTTACATATTTGAGTACAAACATGCATTTTATGATGAATTAAAGGCTATGTGGCACATGCAAGTACGATAATGTTGAGTTTCACGAAGATGATCATCATTTGTATTACTTAAGTTGAAAATGAAGCCTATATTTCACATGCATGTATAATTCAAAATGATATGGAAATTAATTTGCATGAGCTTTGAAATTATGAAGTAAGTTTGATATGATTCGAGTTTATGAGATGGAATCATGTGAATTTAAGGTTCAAATCTTGTAAATTTGACCTTTACATTCATGTTAAAAGTTATATGGTAGAAATATAAGCCTTATGATATAAGTTACATTGATTGGGACGAAGTTTGAAGCTCAAGCGAGTTCTAGAAAACCAATCGGCTTGTCCGCTCGGCGGGAAAGTGCAGCTCGGCGTGAAATCGAGCTCGAAGTTTTACAAAGAATACCGCGGAGGCTCGGCGGCCAAAGTTGCGCTCGGCGTACCTGTTTGCAAAACTTCTCGCTCGGCACGGAAGCCTCGCTCGAGTAAATTACAAGCAACGATAATTTTTGAGACAAAAGGGGTTCGCTCAAGTGGCCAAAGTTGCGCTTAAGCAAGGAGCCCTGTTTCAAAAATTTTGAAAAGTCATTTTGTGTTTTGTTTTCCGTTCTCTTTCATTTCTATGTACTCTTAGGCATGCATTGGGCATTGTAAATGACCTAAAAAGATAACAAAGAGGCCTAAGAGAAATAAATAAATTAAGAATGGAATGAATCGTTTATGACCCAATGTGTTATGAAATGCGTAGGGTCAAGCGCAAGGAAAAATCATCTGGCAGATCACTGTGAGTAATATCTTAGTAAAGATATGTTCAAGTACGTTATTTTTCAAATGTTACTTTTGTATGAACCTTATGGATTTGTATTTTGAATTATGGATGAAAATGTCAGTCTTTTGCATAAGACTAATTAAATATGAATATGATCATGATCACGATCACGGATATGAGACACAGATAAATACAAATGTGAGAATAATTGGGCCAAAGGCCGTTTGACATTAATGATTGGGCCGAAGGTCGTTTGACACAAACAAATTGGGCCCAAGGTCGTTTGATAAGAATGAATTGGGCCCGAGGCCGTTTGATAAGAATGATTTGGGCCTGAGGCCGTTTGATGTATTAGATGGAAACTTAAATGGGCCTATGGCCGTTTGATATGTTTACTACAAATTTCATTCATGTAACTCCTTTTTATTTTGATATTATTCACTAGGCTATCACTCATTCTCATTTATATGTGTGTAGGTGAACAAAGAGATGTTTAATCCCAGCCTCAGTGAAAGACATGAGAGAAGTCAAGTTTTTGTAGAGTCAGCCCGAACGTCTCACGCATGAGACTTGTTTTGTTTTTTTTGTTTTCTCCTTGTTACCTTGGTGAATATGTTGGATCACCATGTACATAAGTTTTTTGTTTGGATGATTGTATGTTTGAAAGTTCCTGGACATATAAGATGTTAATTCTGTCTATATGTGTGAGTTATTATGGAATGTTTTTTTTACCATGTAAGCATAGCTCATCGGACAAAATTTTTAAGTCTGCTTCCGCATCTGGCCCCATATTATTAATTATTAATTGATTTTTGTTTGAGGCCGTAGGTAATCTCATGATTACTGGCCGGTTACGACCTTAATCTATAGAGACAGGTTCGGGTCATGACAAAGTAGTATCAGAGCACAAGTTAATCACTCACACACTTGTCCAAATAAGCAGTAAGCATCTAGAAAAGATCTAGGATACATTCATGTGATAAGTATGAACTCGAAGACATCGAACATATGTTTAAATGCTTCGAAATGAATAACTATGTGCTATATGTTTTGTGATTTACTTACATTGTGAATTATTTGAATACGTATACTCTTTTGTATATGCATACTTGTGAACATTTTTGTATAAAGAATAATGTAAGTCTAATCAGATAATAGTGAGAACAAGAGGTGATGAAATAGAGGAGTCTTCTACTGCCAGAATTGATAGGATGGAAAGGTTGATACAGGATATGGCAGAAACATAGAGACAACAACAACAGTGGCAATAACAATGGCAACAGCAACAGCCACACCCTCCACCTCCACCTCCACCTCCACCTCCACCTCCAGCACCACCTATGCCAGACCTACAGAATGATGACCAAACAATAGCTCTCACCAAAGAGTTTAAGAAAATGAAACCGCCACAGTTTCATGGGGGATTGGATCCATTAAAGGCTGAAGCATAGGTCCTCGGCATAGAGAAACTGTTTGAGGTATTTCCTTGTCTTGAAACTCAGAAGGTGTTGCTAGCCACTTTTAATCTTGAAGATAAGGCAAGAAGATGGTGGATGTTAATGCGTGAAAGCAATAAAGATATTGGTTGGGCATAATTTTTAGAGATTTTCTATGACAAATACTTTCCACAATGTGTTCGTGACAGGAAATTGTCAGAGTTCATGGGACTTAAGCAAGATAGCATGACTGTAGTTGAGTATGAGGCCAAGTTTACTGAATTAGCTAGATTTGCACCACATATGGTCGATCTGAGCTACAAGAAAGCGAGACATTTTGAAGGAGGGCTTGAGGATGATATCTTAAAGAAGGTGAATGTATTCAAGCTAGAAACCTATGTCGAAGTGTTAGGCAGGGCCATAATATCATAAGCTATTATAGCTAGATAGGCCAAATCATCAACTAACTTTCGAAAAGTAGTAAAAAAAGCAGGCTTCTTCTAAAAAAGAGACTTTCAAAGAATCAGAATACGGGCTCCTCAAGTTCTTCGAATTCTTCTAATATCATATCTCCAATGTGCAACTTGTGTAGAAAAGGGCATCGTGGGGTTTGTTACTGTATATCAGGGGCCTGTTTTAAGTGTGGTAAGATAGGGCACATGGCGGAGATGTTAATCAAGCGGGAAGTTAGTGCTAGCTCAATTGCATCAATTCCAAAACCGAGGAAACATTACAAGGCCTACTATTACCGAAGATACCGTGAGGCAAGGGAGAGTCTTTGCACTTGTTCGGCGATCTTTATCGACTCAAACCCGCCCTAAAAGTTTGGCATCGTAAGGCCGATAATCCTAGATTACCACAGCCTTCTGTACAAAACATAAATAATCGAGGCTCATGAGCGGCAAACTAAAACAAATAGTCCAAAGAGTCATGCCTTTATATGAACAATATATTACATGCCAAAAATGTTAATTCACCCATATACATACATCATAGGCTCACGCCACATATACAACCAAAACAAAACTTGTACGGCCTTCTAGGCCTAGCCCCAACTCGGAGGCACACAAAACTCTGGTGGCTTCAAAACGGTGGTTCGACCAAGACTCCGCCTAGGCTTGACTCCCTGAATGCTCACCTATAAATACATATACAAACAATGAGCTAAAGCTCAGCAAGTAACATTAAAGTAAAAGGGTAGTGAACGGATTCCTCATAACATATATCCGTAAATCAAATCATTCATAGTCATAATCATAATCAGAACGTGCATAATGGCATACTCCATAGAACATAACATAAACCGTCTTCCGACTAGAGTAATCAGCTCCGGATACTGATTAAACAAACACCACAATGAAGTGGCTAGCGAGATCTCGTAAACTGGTCATGGACCCGCACTAACGTGCCGTCCCCCATGACTTGGGACTATCTATGGATGCCATACTAGATTCGCAAATCAGGACATTCGTTCACGGGTTTAAAATCACATTTCAAAAACATATCATATCATATAGCATTCCGTATAACATTCAAATACATTGCATATCAACATAACTTTACAGAAATGTTACTCACAGTGGGTTTCCAAAACCGGTTGCACAGTCTTCAAGGTTTGACCTGCAAATATAAACATTACAGCATAATCTCTTAATACATAAAGTAAACACATACTTGTAATCTCCTCAACTTAACTTAATTAAGCCTTAGGAATGCCTAAAATGTAATAAGGATGTCCAAAACATGCATCGAAACACTTCATGAAATTTCTAAAAAATAGGTCCCCGCTCGAGCGGCAAAACCCCCGCTCGAGCGGACTGCAACTATGACAAAAAAAAATACTGGATGTGCGAAATTCCCGCTCGAGCGGCAAAACCCCTGCTCGAGCGGACTGTGAAAATCTGGGTTTTCCAGGTTGCAGATTCAAGCTTCAAACCGACTTTCAACCTTTCCAAATTCATTTTCTGGCATGCAACTTTGAAAATCATTTGAAAACTTATGAACTTACATGTTTAAAACATCATTTCAAGAAACCATAGCTCAAAGGCTTGAAAACAACTTCCAAAATCATCAAATTCAAAGCCCAAAACACTTGAAAATCACTTAATCTCAACTCATGATTCTTAAACAAAACCCACATGCATCATATAAGGAATCAAACCTTGGTTTAAGATGAAAAATCATAAATTATGCTCAATAATTCTAATTTCATGATTTTATACATCCATTTCACACTATTATGCCATAATCTTGAGCTCAACATACTAGATGTCAAGGATCAACAATCAATTTCATGAAAATCTTACCTTAGATGGTGAAATGGAGAAGTTTAGCTTGATTTCTCCCTTTTTCTTCTCTTCTTTCCCTTGCTTTCCTCTCTTTCCCGAATTCTCTCTCCCTCTCTCTTTTCCAGATTTTTCTTCTCTTTTTGTTTTGAGTCAAAGAGGGTCAACAATCCTTATCTATATATATTATAAATAAACCATTGTGCCAAAACACTTAAGCCAAACAAGGCCCTTATACTTACTTATACATCATATATAAACAATTGTGACAACAACTTGAGCCAAACAAGACTTACGAATCAGACGAAATTCAGTTCTCAATTTATTGTCCCAAATGGTTCTAAAAATTCCCGGTATCATAGAGACGTGCTCAATTTCATTTTCTAAACCCATTACGGTCGTCAATTTCAGTCCCGAAGTTGTAATTCCAACATATATTTTTCTAATTCCAACAGATGTTCTTCAATTAATTCATCTTAGCACATAATTAATTACTGATAATTGTGACATACGTCTCGGGGTCATTACACTCTCTCCACCTTAAGAAGTTTGGTCCTCCAAACTTTGCTTATCCTAGCATAATCTCAATCAGATATCTCGATCACATGGTATTATTCATTCCGTAACCATTCAGTAGTTCACCACAGTGTCATCATATAAAGAGAACAATTCAACGGTTCTATTCAGTTATTCAGCATGACAAAGCAGTTCTTGGATCCGTCTCATAGCAGTGAAGGCAATATCATAACAGTCAAACACGTAAGAAATAAATCTTGCACATAGAACTGAAGTCAACTAACAAATTCCATAGCGTTCAATGCAAAGGTAGTAATGTAGATATAACAATTCATAATAGTTCATAGCAAAGGTAATATCCACGGATTCAAGAACTGCTTTGAAAGGTAGATGAGTTATAGACCAATGGAGGACACCAATGCAAGAAAGGTAGATGAGCCAGAATCTTCGAATGCTAGACTAGATCGGTTAGAAAGAATGATGGAAGCTTTAACTGGGTTGCTGGAAAAATATGTTGATGTTAAGAAACAGAAAGTAGAAACAGTTAGCGACTCAACGACTTCCGTGAATGGGAATTTGAATTCAAGTTTTGGTGATAATACAAGAAGGGGAAGTAGCGGAAGTATTAGAATACCCATTTGTAGGAAATGTGGAAAGCAGCATTGGGGCATTTGCCGTCGTATATCTGGAGCTTGTTACAAATGTGGACGGAAGGGACATTTGGCCAAAACTTGTCCACGAGTTTATCCGAAGAATGTGAGACCCGTTACTAGTGGGGTTAACTCAACAATGACACCGAGGACAGCCACCACATCTACTCGAGGGAATACTTTGAGACAAGGAGGGTTTGTACCTAGTTTAAGACAAGGCAGAATAGTGGAAAAGCAAATGTAGGTATGATTTTAATTACCTATTATGACGTTAGCAATGTTACCTATGCGATGGAGAAATTATAGAACATGTGACTAGAATGGGACAAATTAGATTAATATTTCGTTTTCATATGTAAACCATGGTAGAACAATCGAATATGAACAACATGAAACAAATTGAGCTGTGATCTCAAAACCAAATGTATCTTAGACTTGATTTGAGCTGATTTTGGTGGACATATATGAATGACTTCTCTGATGCAGACTATCTTGCTAAGGAAATGACAATTTAAAGCCGTGTTTGACTATTTGGATATATATGTTTTCTATATGAATTTATGATTACATGTTATGTAATGTAGCGGGTAAATTAACATTTTTGGCATGTACATATTTGTTCATATAAATGCACAACTCTTTGGACTATTTGTATTTAGTTTTCGCTTCATGAGCTTGATTATTTATGTTTTATGCAGAAGCTTTGTGGTAATCTAGGATTACTGGCCGGTTACGATGCCAAACTTTTTGGAGCGGGTTTGGATCGTGACAGATACACGGAACACAGAAGTCGTTGTCTCGGGTACCATCTCTATATGCAACTAGGATGCTTTTGTATTAATCGACTACGGATCAACACACTTTTTCATAACTTATGCATTTGTATCTAGATTGAGTAGACCTTTAGAATCATTGCCATATTTGTTATATGTATCTACTCCATCCGGGGAATTTGTGTTGTGTACATCTGTATGTTGATTTTGTGATATGCGTATTGGAGATGCTACCTTGCATGTAGATTTATTACCCTTGGACTTTAGACATTTTGATGTAATCCTAGGCATGGATTGGCTAACTAAATACTATGCCACCATTGATTGTGTAACGAAACAAGTTGTATTTAGACCACCAAGATAGGAAGAAATTGTGTTTGTGGGTAAGGGGGTTGTGCCTCCACCTTATTTGATGTCTGCAATGAAAGCATGTAAATTGATCAGGAAAGGATGCCAGGGTTATTTGTATTGTGTGTTATCTGAACAATCTGTGAATATTGAATTAAACAGTATTCCTGTTGTTAAAGAATTTCCAGATGTGTTCCCAGATGAATTGCCAGGGGAATTGGTTGACAGAGAGATTAAGTTTATTATTGAAGTTGTCTTTGGGCACTCGGTCTATTTCTAAAACTCCCTCTGAGAATAGCTCTTTGAAATGAAAGAACTAAAAAACAAGCGCAAGACTTGCTTGACAAAGGATTTATCCGACCAAGTACTTCACCATAGGGTGCGCCAGTATTATTTGTGAAAAAGAAGGATGAACCTTACGCCTGTGTATTAACTACCATGAATTGAACAAGGTGACAATAAAGAATAAATATCCCTTATCTCGTATTGATGACTTGTTTGACCAGTTACAAGGATCACAAGTGTTTTCCAAGATTGATTTGAGATCCAGGTACCACCAGTTGAAAGTAAAAGCGAAGGATGTTGAGAAAACTACATTTCGGACAAGGTATGGCCATTACGAATTTCTTGTTATGCCATTTAGGGTGACTAATGCTCCTGTAGTATCGATGGACCTAATGAACCGAATTTTTAAGACTTACCTTGACGATTTTGTTGTGGTTTTTGATATATTCAAAGAGTAGACTTGAAAATGAATACCACTTGAGAACTGTTTTGCAAACACTTAGAGAAAATAAATTATTTGCCAAACTAAAGAAATTTGAATTTTGGTTAAATGAAGTTATTTTCTTAGGGCATGTTATCAATAAGGAGGGGATTTCAGTAGACCCACAGAAGATAAAGACAATTGTGAATTGGCTTACTGCAACGAATGTAACAGAAGTCTGCAGTTTCATGGGCCTAACTGGGTATTACAGACGGTTTGTAAAGGATTTTTGGAAAATAGCTATACCACTTACCCAACTCATACGCAAAAGACAACCATTTGAGTGGACTGATGAAAGAGAGTCCGCCTTTCAAGAATTGAAGACAAGATTAACCACTGCACTAGGTTTGACATTGCCCTCAGGTATGGAAAACTTTATGATATATAGTGATGCTTCTTATAAAAGCTTGGGCTGTGTACTAATACAGAATGGAAGGGTGATCGCCTATGCCTTTCGTCAATTGAGACCGCATGAAAAGAACTACTCGACACATGACTTGGAACTAGCCAAAGTAGTGTTTGCTTTGAAAATTTGGCGGCACTACCTGTATGGGGCGAAATGTGAAGTTTACACAGATCACAAAAGTTTAAAGTAATTTTTTACCCAAAATGAACTGAATATGCGACAAAAGAGATGGCTTGAACTAATAAGGATTATGATCTTCAGATTCAATATCACCCTGGAAAAGCCAATACCGTTGCCGATGCGTTGAGCAAAAAATCAACGGGGAACTTAGCTTGTCTACTCACTAAACAAAAAGAAATTTTGCAAGATTTTGAGAAAGCCAAGATTGGAGTCGTGCTACATGAACAAGCTAGGTTAATAGCTGTCATTTCAGCTGAACCAACAATAATTAATGAAGTCAAGCAAAGACAAAAAGATGACGAGTTCTTTAAGAAGATAATTGATGAGTTTGAGGCAAATCCGAGATTGGAATTCATCATTGAAGGTGAAGTATTGAGGTTTCAAAGCAGAATATGTGTTCCAAACATTCCTGAATTGAAAAAGAGGATTCTGGACGAAGCTCACAAGTCAATGTTTGCTATGTATTCGGGTAACAACAAAATGTATCGGGACTGGAAGCAAAGCTATTGGTGGCCCAAAATGAAGAAGGAAATCGCGAAGTATGTATCCAAGTGCCTTTAATGTCAGCAAGATAAAGTCGAACATCAAAAACCAAGCGGTCTACTTCAACCTCTCCCTATTCCAGAATGGAAACGGGAGCATGTTTCCTTGGATTTTGTTGTTGGCCTTCCTCGAACTCTTAGAGGTATGGATTCTATTTGGGTCATAGTTGATAGACTTACTAAATCTGCACATTTTCTACCTGTGAAGACTACTTTTGATGCTTATAGATTAGTCACTATATATATTGATGAAATTGTTCGTTTATATGGAATTCTGGTATCTATTGTCTTAGATAAAGATCCAAAATTTGTATATAGATTGTGGACGAGTTTGCAAAGGGCTATGGGAACAAAACTGAGATTTAGTATTGCGTTCCATTCACAAACAGACAGGCAATCAAAACGGACCATACAAACTTTGGAAGACATGCTTAGAATGTGTGCCCTAGATTTTCAAGGGAGTTGGGGAGATTATTTGCCACTAGCAGAGTCTGCATACAACAACAGCTTCCACTCCAGCATTGGTATGACACCATACGAAGCCTTGTATGGCAAGAAGTGTAGATCGCCAATTTGTTGGACAGAAGTCGGAAATAGGGCTTTACTTGGGCTCGAAATTGTACAAGACACTTGGAAAAGATTAAAATCATCAACAAAGGCTCAAGGCGGCCTGAGCTAGTAGAAAAATTATGCGAATGTTTGAAGAAGACCTCTCGAGTATAAGGTTGGCAACCATGTATTTGCTCGTGTGATTCCGATGAAAGGCCAGCTAAGATTTGGTAAGAGAGGTAAATTGTTACCTCATTACATTGGATCGTTTCAAATTCTGGAAAGACTTGGTCTAGTTGCTTACAGAATTGCCTTGCCACCGGGATTCGAGCAAATGCACAATGTGTCAATGTTGAGGGGTTATTTTCGAGATCCATTTTATGTGATTGATTACCACCGGATAGCTCTGGATGAAAATATGGAATACAAAAAATGGCCAGAACGAATCATTGACCGACAAATGAAACAATTGAGAAGCAAGTCCATCCCATTGGTGAAGGTAAAATAGAAAGAACACTATGGGAAGGATGTCACTTGGGAAAAGGAGGATGAAATGCAACTGCGCTATCCACATTTGTTCTCAGACGGAGGTAAAATAAGTTTAGAGGACCAAACTTCCTAAAGGGGGAAAGATTGTGATAATCCTATCCTGTGTTATGTTAATTAACCTTAATTATGATTGTGGTTACATGCTTAATATGATTTTGGGTGCTACTTATATGATTATGTGTGTGTTTGAATTCCTATCTGTTCATTATAGGAAAATCTGTTTGATTTTCTACTATAGAATTTAAATTGAAGGTAGTAGAGACATCGAAAGTGAATTGACTATATTTTTGTGCTTGGCATGATTTTTTAGAGCCCCATGAAGTTTAAATAAAAATTGATTGAGATCAAATTAATTGGATTAAATTGATTAATCTTAACTCAAATTGATTAGATATATATATATATATATATATAAGTGATTTATTTACACTTATGTTCACTTTTTGAGCTCATTCCTTACTACTTGGCTAAAATCACATTTTAGAGAGAGAGAGGGCTTGTTTAGAGAGAGAGAGAGAGGAACCACCCTTGTAGATTTTTGCAAGAGAATTCAAGATTTGAAAGGCTAGGCTCAAGAACTAGCTAGAAATTGGAAGATTGGAGCCTCTAGGTGAGTAATTAGACATGAATTCATGAATTTGAGTTGTAATTATGTGAACTCAAAGATAAATTGTAATCAAGAATATGAATTGAGTTGAATTTGATGAATTTGAAGTTTGTATGTACATGTATGTAAAGAATTGTCATGAGTTTGCATATTTGAGTACAAACATGCATTTTATGATGAATTGAAGGCTATTTGGCACATGCAAGCACAATAATGTTGAGTTTTACGAAGATGATCATCATTTCTATTACTTAAGTTGAAAATGAATCATATATTTCACATGCATGTATAATTCAAAATGATATGGACATTAATTTGCATGAGCTTTGAAATTATGAAGTAAGTTTGATATGATTTGAGTTTATGAGATGGAATCATGTGAATTTGAGGTTCAAATCTTGTAAAATTGGCCTTTATATTCATGTTAAAAGCTATATGGTAGAAATATGAGCCTTATGATATAAGTTACATTGATTGGAACCAAGTTTGAAGCTCAAACAGAGTTCTGGAAAACCCAGAATTCAGCTTATCCGCTCAAGCGGGGAAAGTGCCGCTCAAGCGTAGAAATCGAGCTCTCAGAAGTTTTACAGAGAATACACGAAGGCTCAAGTGGCCAAAGCTGCGCTCGAGCGTACCTTATTTTGCAAAACTTCTCGCTCGAGCGTAAATTGCAAGCAACTGGTACTTTTGCAGACAAAAGGGGTCCGCTTGAGCAGGGAGCCCTGTTTCAGAAATTTTGAAAAGTCATTTTGTGTTTTGTTTTCCGTTCTCTTTCATTTCTAAGCACTCTTAGGCATGCATTGAGCATTGCAAATGACCTAAAATGATAAGAAAGAGGCCTAAAAGAAATAAATAAATTAAGAATGGAATGAATCGCTTGTGACCTAATGTGTTATGAAATGTGTAGGGTCAAGCGCAAGGACAAATCATCCGGTAGATGACTGTGAGTAATATCTTAGTAAAGAAATGTTCAAGTACGTTATTTTCCAAACGTTACTTCTGTATGAACCTTATGGATTTATATTTTGAATTATGGATAAAAATGTCAGTCTTTTGCATAAGACTAATTAAATATGAATATGATCATGATCGCGGATATGAGACACACAAAAATACGAATGTGAGAATGATTGGGCCAAAGGCCGTTTGACATTAATGATTGGGCCAAAGGTTGCTTGACATGAATGATTAGGCCAAAGGTCGTTCGACATGAATGATTGGGCCGAAGGCCATTTGACACGAACGAATTGGGTCCAAGGCCGTTTGATAAGAATAAATTGGGCCCGAGACAGTTTGATAAGTTTACTATAAATTTCATTCATGTAACTCCTTTATTTTGATATTATTCACTAGGCTATTGTCACGACCCAAACCCGGCCCTATGGGTTTAGCATAGTAACGCGATGTCCGAGATTAGCGAAGGCACCTTAATAGTAGAACGAAAAAGCGAGTTTAGGGCTGGCGGAAGCCAATCTGATAAATAAATAAAGTCCATTGGTTTGTGATCTGTATGCCAAAAAGGTTTTCATGCATTTATACATTTAAGCGATCTGATCTATAAAACATTTCTGATCAAAGCGATGCAGGACCTAATCCCTTGATAACAGTCTATGCAGTAATCTAAAACAGTACGGAGACAGATGGGGGAAAAACAAAACACCCCAAAGCCATAACATGGCAACTCGGAACCTCACAGTGAGGCACAAAGGCTGGCTTGACAAAACTGGAGTCTAACCCATGCTCCTAGCTCCGGTCTGGTGGCTGAGCACCTACATATATATATATATATATATATAAATAGTGAGCTAAAGCCCAGTGAATAACATAATGCGTAAAGAGGTTAAGAATGAAATGTCCTTACGATAAAAAGCAGTTCATTAAACGATATTTGATCTTTGATCGAAACAGTTATTGGTCATATGTGGTACATCCATTAGCATAGCGATGTGATGAAGTCTTAAAGACGAGCGATAATGATGGCCATCAATCGATGCTTGATATTGGTTCCACGAGGCAAGCGAAGAGATCTCTATATGATAACGATGAGGTGCTAAGGATGCCTGTCTGATTGAGTAAAGGACATACATTCATTCAATAAATAATTACATTTGATATGAGTTGATTCGATAATCAATATTCGTTCGATGCATGATTCGGTTTAGTGTTGAAATTCATCATTTGAACATATCTTTACGATTATTACTCACAGAGTTCGGGCTACAATATGCTAGAGCGTGCCTCCCTAGTCGCCAACCCTACACAGTTCACAGGTGGAACACACACTAAGCTACACAGTTGGGAAATATTATAACTTAATCCCTAATTTGCCTTGGTGTGTTCTACATCTATATCCTCATTAAGATGCCTTAAACTAGGCCTAAGAACGCCTAGAATGGGATGAGGATGCAAAAATACACTTAGAAAACATTTTGCAAAATTGCTGAAAATAGGACCCTCGCTCGAGCGAGCCTTCCTTCGCTCGAGCGAGCCTTCCTTCGCTCGAGCGAGCTTCCAAAATCAAAGGCTTCGCTCGAACGAGAAATCCTTCGCTTGAGCGGTCTGATGAAACAGTAAAAGTACTGGATGCTCGAATTTTACGCTCGAGCCACCAATCCTTCGCTCGAGCGTAGCTTCGAACAAAGGTTGGTCGCTCGAGCGATGAATCCTTCGCTCGAGCGAAGAAGCCAAATTCTGGAATTTCCAAATTTGTCTCATAAGCTCAAACCAAGCATTCTTTCACTCAAAACTCGACCTCTTGGGCCCAAATTCTGGAAAACACATCTAAAATCAATGTATAACAAGTTTCAAAACTCAATTTATGAATTCAAAGCCCAAGAGTGAGTCAATTAAAACCATTTTCCAAACCCATTTTCCAAGAGTATGAAGAATGTGCAATATGCATGGATTCAAACCAAACTCAACCTTCAAAGCTTGTCCAAATGGACTCATTTCTTCAATAACATGATGAATTCATGGACTCAAGCCTAATTAACAACATGCATGTACAATTTTACCACGAATTCAACTCAAAACTCATCAATTAAAACATGCATGCATGAATTATGCTCTAATTCATCATGTATGAACTAAGACAAGACTCAACTTAACAATTTGGCAAGAATCATGCAAGAATTAGCTTAAACTTACAATTAAAGGGTTGTATTCTCTTACCTAAGTCTTGTATTCAAGGTTTGAAGGCTCAATTTGACAAATTCTCTAACAATTACTTTAATTCTTCAAGCCCATTTACAAGATGAGTTTAATTCTCTCTTAACTCTCCCTCTCCTTAACTTTGGTCGGCTAGGTGTGAGAAAATGACTGATCAAAGTGTTGTTGGAGTGTAATGTGATAAGGCTTAAGTGTGTGTAGTGAATGGCCACTAAGTGGCATTTTGGTAATTACACCAATTCAATTAATTTAGTCCATTTGATCTAATCTAGTCATACCTAATCAATTTTCAGATAATCATCCCATAAATTCACATAAATCATGAGGATCCTAAAACATCAATCGATTAGGATTAGTAGTCGATAAGGCCTTCAATTGCAATTTAAACATAAAGCACGAACAGATAATCAAATAATCAAACAGATAAGAATGCAATACAATAGATATACTTAGTCAATTCAGTTTCATTTTCAATCAGTCCATTCGATTTGATTAGTTCAATTATCGGTCATAAGCCGTCGGTTTAGCGAATTAGTATGTAATTGATAAACTTTAGATTATGATATGGGGTTATTCTGATCTCCTCCTTATAAGGAGTTTAGTCCTCTAAACTCGAGTTACCTTCATTCTGGAAGAAAACAGGATTCAGCGGGAACAAATCAAGATATCGCCTAGCCATGTCATCTTCCCTTTCCCAAGTGGCATACACACCACCATGGTTTTGCCAGTCAACTTTCACCAACGGGATCTCTTTGTTTCTCAGTTTCTTAATTCGTCTGTTTACAATCTGTATAGGCCGTTCCTCGTAAGTGTAGTCATCACTCAACACAATATGAGTAGGGTCAATCACGTGGAAGGGATCCCGGAGATAATCTCTCAACATCGAAATGTGGAAAACATTATGCATATGCTCCATTTCAGGAGGAAGCGCAACTTGATACGCCACCAAATTGATTTTCTCAATAATCTAAATGCGGTCAGACATATGCATGGCGCTAACTTGCCTTTGACTCTAAAACGAGTCTGGCCTTTCATTGGTGTCACTTTCACAAAAACGTGATCACCCACTTCATACTCTCTGTCCCGTCTCCTGACATCGGCATAACTTTTCTATCTACTCTGTGCAGTTTTCAGTCTTTGTTGTATCAGTTTTATCTTTTCATTCATTTCATATACAATCTCAAGCCCAAGCAAAGGCCCATCTCCAACTTCTGCCCAGCAAATCGGGGATCGACATTTCCTGCCATACAATGCCTCGAAAGGCGCCATACCAATACTCAAATGGTAGCTGTTGTTGTAGGCGAATTCAGCCAATGGCAAATGACTTTCCCAGTTTCCCTGGAAATCAAGGACACACATTCTCAATAGGTCTTCCAAAGTCTGGATGGTCCTTTCTGACTGGCCATCTGTCTGAGGATGGTAGGCACTACTCAGCCTCAATTCAGTACCCAATGCAGTCTGTAGGCTTTGCCAAAACCTCGATGTAAACTGCGAATCCCTGTCAGAAACAATGGACACAGGCACTCCATGCAGTCTCACAATTTCATCAATATAGATAACAGCCAATTTGTCCGCATTATAGATTGTCTTGACAGGTAAGAAGTGAGCAGATTTGGTTAGTCTATCAACAATAACCCAAATTGAGTCCATACCTTTACTGGAGCGAGGTAACCCAACGATAAAATCCATCGTGATATGCTCCCATTTCCACTCTGGTATGGGTAAGGGTTGCGATAATCCGGCAGGTCGTTGATGTTCGGCTTTGACTTGTTGGCAATGAAGACATTTAGACACAAAGTCGGCAATTTCTTTCTTCATTCCGGCCACGAAATTGTTTTGAGATCTTGGTACATTTTCGTATTCCTGGGTGGATAGACAATTTTGAATTGTGGCCCTCTTGCGAACTCTTCTTTTGATTCGGTGCCATTAAGGCACCACGATCTTTCTTGAAATTTTAGTACATTATTCTCAAATTTGAAACCGGTCTCGGCTTAGACTCTCTTTCCTCGATGATCTTTTTCAAAAGTCATCGATTCTTGTTCTCTTTAACTTCTTCAATCAAAATTTGGTTGGCGATAATGGCGACTATTGTTTCACCTTGTTCTCTCAAAACAACTTCAATTTCAAATTTTTCAAGGTCAAGCGGCTCATACATGGGTGAGCAAACAAGCTAGGTTGGCAATTGACTTTTCGGCTTAATGCGACAACGATATTGGCTTTTCGGATGGTACAAAATCTGAGGTCATAGTCTTTGATCGGTTCTAGCCATCTGCATTTGTCTCATATTTAGTTCTTTACGTGTGAAGAAATATTTGAAACTCTTGTGGTCGATGTATACTTCACATGTGCCCATACAGATAGTGGCGCCAAATTTTGGTGCAAACACTACTGCAGCAAGTTCCAGATCATGGGTTGGGTAGTTCTTTTCGTGTGGTCTCAACTGTCGGGAAGCATAAGCAATAACTCTCCCATTCTGCATTAAAACACACCCCAAACCCTTATGAGGAGGATCACTAAATCTGATATAACCATCCGTACTTGAGGGTAAAGTCGAGCAGGTGCGATCCTGAAGTCGGGTTTTCAATTCTTGAAATGCTGATTCCCTTTGGTCAGTCCAGTCAAATGATGTCCCCTTCTGAGTCAACTGAGTCAATGGTAAGGCAATTTTGGAGAAGTCTTTAACAAACCTTCTGTAATATCCAGCCAATCCTAAAAAGCTTCGGACTTCCATCACATTCGTTGGTCTAGGCCAGTTCACTACAGCTTCGATTTTCTGCGGATCAACAGAAATTCCACTTTTGCTAAGAACATGCCCCAAAAACATAACATGATCAAGCCATAATTCACATTTAGACAGTTTAGCATACAATTTCTGTTCTCTTAAGGTCTGCAGGGCAAGTCTCAGATGTTGTTCATGTTCTCCTCTACTTTTTGAATAAATCAGTATGTCATCAATAAATACTACAATAAAATCATCAAGGTATGGTTTAAAAATTCTGTTCATAAGGTCCATAAAAGCAGTAGGGGCATTCGTGACTCCGAATGGCATAAGTAAAAATTCATAATGGCCATACCTTGTTCTAAAAGCAGTTTTATCAATGTCTTCCGGTTTAACCTTCAGTTGATGATACCCTGATCTGATATCAATCTTGGAAAACACTTGTGCACCCTGTAACTGATCAAATAAATCATCAATACGTGGCAATGGGTATTTGTTTTTCACAGTTACCTTGTTCAATTCACGGTAATCAATGCCGATCTCGATGAGCCGTCTTTCTTCTTTACAAACAAAACAGGTGCACCCCACGGTGAAGTACTGGGCCTGATAAACTTCTTGTCTAGCAGTTCTTGCAGTTGCACTTTCAACTCCTTCAGTTCAGTTGGGGCCATTCTGTAAGGAGCTTTAGATATTGGCTGTGTACCCAGAACCACATCCACAGTAAATTCAATTTCCCTGTCAATTAAATCTTCTGGCGAGATCATGCGAAATACATGCGAATTCTCGACTATAGGAATACAATTCACATCGGTTTTACACTATTATCGATGAACCATCGTGACGAAACACGATATCCTTTACACCCCTTTCTAATCGGTTTAACGGCTTTCACAGAAGAAATCGATCACGGAGGAGGCACTACTCCACCCCATTAAACACAAATTCGGGCAAACTAGGTGGGCGGAAAACTACTTGTTTTGTTACCGCGGTTTATAGTGGCATGATATTTTTGTAACCAATCCATCCCCAATATTACATCAAAATGGTCAATGTTCAATGGCGATAAATCAATAAGCAGATGCATATCCCCAATAAAATTTCACAAGGATACATATATGCACATGTCATGGATCCCCTACGGGTGATAATCTGACTAGCAAGTAATTCATGGGCTCTAAGGGTCTATTCAATTTAGTGAAAAAGCATCCGACATAAGAATGTGTAGACCGAATCAATCGATACATATGCACTTTGAGCACAAATAGAAAGAATACGACACTACGGTCTCGGTATTTTGCCGTCTCGATACTAGGCGAAGACTCGGCCCTGCCTCATAGGCTCTTTCCCGGTAGCTTTGGGGTTCGGTTTTTGTGTCACGGTTGATGCTGCGGCGCTGCCTGCAGCTTTACTATTACTCGGAGCAGTGGAGGGGCAATCTTTCACCATGTGGCCTACCTTGCCACACCTGTAACAAGCACCAGAAATTTTATAACATACTTTTTTATGGTTCTTACCACATTCGGGACATGGCGGTATAGGAGCACTCCCTTGGCTGGGGCTATTTGTTGACCCCGTATTCTGTTTCTTGTTCAATTGATTATGCTTGCCTTTCTTGAATTTGAAATTCTGTCTTTTACCACGCGATCGACATTGGTGTTTCAGATTGTTTCACAGCTTCGATGTTCGACTCGGCCATCAATGCTCGGTCAAGAACACCCACATAAGTCGGTAGCTTCAAAACATTTATCCTGTCCGGTATTGCAACATTCAGGCCGCCTTCAAACCTTCTGGCCTTTTTGTAATCGGTATCCACCATATGTGGTGCGTGTCGACAAGTCGATAAACTTTGTTTCATACTCGACCTTGAGACATTGTGCCTGTTTTAACTATTCAAATTGATGACCTTCTGTCACACGACACTGAGGAAGTACTTTTCAAAGAAGGCTACTTTAAATTGAGCCCAAGTCATAACCGTGTTGTTGTCGAGTAAGCATCCACCACCTTCTTGCTTCCTCTTGTAGAGTAAAGGTAGCCAACAATACCTTATGTGCCTCCGAGCACGGAAACACCTCAAACAGTTTCTCAGTCTCCAGAACCCATGCTTCAGCCTTTAATGGTTCAAGGCCTCCACTGAAAGGATGGCGGTTTTAGTTTCTTGAACTTCGGTAAAACAATTATGTCCCCATCATTAACATTCACATTACGGTTTGCATGGGAGAACGAGGAGGTGAAATTGTTGGTTTACATTGTTGATCTAGTCTTTCAATTATTCGTTCCAACATTCTTTCGGTCTGGCCATTACGGCCTCAGATGATTCGAGTTGATGGCGACATTTGCATTATCCATTTCACTATAAGCGGTTATAACGATTATAACGATCATCAATATAAGCGATCATTTCTTTAAGCGAGTTAACACATTGGCATATAATCGGTCATGTCATAACCACACACTTTTCATGCTCATGTAATGCCCTATTACTTTTCTAGGACACCCTATAGCTCATTTGGACACGTGTGTGGGGTATAACTTCGTGGTTAAGTATCGCTCGATACCACTGTCACGACCCAAACCCGGCCTTATGGGTTTAGCATAGTAACTAACCCGATGTCCGAGATTACGAAGGCACGCTTATGATGAAACGATAAAAGCGAGTTTAGAACTGGCGGAAGCCAATACGATAAATAAATAAAGTCCATTGGTTTGTGACGGTTTGTATGCCAAAAGATTTTCATGCATTTATACATTTAAGCGATGCAGTCTATATACAACATTCTGATCCAACGGTCAGTGCGAGGACCTAATCCCTTGATAACGATCTATGCGATAATCCAAAATAATGCGAGGCAGATGGGGAAAAACAAAACACCCCAAAGCCATAACATGGCAACTCGGAACCTCGTAGTGAGGCACAAAGGCTGGCTTGACAAAGCGGAGTCTAACCCATGCTCCTAGCTCGATGCGGTGGTGAGCACCTACATATATATATAAATAGTGAGCTAAAGCCCGTGAATAACATAATGCGTAAAGAGATTAAGAATGAAATGTCCTTACTGATAATAAGCAGTTCATTAAACGATATTTCTTTTTCGGTAACGGTTATTGATCATATGTGGTACATCCATTAGCATAGCGATAAGCATGAGGTCTTAAAGACGAAACGGTAATGATGGCCATCAATCGAGAATGTGATATTGGTTCCACGAGGAAGCGAGAGATCTCTATACGATATGATGAGGTGCTAAGGATGCCTGTCTGATTGAAGTAAAGGACATACATTCATTCAATAAATAATTACATTTGAAATGATTCGATTCGATAATCAATGTTCGTTCGATGCAGTTGATTTAGTGTTGAAATTCATCATTTGAACATATCTTTACGATTGTTACTTACTCAGAGTTCGGGCTACAATATGCTAGAGTGTGCCTCCCCAGTCGCCAACCCTACACAGTTCACAGGTAGAACACACACTAAGCTACACAGTTGGGAAATATTATAACTTAATCCCTAATTTGCCTTGGTGTGTTCTACATCTATATCCTCATTAAGATGCCTTAAACTAGGCCTAAGAATGCCTAGAATGGGATGAGGATGCAAAAATACACTTAGAAAACATTTTGCAAAATTGCTGAAAATAGGACCCTCGCTCGAGCGAGCCTTCCTTCGCTTGAGCGAGAAATCCTTCGCTCGAGCGGTCTGATGAAACAGTAAAAGTACTGGATGCTCGAATTTTACGCTCGAGCCACCAATCCTTCGCTCGAACGTAGCTTCGAAACAAAGGTTGGTCGCTCGAGCGAAGAAGCCAAATTCTGGAATTTCTAGATTTGTCTCCTAAGCTCAAACCAAGCATTCTTTCACTCAAAACTCGACCTCTTGGGCCCAAATTCTGGAAAACACATCTAAAATCAATGTATAACAAGTTTCAAAGCTCAATTTATGAATTCAAAGCCCAAGAGTGAGTCAATTAAAACCATTTTCCAAACCCATTTTCCAAGAGTATGAAGAATGTGCAATATGCATGGATTCAAACCAAACTCAACCTTCAAAGCTTGTCCAAATGGACTCATTTCTTCAATAACATGATGAATTCATGGACTCAAGCCTAATTAACAACATGCATGTACAATTTTACCATGAATTCAACTCAAAACTCATCAATTAAAACATGCATGAATGAATTATGCTCTAATTCATCATGTATGAACTAAGACAAGACTCAACTCAACAATTTGGCAAGAATCATGCAAGAATTAGCTTAAACTTACAATTAAAGGGTTGTATTCTCTTACCTAAGTCTTGTATTCAAGGTTTGGAGGCTCAATTTGACAAATTCTCTAACAATTACTTCAATTCTTCAAGCCCATTCACAAGATGAGTTCAATTCTCTCTTAACTCTCCCTCTCCTTAACTTTGGTCGGCTAGGTGTGAGAAAATGGCTGATCAAAGTGTTGTTGGAGTGTAATGTGATAAGGCTTAAGTGTGTGTAGTGAATGGCCACTAAGTGGCATTTTGGTAATTACATCAATTCAAGTAATTTAGTCCATTTGATCTAATCTAGTCATACCCAATCAATTTTCAGATAATCATCCCATAAATTCACATAAATCATGAGGATCCTAAAACATCAATCGATTAGGATTAGGCCGATAAGGCCTTCAATTACAATTTAAACATAAAGCACGAACAGATAATCAAATAATCAAACAGATAAGAATGCAATACAATAGATATACTTAGTCAATTCAGTTTCATTTTCAATCAGTCCGTTCAGTACTTCAATTAGTTCAATTATCAGTCATAAGCCGTCCAGTTTAGCAGTAATCAGTATGTAATTCAGTAAACTTTCGGTAAACAGTATGAGGTTGTTACAGCTATCGCTCATTTTCATTTATATGTGTATAGGTGAGCAAAAAGATGTTCAATCCCAGCCTTAGTGAAAGACATGAGAGAAGTTAAGTTTTTGTAGAGTTAGCCCGAACGTTTCACGCATGAGACTTGTTTTGTTTTTTTGTTTTCTCCTTGTTACCTTGGTGAATATGTTAAATCATCATGTACATAAGCTTTTCGTTTGGCTAACTATATATTTGAAAGTTCCTGGACATTTAAGATGTTAATTCTGTCTATATGTGTGAGTTATTATAGAATGTTTGTTTTATCATGTAAGTACAACTCATCGGACAAAATTTTTAAGTTTACTTCCGCAACTGGCCCTATATTATTAATTATTAATTAATTTTTGTTTGAGGCTGTAGGTAATCTCGTGATTCTTGGCGATTCTGACCTTAATCTATAAGGCGGGTTGGTCATGACAGAGATGAGACGGTGTTTTTGGGTGTGGCCTTGCTAGATCCTTTTGCAAATCAAAGACTACATCCTAGGAAGAATAGTGTAGGATCCAATGCTGATAGTCTTAGGTCTACTGACTGGAAGATTTTTTGTGATGTTGCTACTGATCTTGGTTCGGGTAAGGGTTCTATAACTGTGATTATCCAAGATAGACTTAGTAGGTTGTTTGATGAATCGGCCAGGTGTGTTCAAATTAGTTCTACCATGCAAGGGGAGGCTTTAGCTATTTGGTTTGCTCGTAGACTGAGTAAGTCCCTAAATTTGTCTCATGTGGAGATTTTTAGTGGTAATTTAGCGGTCATTCTCCTTTGTGTCACGGAAAATGTGTCACCTTGGGAGTGTGATATAATTATTAGGGACATTCTTCTCTTGCTAGCAAAGGGATATATCTTTTAAGTGGTGCCTTAGAGTAGTTAATGGGGCCTTGCATTGGATTGCCTAGGCTTGCTTGGATGAGGTGTTGCCGTTACCCCTCCGACACTTGTGGAGTGACTTTTCAATTCTACGTGATTGGTGTTTTACGTTAAAAATAAATAAAATAATAAAAAATTGTTCAAATTTTTTTAACAAATATAATTTCATTTTTTTTTCCACCTAACCATTCACATGCAAATGAAAGTTAGAAAAAACAATTATCAATACATAAATGGTGCAAGTAACACTTACACCCTAACAACTTTTCATTTATACCACACCACAAACACACTTTTATACTTCTATATGTTATAACTTTCTTTTTTCTTTTCTTTTTTTTTTTAAATTCTCCCATGCATGTAACTTTTGTTTTTTATATTTTAATAAGCTTTTCCCATCCAAAGTCAATCTGAAAGCTGGCTTACACTAGACGGTAATAAGGGGTTAAGTAATGCATGTTGTTTAAATTGTTTTTTGATATGATCAAAACGGGACCCTTTTGCTAGTATCCTATTGTGACAGTACCCTCTTCTCTACTGGTGTGAGTCTTTGTGTGTTAGAATTATATCCAAAAAAAAAAAAAAAATCACATCTAAAAAAATTCACATCTAATATAATTTTTTTTTTTTTTGGCTTTACCCATACATTCTATCTGCGAGGTCGTCCAGATCTGCTGCTGAGAGTTGGTCGTAAAAGTTATCCCCATCTCCCATGGGCGGTTCATCGTATCATTCTTGATTCTGTCCTTCAATTTCTGGTGACTCATGAGAAACACCATGCTGATAGTTAGGGTATCGACTTTCTTCGACAAATGTCTCTTTGCTGAATGGATAACCTGGGATGGCTAAATTACAATGTATTTTTTGATATCTATCTTCACAAACTAGATGTCCGGAATTTCCATCATATGCTAATAGAGAGTCGCTAGCAAATTTTCTCCATTTGTTGAGCTGTTCTTTCAGTGGAAATCTTCTACATGGCCAGGGTCTCTTATTGAGAAGTGCTAGGTATCTTGAAGTTCCTCTGAGGTACATCTTATGCTTGGCTGGGTTGCACCATATTCCCTTTCATTCTGGTAGTTTGCTATCTATCAATGCTTCTATATATGGATGATATTCTTCCATTATACATAGTACTGCATGAGCAAGCTTATGTCCAAAGTTATCTGTCTGATCTGGATCTGTGAAAATTAGTCTGGAGACAAAGCCGTAATCTAACAATTTTGGGGCTGTTAGATAATGAATCTCGCCTCTGATTTCTATCTCCAATGGCTCGAATGTAGCTAAATTTATCTGGCAAAGGCAAACACTAAAGTCTAGGTTACACTGACATCTTCTAAAATGCTCGAATCTCCTATTGCATTTTTCTTCATCTAAACAAGGTTGTTCTTCATCTTCATAGGTATAGGTCCACTGATAAGCTAAGCCGGGACAGTCAACTCTTGCTATGGAAAGGTCTTGAAGAAATTGCTGAATAATGACTAGCTCGCTATTTTTGCTATCTTCGGCTAAGGTGTAAATATAGGGTTTCAGGTCTTCTATTACTTGGCTTTTCTCACAAAGAGATCGAATGATAGAATGCCTGAAGAAATACATTCTAGCACTCAATTGGTCAAATTCCTCACTGGTGAGTTGTTTGATTTCTGGGCTAGGTAAGGAGGTAGGTGTTCTTTCTGGAGCTAATTTTTTAAGCCGATTGGTTAGGGTTCGAACGGTTGCTCTCAATTGTTTTTCTTTGTCTCGGAGCTGGTCTAGCTCTTCACTGACTCTTTTGTCTTTATCCATAATTTTCTTGAAATTTCTGGAAACGCCTTCACAATGTCTGCACATCTGGAGAGGATTCTGAAAATCTGTCTGAGGGTTAGAACTACTATTACTGCCTGAACTACTGCTTCCAATTATCTGGCTAACTGGAACTCCACTAGTAGCAAGGATGGTTGACCTCATCTTGCTTAATGTGTCCAGGTAATCTTTAGCTATCTGGCTAATAAAGTAACTAGTTCCTATTTGTCTTCAGGCATAGGTACTGGCTGACTCAAAGTCGTAAAATCCTTTAAACTGGGGTAATGTAAAATTTTTAACTAAGGGTTCTACTTCTACCCAATCATGGTAAATACCAGGCTTGGTTCCTTTAACTACTACATAGAAAGAAAAACTTTTTGATAAAGGTTTATTTTGGATTTTTGAAAAATATATACTGACAGAGTTTAGGGCTGAAAGGCGTTTAGCTGGGTAGTTCTGACTGGTCCAAAGGTTATCTAAAAAACACTGTTGAACTGGGTCTAACTCGATCCCTGTTAAAGGTCTGAATTTGGTTCTGCCTTCATGAATGGGAAGAGAAAATCCCCAAAGTTCATGGTCTTGTTGTTCTCCATTATCTCGCACAAAATTAAACCGGTTATCTTCTTTTCTAAATAAATTTTCCTACTTAACCAATCTGTTAACCTATTATCACTACCTTTGATATGTTCAAATTCTACTTTATATCCTTGTCCTACTATACAATCTAAAAATTTTGCCCATCTTCTAGTGCTTAATTTACGCTCATTGAGTTTGTTATGGAATCTAACTATAGCTTCACAATTTGTTCTAATTGTAAAAGGTTTGTGCAAAAATAATCTAAATTTATTTATTGCATAAACTACTCCTAATATTTCAAAATCTAAGCTGGTCATGGTTGTATCTTTTTCTTTAAACTTTCCTAACTGATTCTACAAATGCGTTCTTTATTTTTACTATCATACTTACTAGGTTTGGCTAATAATATTGTTCCCCATCCTAATTGACTTGCATCTGCTTTCTACTACTATATATTCTCGATTCTAAGGAAGTTGTAGGTCCGGTAGCTTTTATAAATATCTTTAATTTTTCTAACTAAAGCTATATCTTATTGATTAAAATATTTACATCCGTGGGTGTGGTTTTGCTATAAAGTGGTCCTATTATTTTATCGAGGTTAGGAATATACATTCGTGCATAATTTAAAATTCCTAAAAAGATTGAAGTTGTTTTGTATCTTCTAATTTATCCGGATAATCTAAAATTTTATTGACTATATGAGGTTGTAATCTAATTTTCCGCCTCCTAACTCCATTCCTAAAAATTCTATGTGAGGTTTATTTAATATCATCTTCTTCTTGCTAATTATTATTCCATTATTTATGAATTCTTCTAAGGCTATATACAAATGATCTATATGACTATTTTATCTAGACTAAATACTAATATGTCGCCTATGTATACCGTAATAAAAGCGTATTTATTAAATATACTATCCATCTTATTTGAAATATAGAAGGTGCATTTTTAATCCAAAAGGCATGACTAGCCATTCAGTAATGTCCTTGTGGACAACAAAAGGTCATTCCATGGTATGCTTTCCTTTTCCATTTTTATCTGCCAAAATCCTGACTTGCAATCAAATTTACTAAATATTTTTGCTGTCTGTATTCTATTTATGAGTTGATCTTTATCTGGTATATTATATTTATCTTCTTCTGTATTATCATTTAATCTTTTATAATTTATAACCATTCTAGCTTTTCCTCTTTTTATCTCTCGCATGATTTCTAACCATAAATGTCAAGGCTTCTATGTGGACTATTACTAGGTCTAATTACTCCTAAATCTAATAGCTCCTTAATCTGGGTTCTAAATTCTTCTATATCTGCTGGCGTATGATCTATTTGTACTGAGGTAATCCTATAATCTCTATTTTTTATATCTAAACTGGCTAGAATTTTATTTCTCTCCCAATATTTCATGGGTTGTTCTCCTAAAATTTCTGTTGTTTCAGCTAATCTTATTATCTCATCTAATTCATTTTATGTTCTTCTATATATTGGTTTTTTCTTTATTTTTCCTATTTTTGCAAAAATTAATTCTAAGTTAACTTTTTCTTGAAAATCTTCTAAGTTCCAATAGTCTCCCTTATCTTCAAAATGAACCTCTTCAAAATCTTCTAACTCATAATCTTCCATATCTAAATTTTCTAAAGAAGTATTTGCTATCTCATTAGGTATGTATGTTTGGGCTAGCTCAGGAAAAATATTTCTACTAGGGAATAAAAAACTAGCAGGGACGGAATCTACTCCTATGGTACCACCACGTTTTGCACGCAACTCTGATGAATGAACGATGGTGCTAAGGGCATAAGCTGTTGGTGTATTGACGGTTCGTTTGAAGAAGCTGATGTTGTGTTGGCTGATGAACATGCCACCTTGTAAGCTAAGTATGAAATTAAGTCCTAAAATGAAAGGATGATTCTGGCATGTATTTCCTATCCAAACTTGAGGTAATGGGAACCATTCTATGTGCTGATCTTGAGAACCTAGATGATGAAAACTAATCTGGGCACCATTGATGCAATGTGTGTATGTCTGTTTAGTGCCATCTGCTATGCTAACTAAGGCTGGGGTTGTTAAAGCTGTGCTCCATCCTAGGGGAACTACATGTTGTTCAATATATGATTTATCGGCCCTCAGATTCTATCATGGCATCTATACTAAGGGTTTTTTCTACAAATTTAATTACACAAGATATCTCAATTAAATTTGACTTGGGTATAACGGGTAATTAAATGGTAAATATGTATTATCCGGTTGTACTTGAGAGTATTGACTAAAGGGTTGAGAATCAACTAAATTGACTAATTCTAAAGAGTTCATATGATCTTCAACTAATTTATCTTTTAAGGGGTATTTATTGTGAAATTGTTCTAGTCATTGCTTAAGTCGTCTATTTTTTAATTCTAAACATTCTATGTCAAAACTAGTCTTAGTTTCTATCTCTCGTATTTGAAGTCTAAGCTCTCTCACTTGTATTTCTAATTCTCTGTTGGTTAATTGTAATTCTCTGCTTTCTATACTGTTATCTTCTCTAGTATTTTCTAATCTTATCTTATGTGTCATATTTAATTTTTCGAGACAAATTATACAATAGGTTATGCTGCATAATAAACATTGAGCTCTCTTATCTTTAGCTGGAAACCAATTACAATAGCTGCATCTAGTGGTATCAAATCCTAATCCTATTTGAAAATTATGCTGGCATTCAATATCTGCATTACATTCCATCATAAAGAAAGTATCTTGAGAGGCGGTTATTCCTATTTCTTGGTTGAATTGTCCTAAAAGATTATCTACGTCTGTATCACTTTCTGAATCACTATCTGAACTATTTGCTTCAATTTGATATTCATAATCACTAATTATGCTATATACCTCTAAGTCATCACTATTTATGCTGACTATATCTTCTTCTAAGTCTTCTATAATATGTAGTCTTTCTATCTGCTTATTAGTATTAGGTTTCTGTCTTTTTGGGCAGACCTTTGCAAAATGATTGGGTTCTCCACATATAAAACAATTGCATTTTTTACTATTGGGTTTTCTAACATATCTTTGTTTTCTTTTATCTTTTTCATCTTTGGGTAATTTCTTATAATTTGTCCTATTAAAGGTTCTGCTTTTCCTAATGAATTTCAGTTTTTTCCATGGTTTTCTATATTTTTTCTTCCAATATTTTTCTTTTCTATATTTTCCATATTTTTTGTATTTTTTCCTATTATATTTATCTTCATATTGCTGAGGAGTATATATTACACTGCTACAAAAGCCATAACTTTGTTTTTTCAAGTCTTTCTGTATTTTAACCTCTATACATTTTTCTCTAAGTCTGTGGAAGGTAAAAACTATTCTAGGTCCTATTCCTAAGGCTCCTCTTATTTTTACTTCTCCTGAGGCTATTTGGGCTGGTAATTTTGCATAATAAATTGACCATTTATTTTCGATTTCTCTTCCTAGTTCTCCGAGTAATTTTCTAAAATATTTATTTCCTATTTCTTCATCAAAACTTTTTCCAGTTCTGGCTGCTATGGCTAAATATTCTTTGCTGAAGGGTAGTATATATTTCTAACTTCCTAATGTCATTTCATCTAATTCAATTAATGCTATGCTTTGAGTGTAAGTATTTCGTCTAGAAGGGTCATATCCTATAAGTATTTCTTTTATAAAACTAGTGAAATTCCATGGGTTATCTCCTAGTTCTTTAATCTGTCTAATTATCTCCTCATATTTTCCTTTAAATGTTAAATATATATTAAAAGCCGAATCTCCTAAAAGTGTTTCCATATATTCCCACATGTCTATTGATTCAAAGGGATTACTCATCCATGCCTTTACTGCGTATTTTTCCCATCTTTCTATTACTTCCTGCCATATCTGAGGGTCAAATCTAGCTAAATCTAAAAGGGTTCCTTGGTTATTAGCTGGCTGTAATTGTATACTCATATCTGGTTGTCTACGCTTTTCATGAAATCTGTAACTTTTATTTGGGTCTGCTTTACTGTGTCCTGAGCTGACTAATGGTCTTCTTCCTCCTACTGCATAATGCATTGGTTCTACGGGATCTTCTACAGTTGGTTGGGTGTTACTAGTTCCTGTGTTTTCTATATTCATATAAAAAGTATCTTCTATCTTAGATTGTTCTGGTATTCTAAATATTTTACTGGGATGTATTTTATCTTCTATGATATCATCTACATATTCTGTATGGAATTCTTGATCTAAAAATGATACTGCTTCATCATGGGTGTCTCCTCTGGCTAAGTATTCAAAATATCTAGCATCTAATATCTTGTTCATGTCTTCTAGAGTGAAATTTTCTAAATCTATCTCATCAATATTATATATCTTATTTTGTGATACTATTTTTTCTTCTATCATTACATAAAGCTGATTTATTCCACTACGATTATCTTAATTTTCTTCTCTGTCTATACTACTAAATTCATCATCTTCGGATTTTTCTGGTGCTACATAAGTATACTGAGTAAATCTTACTGCATAATTTCTATCTACTGCCTGATATAATAAATTATCTTGAGGGGCTAATCTTTTTTGTCCTAAAAAATCTCCTAATTTCCAATCTAGGGCTGCATTATCTTCTGAATTAAATTTTTAGTCGGTAATGCTTTTATTCCTTTTGCGCCTAATAACTTAACTATCTGATCATTTGCAAGTCTATAGTGAGCATTGCTTTCTGATACTGCTAAACCGAAAAATCCTATGCAGACTAATAAATTCTTTTCCCCTTTTTTCATTTTGTATCATCTACTCTTTATTTCTATCTTTATCTTTTATGAAAGGTCGAGGTTGGTAATAAGAAATCTGGTGTAAAATAAACTATTCCTCCTTTTGAATTCATATCTAATTCATAGCTGCCTAAAAGACTTTGTCCTACATCATTAAATCTATCATCATAAAGGCATACGAAAACTTTTGTTCCTAAATTTTCTCTGGTTAAAGCTTTAACTCCTACCACTACTAATCCTAAGTGGGTCATTTTAAGGTGTTCACTTACGACATATTTATAGCTTTCTCTCTCTATTAAATTTAGCTCTATCTTCTCGCCTTCTTGAGTTACACTAATCATCCTGCTCAAAGATAATGCTTAAATAAATATTGTCTTTTATGAATTTTACCTAGCTTATACACATATTTAGCTGGAATTAATTCTAATTTTTCTTTCTTAAATTTTTCTATTTGTTGTTCTACATCTATAAACTCTTCTACTTTAATATCTTCATCATCATTACGCTTTTTACTACTACTACCTTTAATTAGCTGTTTAAACATATTTATTTTCTGTAAGTTCTACAAACAGGTTTCTTTGGTAATTTAAGCTTTTCAAAATATCTGGCTATGTCTTCCTTGTTTATCTGGGATTGAGGTTTATTTACTGATCATTCTATTCCTTTTCCTTTTTGAAGTATTATTTTTTCTAACCAAGCTAAACGATTTTCTAAACTGTGTAGCTGTTCTGATAGTTCTTCAAATTTTTCACACAACCTAATTAAAAATAAAATTTCTATATTATTTTGTCTTACTGATATTTTATCTGACTAATTTATTCCCTGATAGCTACTAATTCCTTTTGGGTTATTATGAAAATCTTCTGCCTGTTTTAAAATAGTCTGATAATCTCTATTAGCTTTTTTATCACTACTCATAAACTAAGATCTTATTAATTGTTCTAAAATTTCTAGTTTCTGTTTTAAATTATCTAGAATTAAATTAATTTGTTCTATTTGTTTAGCTATTTGATTTGTAGCTGAAATTAATATTTCTATTTCTAGCTTAGTGGTAAATTTCTCTAAATTTAAATCTATTCTCTTTTGTAGGATAGAACTACACTGATCTTTGATATAATCTAATTTTTTATCTTGATCTTTAATTATACTGCGATTATTACGAAGATGTTCTATAGATGAAATAAAAATATTACTAATTTTATCCATATCCTTTTTAATATTTTCTGGAAAATTAATCTGATAATCTATGATACTATTTAGCTAAGGATTATTTTCACTATGAAGCTGATGTGTAAAACTATTTTCAAAATTACAACGAAAATTATTTTTATTTATGCTAAGACGATGGTTATGGCTGCTGAGTTCTAAATCTAGATATTCTACTCTTTTCATACACAAAATTAAATCCTACTTTAAAATTATTAAAAGTTACTATAACATGAAATTTATAACTAAAATGTCCAAAAATAAAAACTACTCATACTATAAGCAAAATGCATAAACTAACTTAAATTGTCCTAAAACCGAATCGCTCGATACCAATTTTTGGGGATTGAGTGAGTTAGTGGTCTACCACTATTTTGAAATTAATGAGAATTATCTAACTAATTCTACTGCTTATGCTAAAAGGTCTTCAAGTTTGTTGTATGGCTATCTTTAAGGCTTATTGTTTTATAGTTAATCGCCTATTTATTTGAGAAATTTTTAAACCTGTAATTTTCTAGGGATCCGCTGAAGCTAATGATAAAAGTAACTGATTTTTTAAATTGTAATTTTTTTGTTATTTGTAAGAAGCTAATGTTAAATGAAACTTATATCTAAATTTTTGATCTTCTAATTCTTGTATTTTTTTCAAGATTAATTTTAATTTTATTCCTAAGGTCTTCGCCTAAGGGCATATACTTTTTTGATTTTTTGAGATTTAATTTCTAAGGTCTACGTCTAAGGGTATACAAATTTTTAATTTTTTGAAATTCTTATATGGACAATATTTCCTTAATATTTCTACTCGGGTTGCTCTCCTTTTATTCTAAAATTCTTTTCTATGGTAAAAATTATTTTTAGGCAATGTTTGTTTTCATTACATGTACTCCCACCTTGAGACTAAGTCTCGTTCAACATAGTATATTTTTATTTTCTATTTTTTACTTTTCCCTTTCTGCTTACAATTCGCCCTCCAACGCCTAACCACGGCTCACACGGGCTCTTCAGCTAAGGTCACTCAGTAACAAAATAGAAAACTGAAGATACTACGAAGGTTCAAAGCATGTAATATTAATGAGCAAACAAGCATTTCATAAACTTAGTTTTTCCAAAAAGAAAATAAATTTTTAGAATAGAAGAGTTACCCTTCCGAAATATTTAAGGAAAAAGAGAAATTACTCACACTTCATATTAATAAGAAATATACTTACAAAGATTATATTACAGACTCTGAAATTCTGAAAAGCTTAATACACTTAGAGGTTTTTTAGAAGGGTTGGAAAATTTACAACGCAGAGTGAAGTGGTGTTTTTCATTCTGCTTCCTCCGTTGGCAAACATGCCAATTTATACACAAAATTCTTACATACAATCCAAAAAACAATACGTCAAAAGTTTTGGCCAAAAACAAAAGTCTAAAAGGCTATTGACTATAGACTTGACTATAGACTCCTAGACTCCTACAATAATATCTATACCATAAATGCATAGATTTGAACGTAAGTTACTATTAAGGACAAAATTTTATCAATAAAAGATTAGGATAACGATATCGGGTACTGCTTTGGGCCCCATCGCATATCATTCAATCCTCTTTTTTGATAAAATTTTGACACTATAATTTATTACAAGACACGTGTAAAGATTTTCACAGTTTTTCTTTAATAAAGCAGGATAAGAAATATCCACTTTATTATAGTAGTGAGTGAAGAAAAATCTTTATCACTGGTAGACTCAAATAATTACAGACACAAAATATTTGCAAAATCTTTTTTTGTCTTTTCTTGACGTGGATTTTTCTGATATCTGAGAAGAATCTTTATCTTCTATGGACTTTGTCTTCTTTTGCTGGAGCACTTAATTGTTGATGTCGACTCTTGGAGTGATTCTTCAAAGTTGGGTCTTCGTAGAAAATCTTCAAAAATGTAAAGAGTCAAGAAATAATAACATGTTCAAAATATATTATGAGTCTTTTCCAAATATATCGGGATTGTTTGAAATGATTTAAATAAATTTATTTTTTAACTTTTTATGAAAAAATATATAAAAAAAAGAGAAATAATATGACATAAATTAATTTTTTTTTTAACTAAGTGCATTTATTTAAAAAATGCCAAATAAATTCTAATTTTTTTCCTCATATTTTGACAAAAAGATCAAAACTTTACTAAGACTACCTTCAATTCAATACATTTTCTTTTATCAAATTTAAATTTGATGAAATTTGATAAAAAAAAAAAAGAAACCTTTTACTACTTCAATTCTTCCCGTAAACAAGCATCAAATTCAAAATATTTTAAATCTCTCATCAAATTAAAAATATTTATAACTTTCATCGATTTATTATTCATAACCATTAAAATTATAAGTAGTGCAACACCACCAAACAACCAACCGAATGTATGATCAATTGTCCCCCAAAAGACTATTTTGATGAATAATTACCCATAACATATATCAGATTTAAAATTTCTCAAACCAACACTTAAAATTTCTCCTAGCATCATCTTTCACGGCACCGCCATACTATTGGCATAAATCCAATGGTTACATGGGGATGGATTGGTAGGCTGTATTGACCAATCAGTGGGCTCTGCAAACAACTGTCAATGCTGCTCACACATTACACTGGCTCCTCTTGGGTTTTGTTTATTTTTTTGACATTTTTTAATAATTGTGATAAAGATTCTACACATACATAATTTTCACGATCTCTGCTCCCATTCCAATTATAATATGAGATTCACACATATATAAGTAGACTAATACATGTATCAAGAGTCAAGATCAAATTGAAGATCATAAAATCTTCTAAAAAAAGAGTCCCAAACATTTCTATTTTTCTAACTGTATAGAGAGTGGATTCTTGTGTTGACATATTCAAGTGGGCAATCTGGGTTCATTTCGATTTGGTTTTGATAATTTAAATTATTTATTTTATAAAATTTTTAAATAAAATTATATATATCAAAACCTAAGTTAATTAAACATTAAAATTACTTAATCAGATCATACTCATTTGAAAAATAATTAATAAATAATGTGATTTTAATAATAATTCATTAATTATTTTTTAAATAAATGTGATACGATGGAGTAATTCCTAATGTTTAACCGATCTAATTTTTAGTATGCATGATTTTTTTGTAGAGAGTCTTATAAAATTACCAATTTAGACTATTGAGACTGGCTTAAAATGGATTCATTGCAGGACAAACTAGACGGCCCAATTGGATATCCCAATTAGAAAGAATCCGATCTCTTTGGAGTACTCGTTAAAAAAAAATATTCTTATTATAAAAAAATTACATCTTAGAACAATTGAAAATAATTTTTACAAGTTAAATTTGAACAATAGAACAATTAAAAATAATTTTTATGAATTTGGACTAGAGGGATCAATTCTGCTATTGCATATATGGGTTATCTAAATTATTCATATTTTAGTCTCTCGAGTAGATTATTATTATAAAAAATTATGTGAATTGAATATTGATAGTCACTTATTTATATCATAATTGTTATATATATCTATATATAAATAGATAGCTTATTTTTGAAATTATACTTGTCAATTATTTTTATTATTTTAGGGGTAAATTACATTTACCTCTCTTAAAATTTACTTTAATTATAGATATCTCCTTCGTAATTTTAAAAATTACACAAATCTCCCTTATTGTTGAAAATAATATCCAGATTCCCCATTTTGGTAACTTTGTTCTAAACTGTGTCAAAAATAACATAAATGACTAAAATACTCCCACTCCATCTATTTCTCTCTATTAACCCAACTACTCCAACATTGCCTCATCTAACCCACCAAATCCTACAAAAAGCTAAATTAGTGACCTACTATTCAAGGCTATTGTGAGTTTCTATCTCTAAGTGAGTTTACCTTTAAATTTAAGAAATTATTACACATTCATAAAAAAAATTTATGTTTTTAATTATTAATATTATAAAATTTACCATTTTTTTATAATTATTTTTCAAAGCCATTCCTGAAATAAATTTTTTTTCTAAATTTAAAGTTAGTATAACTAAACTTTTATATCCTACCGTGCAAGGCTATTGAAAAAAAGAAAAAAAAAAGAAAAAAAAAATCTCACAAGATTTAGGAATATAGTCAGCTTTAACTAAATTTTTAAATCCTAACTTGTTTGGTTTCACTTTTCAAGATTCACTTTTCAAAAAATTAAATTTTTTATTTTTCATATTTTTTATTTTCACTATTTTTTTTAATATTTAAAGTAATTTTTTTAATTTTTAGACACACTTAATATAAATATATTTAAAAATATAATATTTATAAAAAAAAATTTATATAAATTTACAAAATATCAAAATATAAAAATTTAATATATTTTTATATTCTTGTATTTAGGGATTGTTTGAGATGACCTAAATAAGTGTATTTTTTATCTTTTTATAAAAAGATATACAAAAAAAATAGAGAAGTGATATGATAAAAAAAAATAAAAAAATAAAAAGATAAATTATTTGGCCTTATTCTTATTTTTTCTTGACAGACTGTTTTTGTTTGTTTTATCTTTTCTCTTTTCCTCTCTCTCTCTCTGCATTAGATGTAGGTTTTGTTTGTATCGGGGCCAGGATATCGTAGTAGCAGTAACAAAAATGATTTAGACCTCCTTTGATGGAGCATTAATTTGTCTTTTTTTTATTTTTTTTGTCTTTTACTTTATTATTTTGTTTTATTTTATTTATTCATTTATTTTTAATAAGTGAACAGCTCATTAGACCTCTACAGCATAACTGATAGCAGTAATAGGTAGGATGTCGTAGTAGCAGTAATAGTGAGAGAGAGAGAGAGAGAAGGGGGGTTGATAGAGATGACGGAAATTAACGAGTGTGTGTGCTTGCTTTGGTTGCTTAATGCTTTTGCAGTGAAATTATTGCCATTTTCACGTGGTTTTGTTCCTCTTTTTTCGACACCCAAGCTGTCTTTGCTCTCTCTCTCTGTAGTAAGTAAATGTAAATTCATGACAGACGCAGCAGGAGTGATCAAAGTGGTGATCTCTTCTTCTGTTATTGTGTACTAGTGCATCTGCCATGCAAAAACCCAGATGAGAATGTGTAATTGCTGCTGACTCTTTGACCATGACCTTCTCTTAATCCACAGTTTTTACTGCTTGAAAAAGAAATGAGAATTTATTTGGTGATTGGGTGCCCAAGATGAATGTGGTTGGTGGAAAATATGTGATTTATAATTTTATATTAAATAATTAAAAATAATAAAAGGTACGATAATTTATGATAATCATGTGAGGTGGTTTGAACTGGTGATGTATAGTTACGTTTATTTTTATTTGGTTGGACTCAAACTCAACTAGGTCAATCTGGTTTGAACTAAACCAGGGTCAGGTTAGGCCATAATTTACAATTTATGAGCCGAAAAATAGGCAAAGGGACCATATGGCTTTTGTCAACCCATATGGATCTTGATCAATTGTAGTAACATACAATAATAAAAAATAGAATTTATTACACTTTTATTCTTAAATTATTATTAAACTATTTATTTAATTTTTAAATTATCAATTAAATCTATTTAATTCATGAGCTATCGAATAAATTTATTAAATTCTTAAAGTATTTAATACAAACATATTTGGTTCTTGAAAAAATTACAAAAATAAAATATATGTCCATAAATATTATGAATTAGTAAATGACCTTCCTTAATTAAGATTTATTACACAAAAATCTTAAATTTTTATTTTATTTTTAAAAGTTTTATTTCATTATGTGTTTAAATTAATTTTAGAGTCGATTTCTCAGTCTTACCAATAAAATTATATAAGTAATAGTCTATTAGATACATTGAAGAAATAGAATTAGATAATTAATTAGGGCTCGGGTTCTGTTTAGTTGGGTTTCCTAACTAGAGAGTGTTGTTGGCCTCCGTGGGTCCACCACGGAGGCAGATCAATAATCAATCGCTTTAATATGTAAAACTCATTGAGTATTTCATTTCTATAAAAAATCACCTTAATCGGATATTAGTAGCCGCTTGATCAGATCACATTTGTGTCCACAAATTATAATTTATAATTATATTTACCGTTGACACAAATGTAATTTAATCAAGTGATTATTGTTGACACAAATGTGATCTAATCAAATTGCTATTGATATCCGATTAAAGTGATTTTTTACAGGAATGAAGTACTCGACAAGGTCTACATATTGCAGAATCTGGATCATCTCTCCAACCTGATGTGGACTAGAGAGAACCTCTTCCATTCAATTAACACTTCTTCACTACAGGTAATAATAGAACAAAATAATACTTTAATTAAGTTTTAAAAAGAATTTAGCAAAAAAACTTAAAAATAAATCAATTATAAATAAAGGCAAGTGTGTAACCATAGTACAAAATAAGTAAGAAAATATTATAAATAATTATCCTTACCCTTAAAAGAAAATTCACCATACGTCCATTTTTTAAAGATGTAATAAAAATTTAAGATTTTTTTGAAATAAAATTTTAACTAGATAGAATTTTTTACTAATTTATAATACTTATAAGTATATATTTTATTTTTGTAATCATTTTAGAGACTAAATTAGCTTGAATTAAATACTTTGGAGACTTAATAAATTTAATTGATAATTTAGGAAGTAAATAGATTTTGATTTATACATTTAGGGATTTTGTAGACTTAATCGATAATTTAAGAACTAAATAGATAATTTGGTGATAGTTTACGAGTATAAAGTGTAATAAACCCTAAAAAATAAAAGAAATCTTAATTTTGACGTTACTTATCAAATGTTAGTTTGGTGTATTTTATAGTTTTTTTTTAAATTTTATTGTAAAAATTGTGTCAAAATATTTTGATATTATTTTTATTTATAATTTATGTGAAAAAATAATAATTTTAAAAAATAATAATTATTAAGAAGTTGAAGGAGAACTACTTTTAATTTTTTATTATTAGTTTTCAATTTATAAAAAATCACACTATACAGATCACTATACATAGTTTAAAATGTACCTCATATAGGATTTAGTAGTATATAATATGTTGACAATTTTTTTTGGTCAACTTTTTTTTAAAAAATTTACTATTTATTTACCCGAGTCCCATGTAAAACTTATACAAATGTAGGATCAAAACATTGTCACACCGCTACTACAATAAGCAATAGGCTCCTCCAATTTTTGTAAACAAAGGATGCGCTAAATGTCCAAGTTTGGTGCAGAAATTTAAGTGGTGAAGATAGAAGACATTTACAAAGAGTGATCCAATTCAATAGTAAAATTGTACAAAGATATTGCATTAACTTAAAATTATGACACATTTATTCATTGGCCGAGTTAGGTAATTTATATGAAAATTGGACCGAGCTAGGTAATGGGTTGTTATGGGCCGCAGTATAAAGGGCCGAGTAAAATGGCCATATAAATTACTCTGGTCTTGTGGATGTTTTGGAGTTAGTCCGGTCCCAAAGCCTGGAAGTTAGTCCGGTCCAAGAGAAGATTGAAGTTAGACCGGTCTTAGAGTTAAACCGGTCTTGACATGTTAGTTCGGTCTAACCACACCATGAGTTGTACATGAAAAGCCGAAGTAAGAGTAGTAGAGGGAAGAGCCGAATTAAGGATAGTTCGGCCTATTCTGCGGCTAAGCATAGTCATGTTTACTTCAATCATATTGGAGTCCGGCCATGGTAAAACTATCTCACTTGGTTTAAGCAGTGAGGGGGGTGTTGAAGGATAAGCATTATCCTTCAGGAATATGAATCCTAGGAGGACTCTACATGGAGAAGTAAGAATCCTACTAGGATTGTGCCATACGGAACCTATAAAAGCTCACAGACGTCACCTATGGAGAGGTAACACAACTTCATTTTCTGAATACACAGAGATTTTGTCTATTTGTCAAGCTTACTGACTTAGGCATCGGAGAGGTTTCCGACACACACTTGCCGGCTAGCTCACGTTTGTATTTTCAGGTAATAAAGCGACGACGTATGGAGGAACGCAGACTTGATCAACAGCATTATACGAGAAGGTTTATTTTTTTCCCGTACAATTGGCGCCGTCTATGGGAATTCAGACAAGAACAAAACCTCTTGATCAAGCTTTGCTTCTTTAGAATCAATGGCGCACAACGACGATTTGCCACAATCCGCCATTGACGGACAAACACCAGAGGGAGGTGCAAGGCGCGAGGGTCTACCTCTTGTCCCTCCCATGGGGGATTTAGAGCCACAAAGGCAGAATCCCAGGAGGGATACAAGAGGAAGAAGGCGGACTAACAGCCCTCGTCACTCCCGTTCACAGAGTCCAGACAGACAAAGGCGGAGGATTGATCCCCAGGCTTTGGAGGATCACGTTAAGAAGTAGGATGAGTTGATATGTCGAATGGCGGTGGACATGGAAACTCTAAAGCGCCAGGTGAAGGGAAAGCAAGTGGCGACAGGAGATGGGTGCACAAACAAGACGCCCCCTCGCCACTCGGAAGGTCGTAGTAGGAATACCACACCCTCTCAAGCAAAGAGTAGAAGCCTCAGGACAGGCGATACGCAATCTAGATCATCCAGAACTCGTCACTCTAAGTCTTAGAGGACGAGATCTGAGAGGTCATACACCGAGGGAAGCACGTATTGGCCCTCACATTCCCACCAAACGAGGTCCAGATAGACAGAGTTGCCCAGATCGTCCGACCTACGGACCGTGCTAGTAGAGAAGGCACGATGGAAGGAGGACGCCAGGGCACGCGATCCGTATAGAGTTTCTGCCTTACAGCGGTTGGCTCCTCGGACGCACGGAAGCGTCGAGGTTGGAATGCCAATACCGCGCCCTGCCTACGAACCAACGGACAAGGCATTGGCAAGGCTACAGACCTCACCGTTCGTCCCGGCAATAGAGAACGCACCCCTACCATCAGGCTTCCTTCAGCCCAAGTTTACTACGTATGAGGGGAAGACGAACCCCTACTCATACTTGAGCCACTTTCGCTAGGTCATGGCTGTATACCGGCGAAACGAGGCCTTAATGTGCATCCTCTTCCCATCTAGCCTTGGCGACCTAGGCCTGACTTGGTTCGAGAAACTTCCAGAAGGCAGCATAGCCTCTTGGGCGCAATTGGCGGAGGCGTTCGTGACAAGGTTCCAAACGAACACTAAAACCCTGGTGGAGATCGACCAGCTGCTCTCCATCGACATGGGCGACAAGGAGACCCTAAGATCCTATAATATCAATCTCGCCATTGCATAGTACAAAAGAGGCCTTCCAGTCGGGAACAGACTAAGGGACTCAATCACCATGACCTCACCCCTCACCATGGAAGCCCTGATGGAGAGAGTGCATCAGCACATCAAGGTGGAAAAAGATGGCGCTCGTGCCAAAACAAAATCTGGCACGACCACGATTCGTAAAAGAAGGCCTCAAAGAAAGGTCAACGCAGAGATCGTCCAATGTAAACGGACGTAGCAGGCGAGACAACGGAGAAGACCAGGATAAAAGATGGTTGAGAGTCCGCACTGCCATAACCACAGTCTTCAAAAAACCGATCTACCAAATTCTAAGTGAAATAAAAGACGAGCCTTTCGTCAGATGGCCTGCCAAGCTAGGAGAGGCCCAGAAGGACTATGACGAAAGATCACGGTGCACCTTCCACAAAGAAAAGGGGCACCGCACTGAGAATTGCACGCCATTGAGACAGTACTTGGAGGAGTTGGTGGCACCGCCACCGGATAAATACATCGAAGGAGGGCCCAACCAAATTTCACAGACCATAATAACCCCAACAGAATGCCGATCGACGCCCCACCTCAAGGCGTAATCAACGTGATACATGGAGTCTTCGAACCTGAGCGTATATGCAAGCTCAGAGGATCAATTAAAAAGGCTGAGCACTTGAGAGAAGTGCTAAGTGCCCAACCTGCCATCAAGAAGGGGATGACAAAGGCCACGAATGTCATGTCTTTTTCGGATAAAGACTTGGCAAGGATATATTGCCCTCACAATGATGCCCTGGTCGTCACTCTCCGAGTCAAGGATTTTGACGTCAAGCGGATTTTGATTGACTAGGGTAGTTCATGTGAAATCATGTACTACGAAACCTTTAAACAATTGAAGTTACAAGATAAAGACTTGACACCTGCCGTATCTCCCTTGATCGGATTCAACTCCATGCCAAAATGGTCCGTCGGCAAAATAATCCTCCCAGTCAGAGCAGGGAGTGTGACAAAACAAGTGGAGTTCTGGGTGTTGAAGGTCCCCTCCACTTACAACATCATCTTGGGCAGAACATGGCTGCATGCCATGCGATCGGTGGCGTCATCCTACCACCAAGTAATGCGGTTCCCCAATGACACCGGAGTAATAGAAGAAGTCTATGGAGATCAGATCATGTCAAAGCAGTGCTTTGTTACGGTGAATGGCAGCCGCGCTGCCAAAGGATACGTTCATTCGGTGGAAGAACTTGAGAGTAATGAGCTATTCGCAGATGTTGGCAAAGCAGCTAATCAGAAAGTAATGGAAGACTTGGTAGAGGTAAGAATAGATGAAAAGAACCTGGATAAGTTCTTTTTGCTCGGTTCGTCATTGTTCAGCACTGAGAGGCTAGAGGTATTGGAATTTCTGACCTCTAACATCGAAGTGTTCGCCTGGACACCATACGACATGCCAGGCATTGATCCCAACTTCATCTGCCACCAACTCAATGTCCACCCATCCGCCAGACCAATCATTCAACGCACACGCAGATCGGCACTCCACCATGCAGAGATAGTGGCGGAAGAAGTAGGAAACCTACTGGAGGCAAGAGCGATTAGAGAGGTGCACTACCCAAGATGGATCTCCAACACAGTCGTAGTGCCAAAGAAGAATAGCAAGTGACGTGTCTGCGTCGACTACAAGACAGTCAACAAGGCGTGCCCAAAAGACAGCTTTCCTCTACCACAGATAGATCAACTAGTAGACCTGATGGCAGGGCACAACCGACTTAGCTTTCTGGATGCATACAGAGGCTACCACCAAATCGCCATGCATAAACCTGACCAGGAGATCACATCCTTTACAACTCATGAGGATTGTCTTTATTACAAGGTCATGCCCTTTGGCCTAAAGAACGCAGGGGCGACATTCCAGCGAATGGTCACCAAGATGGTCGAACCATTGTTAGGCAGAACAATGGAGGCTTACATCGACGACATGGTAGTCAAGAGCAAAGACGAGAGTGACCATCTCAAGGACCTGAGTGAGATGTTTGAGATCCTAAAGAAGCAGAAGTTACGCCTTAATGTGTCCAAGTGTGCGTTCGGAGTAGGATCTGGTAAATTCTTAGGTTTTTTGGTGACCAATCGGGGTATAGAAGTAGACCCCTCTCAGATCAAGGCAATTCAGGATCTGGAGACGCCAAATTCAATAAAGGAAGTACAACATCTCACCGGCATGGCAGCTGAGCTCAATCGGTTCATAAGCCGGTCGTCAGACAAACTACGACCATTCTTCCACACACTAAAAGCCAAGTTTGAGTGGGACGACGAATGGGACTGAGCTCTGGAAAGCTTGAAGGAATACATGTCTTCTCCACCACTACTTGTAACCCCAATTCCTGGAGAAGAACTATTCTTGTACCTAGCAGTCTCACAGCACGCAATTAGCGCAGTATTGGTCCGTGCAGAAAGAATCCAACATATGCACATCTATTATGTCAACAAGACATTGTTGGGCGCCGAAACAAGGTACTTGCCACTGGAAAAACTGGCATTGGCCCTGATAATGGCCTCAAGAAAGTTGTCGCACTACTTTCACGCCCACACTATAGTTGTCCTCACAGCCTTCCCATTAAAAGCTCTGTTTGAGAGGGCTAACTTCTCTGGGCGAATCTTAAAGTGGGCAGTTGAGTTGGGGTAATACGACATCAAGTTCCAACCCAGAACTGCAATAAAGGCACAAGCATTGGCAGAGACTTTCGCAGAAATTCACCACGAAGTCATCATATCATCGGTCGACCGATCAAGTAACCGAACTAGGGATAGAAGTTGACGTCGGAATAACACAACCCCTAGCACTGGTTACTTAGTCAGGCCCCAAGGCAGACCAGAGTAAAGCAAGGAAGGAAAAAGCAAACCATGCTACACCAAGTCAAGACTCACTAATAAAACAAGACTTGGTACAACCAGATGGCAAGGGGCAGAGAGCAAGCATGGACCTTGAAGAAGACACCAGCAACAAGGAAGATCCAAAGGCATCACTTGATCCCTCTACTTGCTGGAAGTTGTTCGTGGGAGAGATGTGGAAGCTCTTCGTGGATGGAGCATCCAACCAACATGGAGCAGGACTTGGCATAGTCCTCATCTCTCCAGACGGCTTAGTAGTGGAGCAGGCGATCAACCTTGGCTTCCTAGCATCAAACAACGAAGCGGAGTATGAAGCGCTTCTTGCAGGTCTCAAGTCAGCATTCCACATGAAGGCCACTGAGCTAATGGTCTACAGCGACTCACAGCTAGTGGTAAACTAAATATCTGGCGACTACGAAGCGAAGGATGACAGGATGGCCAAGTACCAAGAGTTGGTCAGAACAGAGGTCAAAATATTTGATGTAGTCAGGATAGAACAAATTGTCACGGAGGAAAACAGCAGAACAGATGAACTAGCAAGCTTCGCCTCAATGGCAGACACCTCCATCCCTCATCCATTGCTGATTGACTACCTACCTAGACCAAGCATTAAAGACCCCGAAGCAGAAGAGGTATGTTGTGCAGAGTTAGGCCCTTTTTGGATGGATCCCATCATACTGTTCCTAAAAGACGGCACCCTACCGGAAAAGAAGAAAGAAGCCAACAGAATAAAAGCAAAGTCGCAACGATTTTGGCTCTCTCCATCCTTCGCATTGTACAAAAATTCGTTCTCAGGACCTTACCTAAAGTGTGTTCACCCCAGCAAAGTGGAAGCATTCCTGTTCGAAATACCTGAGGGTGTATGCGGCAGCCATCAAGGAGGAAGATTACTAGCATACAGAGCAATCTCTCAAGGATATTGGTGGCCATACATGCAAGCGGATTCAGAGAAATATGTCAAAAAGTGCGAAAAATGCCAAAAGTTCGCACATCAAATACACCAACCTGCCAGAGAACTTCTACCTCTAACTAGCCCATGGCCCTTCGCAATGTGGGGATTGGACATAGTAGGGCCACTTCCAACAAAGACAAGAACAGAAGTTATTCCTTGCAAAGAATCGACTACTTCACAAATGGGTGAAAGCGAAGCCTTGGCCAATCAAGGAAAAAGATGTGAAAAAGTTTGTCTAGCGAATATCATCACTCGATTTGGCATACCAAAGGCACTAATATCGCATAAACGGCACTCAATTCGACGGTAGGATTTTCAGGGGCTTTTGTGAAGAGTACAAGATAGAGTTCTACAATTCTACACCAGCATATCCCTAAGCAAATGGTCAGACAGAGGCATCAAACAAGGTAATCTTGGATGGATTGAAGAAAAGGTTAGAGAGAGCGAAGGGCAAGTGGGCAGAAGAGCTCCATCATGTTTTATGGGCTTACCGCACCACACCTCGCCGATCAACAGGGGAAACACCATTCTCCTTAGCTTATGGCATGGAAGCAGTCATCCCATTAGAAGTTGGCCTCCCCACAATTCGAAGCGAGAACTTTGACCCAGACTTAAATGGCGAAGCCATAGCATTGGAGCTTGACATTGCAGAAGAAAGAAGAGACAGAGCATTGGTTCACATCGCCTCCTACCAACAAGAATTGTCCAGAAAGTATAACAAAACAGTGCATCCAAGGCAATTCAAAATCGGAGATTGGGTACTGCGCAAAGTAATGGGAAATACCTTGGTACCAGGAGATGGCAAGCTAGGGCCTAACTGGGAAGGACCTTACAAAGTGGTCGGATTAGTAGGCAAAGGGGCATACTACTTAGAATATGAGGACGGCAAAGCAATTCCCAAGCCATGGAACACTGCCAATCTCAAGTTATTTTATTTTTAGTTTTTTTCTTTTAAGCATGTGTAATTTTTTACTTTCTCAATAAAACAAGTCGATTCTTTTCAGCATAATTGTTTTTAGTAGAAGGTAACTTTAGTAAGTTAGGAGCATTGTAAACATAGTTGGCCGGAATAACCAACTATGAACCCTTCCTAAGCCCAGGATAAAGATCCAGGCTGCAGAACGTTTGGTCAGAATAACCAAACATTTTATTCTAAGTTGGATGGAAAAACCAACTTAGAGGTTGGCTGGATTAAACCAACTCTTTATACTCTTCAGCCGAAGTAAGGGTATGGCTGAAGAGTGGTTGGCTGGATTAAACCAACACTTAGTACTCTTCAGCCGAAGTAAGTTTATGGCTGAAGAATGGTTGGTTGGATTAAACCAACACCCCTCCTAAGCCCAGGATAAGGATCTAGGCTGTAGGACGTTTGGTCGGCATAACCAAACACTGTATTCTAAGTTGGCTGGAAAAACCAACTTAGAGGTTGGCTAGATTAAACCAACTCTTTGTACTCTTCAGCCAAAGTAAGGGGTATGGCTGAAGAGTGGTTGGCTGGATTAAACCAACTCTTTGTACTCTTCAGCGGAAGTAAGGGTATGACTGAAGAGTGGTTGGCTGGATTAAACCAAAACTTAGTACTCTTCAGCTGAAGTAAGTTTATGGCTGAAGAATGGTTGGCTGGATTAAACCAACACCCCTCCTAAGCCCAGGATAAGGATCCAGGCTGTAGGACGTTTGGTCGGCATAACCAAACACTGTATTCTAAGTTGGATGGAAAAACCAACTTAGAGGTTGGCTGGATTAAACTAACTCTTTGTACTCTTCAGCCGAAGTAAGGGTATGGCTGAAGAGTGGTTGGCTGGATTAAACCAACACTTAGTACTCTTCAGCCGAAGTAAGTTTATGGCTGAAGAATGGTTGGCTGGATTAAACCAACACCCCTCCTAAGCCCAGGATAAGGATCCAGGCTGCAAGACGTTTGGTCGGCATAACCAAACACTGTATTCTAAGTTGGCTGGAAAAACCAACTTAGAGGTTGGCTGGATTAAACCAACTCTTTGTACTCTTCAGCCGAAGTAAGGGTATGGCTGAAGAGTGGTTGGCTGGATTAAACCAACTCTTTGTACTCTTCAGCCGAAGTAAGGGTATGGCTGAAGAGTGGTTGGCTGGATTAAACCAACACTTAGTACTCTTCAGCCGAAGTAAGTTTATGGCTGAAGAATGGTTGGCTGACAAACTCTTGTTACTCTTCAGCCGAAGTAAGTATGTCGGCTGAAGAGTGGTTGACTGGATTAAACCAACCCTTGATACTCTTCAGCCGAAGTAAGTTTATGGCTAAAGAGTGATTGGCTGGGTTAAACAAAGTTTGTACTCTTCAGCCGAAGTAATTATATCGGCTAAAGAGTGGTTGGCTAGTAAGTCAAATTAACCAGTTGAAACCGGAATACACTATCTCGGTCAAAAATATTGCAAGAAAGCATGCTCAAACAGGTAAGCAAACCAAAATTAGAGTTGAGCACAAAAGAAGATTTTTTCATTGAAATGCAAAACAAGTACAAAAGAAGGGCCGCAGCCCGGTTACAAGTCCGTAACAAAATAAGACAATCAGTTGAAAAGATCATCAATTTCGGCGTCAAACTCACCATCAGCATCAACACGAAGACCGGTTTCAGGCGGGAGCTCGATTTCGGTCACAAGAGTGGTCTCGGTCGGAAGCACGGTTTCACCTGGTTGCTCAATGACCAGGTCTTCCACCGTGGGCTCTGCCCGAACTGTCTGGTCAGCATTGACAACCGGAGTGTCCTCAAAGGCAGAGTCTTCATCAGAGTCTGAGCCTTCAAGAAATTGCTGCTGAATGGCATCAGCATACTCCACTAGGGAGTTCGGTATGAAGTAGGCTGGAGGGTTGAAGACCTCGTTCTGTGGATCGTGACCGAGCTTCTCAACAGCTGCCCTCCAGCCGCACTTAAAGAAGAGTTCATTGGCGGCTTCACATTGTTGGGTATAAGCGTCCTCTGCCTTCTTGAAGCCTCGCTTTTCGGTTTCTTTTATACCCTCCTTTAGCTAGGTTATCTCGGTAGCTTTCTTCTTTTCAAGCTTCGCCAGTTCGCGCAGGTACTTGTCTTTCAGCTCAATGGCAGCCTTTTGCTTTTCTGTTTCAGCCGAACTAACCAGTCCGGTCAGTCGGCCATTCTCAGATCATAGCTCGGCTATTTGTTTTCTAGCCTCCTCTAGCTCGGCCGTTTTTGCCTCGGCTTCTGCCACGGCTTACCTTGTTGTTCTCTTGAGCTCTAACACTCTCCTGTGAGTGATGTTGTTTTTCTGAATGGCCTGACAAAACATAGACTTCCCCTAAGCTGAAGTGAAAGTTGGAAAAATTAGACAGATAAAAAGGGACAGTGCTACTTACCAGGATCATGGATTTTGTTGAAAACCGGATGGCCTTCAGCTCGGTGTTTAGTTGCTTTTGGTGGTGCTCCATGTCTTTGGGAAGACATACACTCTTGGCTAGGTTGAAAGCCATCAAGTGATCCTTCTCAGCAACCACTGCGTCGGTATCCAGAATATCTCGATTCTGGAAGGTAAGGTTGGGAACCCATTTGGAGGAGGCAGCTTGGTCAGAGTGCTCCAGTTGAGAACTTTGTTGAGGGCTTGGAGCAGGGCTTCGTGTCAGAATGGTCTCGTCCTCATCAACAAGTCGTTGCTCGGTTTGGCTATTAGTCCGCACGCTGTTCGACGAGATGAGGATGGCTGTTGGGATGGAAGAGCAACCACGGTTTTAGTGGTCTGAACGGTTTGCGGTACCTCGGCTCAGTTTGTTGCGGTCAGTAGGGCCTTCAGTCTGCTCATTTTTGCCATCTCTTGTTCGGCAGTCAAATGGACTAGGTTGATTTGTGGCAAGGTGGGGTCCGATTCCGGGGCGTCTTCTAGGAGAAAGACGGTCACTTTGGCTTTTCGACGGCCGCTGTATCTATAGGTCGGTTCGAAATTTAGAAGTTTGGCCCAACTTCTTTCTTTAACCCGTAGTCTTGCGCCAAGAGTACCTAGGGTCAGGGTAATCTGATAAACGAATGAAGGTGGGCTGAGTCTGCAGAGAAAAGTCCAACTGTTAGATCGGTTCAAGAACGGAAAATTGAAATAAAAGAGAAGCAGTAAATGTAACCGAAGCATTTATATCGGGTTCTCCTTTTTTCCAGTTTATTCTTTGGCCAGGAATCTGGGCTTGATGATCTTCAAAGTTCCCAGACACCCAGAAAAAATCATCATCATTCAAGTCTTTATCTGGCGTATCTTTTATTATTTTCTCTGCTATGCATATTCTTAGATAACAAACCCAGCCGTCTTCTTTGGAGCCTATGGAGTATTGGTGAAATATTTCGGCTAAACTTAGATTAAGACCGGCTTGGCGGTTTAGTGCGGCTATTCCCATTATGATACGGTATGAATTGGTGGAAAGCTGGGTTGGGCATAGTCGTGTTTGTTTAAGGAATTCACAAATTAATGGCTGGACTAGAAATCTTAGTCCGGTTTCTATTATTGAAAGGAGGGTAAAAGGTACGAAGCCCTCATTCCCCCATGGTGTGACATCTTTTTTGGCTAACACAAGTTGTACGTCGTCAGGGATGTTGTAATCCTTACGGAATTCGGCTAGGCCTCTAGGAGTTTCTACCAAAAACCTATACTTCCCCATTTATTTTATAAGTTATAAATAAATTAGTTCGGTCGGAAAACGGTGCTCAGTAGCTCGGTTGAGCGCGCAGAGGAGTACCTGGGCAACCTAAGTCTGCAAAGTGGAAAACAAAGGTGTTAAGCACAGATCGTTGACCGTGCTACAAAATCAAAGCAAAGATAAAGAAATCCTACTTCGGCCTATGGGGGATGCTACAGGGTTTATCTCGGTTCAGCAAAGTGCTTGGTAGCTCGGATTGAGCAAGGGGTTCGATAGATCAGTTTGTGTATGGGGTTTGTTATCTCGGTTTGAACTACGCGTTTTGTTACCTCGGTTGAGCCTCTAGGGGTAGCTTTCTTAGTTCGGTTCAAACTAAGGAAGCTGGCTTAGCCCCCGAAGACTTAGCTCGGTCGAAGGCTAAGTTTTCCAATCTTCTAAGTTCAGACTTAGTTTGGTTCGATTGTATCGGCTAAGGTGAATCAGAAGATGGTGACCTATTGGAATTGCTATTTATGCAAGTTTTAGTTCGGTTATGGTCTGGCTAGATATACATATAGCGCAAACAGTATCCTAGTTTGGTTGGGGCATATTTATGGATCAAACCTAGTGTTTCTCGTGTTATTACATGAATTCAAGTGTTCTATGGTTGAGTTTTTTTACAGAAAAGTGTTTTGCAAAAACACACGAAACAAACTATATTGGATTGAACAAAAGCAAAAATAAGAAAAGAGAAACAGATTCTGGATGCTTACCTGGTAGAGAGGAAGAGCTGGAAGCAAGGCAGTGGAGAACAAGTTCTTCAGGTTGCAGAACAAAGAACAGGAAAACACAGAGCTTAAGAAGAGAGAGAGAAGACTGAATAGTAAGGTAAGTGATTTTTTGAAAAGTGAAAGGGTTTTTGTTTTTGTTTTTGTGAAAGAGATGGAGGCCGGAACTGTTCAAATTTTTCGGAGTACGAGGGCGGCGTGACAGCTGCGAATGACCAATCAGAGCCTGCCACGTGTCACTGGAAAAGAAAGCGATTCAGTTTCTGTGATTGAAGCGACGTTTTGACCGGATAAGGATAGCTCGGCTTGAATGTGGCTCGGCTCTAAAGGCGGCTCGGCTCTAAAGGCTTCAGAGTATTAGCTCGGCTGGAAAGGCTAAAGAGTTATTTTAGCTCGGCTGGAAAGGCTAAAACTTTAGCCCGGTTTATAGATAGGTAATCCCTATCACGCTACGCAGATGGAATTAAGGGGCAATTGAGAGGGTAATTTATATGAAAATTGGGCCGAGCTAGGTAATGGGCTGTTATGGGCCGCAGTACAAAGGGCCGAGTAAAATGGCCGTATAAGTTACTCCGGTCTTGTGGATGTTTTGGAGTTAGTCCGGTCCCAAAGCCCGGAAGTTAGTCCGGTCCAAGAGAAGATTGAAGTTAGACCGGTCTTAGAGTTAAACCGGTCTTGACATGTTAGTTCGGTCTAACCACACCATGAGTTATACATGAGAAGCCGAAGTAAGAGTAGTAGAGGGAAGAGCCGAATTAAGGATAGTTCGGCCTATTCTGCGGCTAAGCATAGTCATGTTTACTTCGGTCATATTGGAGTCCGGCCATGGTAAAACCATCTCATTTGCTTTAAGCAGTGAGGGGGGTGTTGAAGGATAAGCATTATCTTTCAGGAATATGAATCCTAAAAGGACTCTACATGGAGAAGTAAGAATCCTACTAGGATTGTGCCACACGGAACCTATAAAAACTCACAAACATCACCTATGGAGAGGTAACACAACTTCGTTTTCTGAATATACAGAGCTTTTGTCTATTTGTCAAGCTTACTGACTTAGGCATCGGAGAGGTTTCCGGCACACACCCGCCGGCTAGCTCACGTTTGTGTTTTCAGGTAATAAAGCGATTTGACGCATTTGAGGAACGCAGACTTGATTAACAAGATTATACGAAAAGGTTTATTTCTTTCCCGTACAGAAGACATTTACAAAGAGTGATCCAATTCAATAATAAAATTGTACAAAGATATTGCATTAACTTAAAATTATGACACATTTATTCATTGGCGATGTTTGATAAGAAAAGGTTTTGGGTTTTTTTTTATTTTTTCTATTAAAAGACAAAATTTTTGCAAAATCAAAAAAAATAAATCTAAACAAAATATCACATCCAATCTCATAATCATTTCATTTTTTCTCTCACAAACATTACATCCAACTACAAAAAAACTCAACTATTTTTCTAAATACCAAAAATTTTTTATCCAATAATATCTTACAACTAAAAAAAATTACATAAAAATTTACTTCCCAAACACCCACATTGATTATTTATTGTGCGTTGGGAGTCGAAAGTCAAAAAAACCTACCGTTATAGTCATATAAAGAATCATCAATTAGATCCGCACATAAATTAATAAAACACACGATGATATAAGTCTTTTAAAAATTTTAATTTAAAAATAAATTACACAAGAGTGGTTGAGAGAGATCATTGTTAATAATTAGAGATGATAATCGAAGGTTATTGTCAAATGTGGAAAATAGTTGTTGGCCAAGTGTCACGGGTTGCCTTGCAAGGCTAACTCCGTGACGTTTCGCTCGCGGTGGTGTGGCCATTGGAGTGCTCAAGAGTGGCCGTTGGAAGTGCCGCAACGTGGCCTAACATTGGCCCCAAGTAGCCCAAGGTTTATAGCCAACAAAAGACCAAGCCACAGCCCATATTAGAAGCCAACCAGCCGCCAAAGAAGAAACATTGCCGACAGAACAGATGGCGACCAGAGTGCTGCGTTTGTCGCTTTGGTTCGACACTCAAACGAAGGAGTTTCGGGCTGAAATTTTTATGGTAAAAAGGTATTAGGGGAAGGGTGTTCCCGACCAAGTTTCGTGATTTTTCTCAATTTGTGGAATTAATGAAAAATCATTATGACTCCTCGGACATGTATGATATTTCCTCCTGCCAGATGAAAAAGGGCTTAACAAGCTACTATAAGGGGGTATGGTGTGCTACCTACCAACCTCCCCGCCCAAACTGGGCTTGAAGTGAGCAACCTTGGGGCAACTCAAGGGCGGGCTTTGGGCATCCAGAGGGGTGTTTAGAGTCTCCATGTGGGTTTGGGAGCCCCGTGGACGGTGCAATAATGTAAGCACTGCGCGTGTCCTCCCGAGGAGAGGTCCACTATGTTGTTTCCATTGTGCCACGCAACATGGCACCTTTGGGACTCGTTTTGGACCGAATGGGCTATCGAGGCACCACTAAAGGCCTCGTGTGCCAACTCAAGTGCTTGGTTTGGGTTCAACCTTGCACGAGGGGATCCTGTAGCTCAAGCTAAGCGGTCGGAAGGCAACACCGCATATGTGGGCTATCGAATGAAGGCATCAAGCTACATATTGGCAATGTCCATTGAGGGACTACATTATGCTACGAGCAAGCTACGGATTGAGTTGTTGCCTTACTCATGCTACGCGTTGGTGCAACGCTAAGGTGCACAATGGCCTTAGGCGGAATCTAGCACACGTGTTGGCAAGAGGATTGCGCCGTGGGCAAGAGATTGACCCTCGGTGGTTTGTGGGCTTCGCATGACCAAGTGGCCATCCAATATGCATCTATTGAGGCATGCTTGACCCTGTGACATTTGCTTGACCCTATGACACTTCGAGATGCTATAGAAGACCCAGCATACAACGTTGGCTTGTCGGCTAAGTTGAGGACCTTTGCTAACACATTGTTGTGTGGCTAGGCATCTTGATGACATGAACCTAAGTTGGGCGAGCACCTTGCTTGAGATAAGCTTGGCGCTATGAAGCGACTTATGCCGTACTTGGTGCACTTGAGGCGTCAGGCCTACTTGTGGCATCCAGGTGAAGACGGAGCTTCCTTGTGAAGTTGTTTTGCTTGACAAAGCATTGGGACCGAATGTTCAAACGGGTGAGATCATCAACACTCGATTTGTCAACGAGCTTATGGCGGGCTTAAACTTGGTGGAGTTTGAGCGCCACACGGGCAAAAATTGATCCGCTGCGCCTCTAAAGGAGTTGGCCCGTGACAGTTGGTATCAGAGCTAGATCACTCATTCGGGGTGAGCTCGATCTAGAGCGGACTTGCAGCTATGTTGTGATATCATTCTTCCGTGGACCCCGATGCCGCTGTTTGAAGGAGTTATGCATGAAACTCATCCTGGGGGACGTGTATGACATCCTAGACTCTATACAAGACCGCCATTGGTTTTCTAGTCATGTTTGAACCGTGGGAGCTGATTGGTGATGTCTTGGGGTATCTGTGCCTACTGTGCTATGCTTCAGCGATTCCTTGAACGCAGCTACTGTTCTCGAGGGTGCGAATTGAACAGCATTGTGGCATCTAGTGTTTCCTTGCTAACTTGGTGTTTCCCTCTCACTTTGTGGACGTGGTGAGCATTTCTACACTGTGGGCACACTGTGGCGAGAGTATGCTACATTTGTGGACGGGTTGCTTCCTAACCAGCGGGGTAGGCATGATTGTGTTACTTTGTTGGCTACATGGGGATCTCTACTACAGTTTGGACTTGTGCAATGCTTGTATCAGATTGTGGGCATGTGATCTTCAGCTATTGAGCCTTAGAGACGGATTTTCGTTGGCAGCCGTGCACGTGCTATGGCATTATCACTGGTTCGCTTCAGGGGGCCTATGTTTTGACCGTTCGTGGTGGCATTTGCGACTTGTGCTTGTCAGTGGTTTTGCATCTTCAGACGCATGGTTGTTGACTTCTTAGAGGGTTTGTTCGGAAAATTTTCAAGACAAAATTTGAGATCTTGACTCCCGTGTGCAGAGGCACCGAGTGTACATGCTTGCTAGAGAGCGGGGTGATGGATGAAATCACCGTTGTTGGAGGACAACCATGTAGCGGGATTGTAAAGTCAAGACATAATTTGGTGCCAGGATCAGCGCACTGTTTCGAGCATGATTGTTGAAATGGCTAGCTTCGTGGGTGGCAGGAGCGGCGAGCCTTTGAGAGGCGAAATATTTGAGCTTGAGGAGATATCTGACTCGGGTGAAGGCAGTGGCCGAGGCACTGGGCAGCATGAGTTAATACTAGCCAGAAGATATGAGTTCAGCCTGAGGGCTTGCCTGAGGGCACGAGCATGAGATTCAGCCGGTGGGCTACACTTTGCCAGAGGGCAACAGCCAAGAGGGCTTCAGAGTTTGAGTTTGCCAGAGGGCAACAGCCAAGAGGGCTTCAGAGTTTGAGTTTGCCAGAGGGCAACAGCCAAGAGGGCTTCAGTGTTTGAGTTTGCCAGAGGGCATCAGCCAGAGGGCTTCAGAGATTGAGTTTGCCAGAGGGCATCAACCAGAAGGCTTCAGAGTTTGAGTTTGCCAGAGGGCAACAGCCAGAGGGCTTTTATTTTCGCCAGAGGGCACAGTACAGAGGTACTTGAGTTTATTGAAGATATCAGCCAGAGGGCTTCATCCTTGCCAGAGGGCATTGTTGAATCATTTTGAGGAGCAACTGTTGATTTGCATTGAGTCGACGAGGGCGTCAACAACTCGAGTGGAGGAGGAAGTTGCGATGCGACGACCCACTGCGAGTTAGCTCGGAGGAGCATTGGCAGAGGCCATGTTAGAGGAACATCGTCCGGAGGAGTCAGCTCAGAGGAGCTTGAGTTTGCTCAAAGGAGCTTGAGTTTGCTCGGAGGAGCATTGGCAGAGAGGCCATTTGAGAAGAGGGCTTGGCATTAAATAGCAGAGTTAGAGACGCTCAGAGGAGCTTTGGCAGAGGCCATTTTGAGAGGGGAGCTTGGCTAAAGAGTTGGACGTTGAAGGTAGGCCATCAACACGGAGGTGTTGGACTCATCAGAGGAGTCGGTACACGCACTGCAGCATCAGCTTTGTGCTACATCAACGAGGACGTTGATGGTTGAAGTGGAGGAGAGTGTCACGGGTTGTCTTGCAAGGCTAACTCCGTGACGTTTCGCTCGCGGTGGTGTGGCCATTGGAGTGCTCAAGAGTGGCCGTTGGAAGTGCCGCAACGTGGCCTAACATTGGCCCCAAGTAGCCCAAGGTTTATAGCCAACAAAAGACCAAGCCACAGCCCATATTAGAAGTTAACCAAAGCGCCAAGAAGAAGAAACAGCGTTACCAAGAACGGCGATGGCAGCGGCAAGGCGTTTTGTCACTTTGGTTGGGCACTCAAACGAAGGAGTTTCGGGTTGAAATTTTTATGGTAAAGAGGTATTAGGGGAAGGGTGTTCCCGACCAAGTTTCGTGATTTTTCTCAATTTGTGGAATTAATGAAAAATCATTATGACTCCTCAGACATGTATGATGTTTCCTCCTGCCAGATGAAAAAGGGCTTAACAAGCTACTATAAGGGGGTATGGTGTGCTACCTACCAACCTCCCCGCCCAAACTGGGCTTGAAGTGAGCAACCTTGGGGCAACTCAAGGGCGGGCTTTGGGCATCCAGAGGGGTGTCTAGAGTCTCCATGTGGGTTTGGGAGCCCCGTGGACGGTGCAATAATGTAAGCACTGTGCGTGTCCTCCCGAGGAGAGGTCCACTATGTTGTTTCCATTGTGCCACGCAACATGGCACCTTTGGGACTCGTTTTGGACCGAATGGGCTATTGAGGCACCACTAAAGGCCTCGTGTGCCAACTCAAGTGCTTGGTTTGGGTTCAACCTTGCATGAGGGGATCCCGTGGCTCAAGCTAAGCGGTCGAAAGGCAACACCGCATATATGGGCTATCGAATGAAGGCATCAAGCTACATATTGGCAATGTCCATTAAGGAACTACATTATGCTACGAGCAAGCTACGGATTGAGTTGTTGCCTTACTCATGCTACGCGTTGGTGCAACGCTAAGGTGCACAATGGCCTTAGGCGGAATCTAGCACACGTGTTGGCAATAGGATTGCGCCGTGGGCAAGAGATTGACCCTCGGTGGCTTGTAGGCTTCGCATGACCAAGTGGCCATCCAATATGCATCTATTGAGGCATGCTTGACCCTGTGACACTTGCTTGACCCTGTGACACTTCGAGATGCTATAGAAGACCAAACATGCAACGTTGGCTTGTCGGCTAAGTTGAGGACCTTTGCTAACACATTGTTGTGTGGCTAGGCATCTTGATGACATGAACCTAAGTTGGGCGAGCACCTTGCTTGAGATAAGCTTGGCGCTATGAAGCGACTTATGCCGTACTTGGTGCACTTGAGGCGTCAGGCCTACTTGTGGCATCCGGGTGAAGACGGAGCTTCCTTGTGAAGTTGTTTTGCTTGACAAAGCATTGGGACCGAATGTTCAAACGGGTGAGATCATCAACACTCGATTTGTCAACGAGCTTATGGCGGGCTTAAACTTGGTGGAGTTTGAGCGCCACACGGGCAAAAATTGATCCGCTGCGCCTCTAAAGGAGTCGGCCCGTGACACCAAGGAAAGTAGTGGCCAAAAGTGAATGTTGATGCCAAAAGTGAATACTGACGATTGCAGATAATGACCAGCCGGCCGATTAAGTTGGAATAGTTGAAGGTGTTTTTTTAATAAGGGCAAAGTACAAACTCTTCTTGAGGGTTGGTGAAAATACAAATTTTCTTTTGAGGTTTAAAAAATTACATCCCGTCTTCTAAGGGTCAAATTTTCATAACAAATTAGGGGAGAATCTGTATAAAAGTAAAAGCTTCAGGGGATAATTTGTTATGGAAATATAAACTTCAGGGGACGAGATGTAATATCTCAAACCTCAAAAAAGAATCTGTATTTTTACCAAATTTCGAAGGGGTAATAGGGCAATGGGTGAAATTGGTTATCGCCGGTGGACGGTAATTGGCAGCAATGTCAGGTGGCTCATTGACAATGGTATGTTACTGAATAGTGATGAGCAATTAGTAGTGGTCGAAAAGAGCGAAAGATAAAGAAAAAATTGAAAAACAAAATAAATAAATAAAACCAATTTTTGTGTTTCAATTTTGTAAATTGTCTATAACTTTCTATAAACAAAAAAGAAACCAAATAAGTTCACATTTATAATTTTCAAAACTTTTGTAAATATATATATATATATATATATAAAGTTCAACAAATATGTCCAAAATATTATTGAAATTAAAATTTGTATGACTTAACCCGTTCATCCAACTAACAAATTGCTTAAATTAGATTTGAAAAATTAATAAAATTTTAAAACATAATTACAACATCAAATTTAAGAATAGTAAACCAACTTTAAAATTGCCAAATAGAATTAAGAATTGTTTGAGATGTTTTAAATAAGTGTATTTTTTGACTTTTTATAAAAAGATGTGTAGAAAAATAGAGAGGAGATATTGATTGATGTGACCTAAAAAAGATAAAAAGTATGAATTTATTTAGTCTTTCCAAACAAGCCTTAGGAGTATTTTGAAAAATTAGTAAAAAACTGACTTTTAACTTTTTACTAAGCTTTTTGACTTTTTTGATAGTGATTTGAAAAATTGATAAAAAATTAATTTTTTTACTTTTTGATTTAATATTTTTTAAAAGTGTCACATCACTACAAAATTACCAAAATACCCTCAATCACTTGAAGAAATTTACCTAAGTTGAAGCTAGTTTTGTAATTAGCCAAGCTGCGCTTTCAGAAGTTGCCAAGTGACATTTTCAGCTTTTTGCACACTGCTGCGTTTTGTTTCCGGATCAAAAAAACACAACAGGCTTGTTTGGTTTGTATTTGAGAAACATGTTTTGAGATAAAAAATACGAAAATTTGTTTGGTTTGATTTTTTTTCAAAAGATGTTTTGAAAAATTATTTTGAGAGAGAGTTCTGAAAAAAGTGATTGATTTGATGTGTATAAGAGATATTTGTTTGGAAAACTTGTAAACCAAACATGTTTTGGCAAAGAATTTTAAAAAAATTTGTTTAGTTTGATTACTTTTCAAAACTTATTTTTAGAGAATTTTTTCCAAATTTTTTTAAGAAATACAAACAAAACAAGGTCAACGTTTTTTAAGAGTTCTCAAAACGGCAATTAACCTCAAATAATTTGACTTACCTTGACTTTCCACTGAACTATAAATAAAAAAAAATTATACATTGAGATGTTTTGAAAGATGATAAAAAATAATTTTTTAACTTTTAACTAAAATTTTGACTTTTTTAAACTAGTGATTTGAAAAGTCTATAAAAAATTACTTCTAATTTTTTTAATTAATATTTATTTATGATGTTAAATCACAATAAAAAAAAACAAATCACCCCATTCAATTTAAATATTTACAACTTTATGCATGTAACTCATTTTGACTCGTGAGAAATAAAATTATTATTACAACTTCTAAATGTCTTTAAATACATTATACTAAACTTTCATTAAGAATGTATATAATTTTTAAAAATATTTTTAAGATATGCCTAAAAAAAAATCCACTAACTAAATTCAATTTTAAAACAAAACATTCGAAATAAATTTACTACGATTACAAAAGAGGATTGATTTAGAAAACATAATAATAAAACAGCATGTTCAAAAAATTGGCATACACACCAAAATTGGGAGGCCTATTAAACCCTTCCAACACAGCCCTCCCTGAACTCGAACTCATGCCTAATCAAAGACGACAAAAATAGTAAATAAAACCCAATAGAAATATAGAACTATACCCCACAGCATATAGACCATACCCTATCAAATTAAAATATTAATAACGTCATAATATCTAAAAATACCCTAAAACAGGACATTAATATTTAGCACTGGGCACAGCCACAGCAGACAGAGGACGCTTCATTTCACACGACAGCTTCAACACCTCACTCAGGTCAACTTGGTTAGCCTCGTCTCGGACCCACTTGAAGTGGTGCACCAGTTTAGCCACCCATAGGTTCACCGTCACCAGCCCAAGGTTTTTTCCGGGGCAAACCCGACGACCCGCCCCGAATGGCGCTAGCCTCAGGTCCCTGCCTCTCACGTCCACGTCAGCACCCCCTTCACTCACCACAAACCTCTCCGGCTTGAACACGTGTGGATCCTCCCACACGTGCGAGTCATGCGTGATGGCCCACATGTTGACCATCGCTGTCGTGTTGGCAGGGATGACCATGCCGTTGCTGAGCTGGACGTCTGACGTGGACAGCCTGGCCCACGACAGCAGTGGGCCCGGTGGGTGGACCCTGAGTGTCTCCTTGATCACGGCCTGTAGGTAGGGTAGTTTAGCCACGTCAGCGTCCATTATGCTGTTCTCGCCCATAGCAGAATCTAGCTCCTTCCTAAGCTTGGTTTGAACCTCCTGGTGCAGCACCAACTCAGCCATGACCCACTCGGTCAACAACGCTGTCGTATCAGTCCCTCTGAATATCATTTCCTGCATGGCAAAGACAAAAGCGAAACTCAGTAAGTCAACTCCGTAAATCATAAAAAACAAAAATTAATATAGATATACATGTATGTGATACGTACCCACAAGACAGCGACCATGTCGTCTTCGTTTAGCTTCTCATCACCTTCCAGAGAGAGCAAAACATCGACGAAATCGGCATTATCGGAGAGCTTTGTTGACTCACTGAGTTTGTGTTCTTCAATGATGCCTCGGACGAGTTTTCGGACTCGGGGAACGAGTTTGTTACAGCGTTCGATTATACGAAACGGGTCGTAGAGAGAACTGAGCCATGGAAGATAATCAGACCAGTTAAAAGCACCCAAGAGCTCAAACCCTTCGCTTACCATGTCCCTGAGCTCTTGGAGTTCCGCGCTATCATGCGCCGGGTCAAAACGTCTCCCAAAAACACTGCCCATAATGTTATTTAAAGCCGCAGCTTGTAAATGCTTCCTTAAAGTGACTTTACCGTTTAGTGACTGGTCGTTTGCTATATTACGCATCATGACGGCGCAGTCTAGCTGGCGTCCTGCTTCGTGAGCTGATATGCGCCGGGGAGCGAAGAGGTGGGACGAAGCGATTCGCCTAAGAAGCCGCCAGTAGGAGCCGTTTGGGGCGAAGCCGATGGCGCGGCTGAACATGAGGCTCTTAGCCGACTGCTTGATCGGACGGTCAGCGAAGTGGGGGGAGGTGAGGATTTCACGGGCGATGTGGGGGTCGGAAGAGACGACGACGGGAGTGGAGCCGAGGCTGAAAGCCATGAGTTGAGTGGCGTCTAGTGAGCGAGCCATGGAAGAGAGAGAGCGGTGAGCCAAGCCGCGGCTAAGAGTGAAGAGGCTTCCGAAGATGGGGAGGCCCCGAGGGCCCGGAATGGTGGCAGGGCCTCTTTGGTTTCGGCCGTTTTTCCAAGCAGTGCCGCCGAGGGCGAAGGCCCAAGTGAGGAGAGAGAGAGACAGAAAGGCCATGAAGAGAGCGAAAATAACGTAGCCATCGAGTAGGGTTTCAGAACCAAGAAATGCTGGGAGAGTGAAAAACCACCAACTTGTGTCCTTCGAAACCTTACCAAACTCCATCCTAGATTAAATTTGAAATTTCTACCCCTTCTTATTAGAGAGAGATGCAAGAGAGGTCACGAAAATGTGAGGGAGAGGGAGACTTATATAGTAGTTGAGAGAGGGAGAGAGAGAGGGGGGGGGGGGGGGGTTGGGAATTGATATCAATGACATCGTATTTTTTTTATATCAAAAATTACCTTATAAACACAAATCAAATACACTTAAAATTTTCTGGCGTTGTAAAAAAATAAATAAATAAACAAACAAACAAAAACAATTTATTACTTAAAACTTTTTTAATGGTGTTTGTTAAAATAATATTATCATGACTAATATTATACGTATCAATTAATATATTAATTAGTATATCAAGTGAAGATACGACATAATTTAATATATTTTTTATATTTATACTTTGTATAATAAGAAAATTAATAATAATGTCATAATTAGTATTAATATCACTAATCTATTATTATTGTTATAATTTGACAATTAATATTATTTTATCAAATTATGGTGTTACATACACCAATTAGTGTACTAACTAATGTATCAATTGATGATGTGACATAATTTAAGAGATTTTTTATATTTATAATTTGTATAATAAGTGGGATTAATAATAATGTCTTAACTAGTGTTGATACACTAGTTAGTACATTAATTAGTACATATGACATTATTATTTACCAAATTATAGCAATGGTATTCCAATAATCAAATTCTATTTATCATTGTGGGTAAATTACATTAACGTTCCCTATAGTTTGAAACTTGTATCATTTTGGTTCCTGACTTTTTAATTGTGATACATTTGACCTTGAATTTTAAATCTTGTTTTAAATAAGAACAATTAAAAATGCCATTGGATTTTTCAAAGGCAAAATCATCAATTTGATAAAATATAAATTAATTTGACAAAAATAAATGTCAAAAAAATATTTTTAAAAATTATTTCTATCCACTAACGATAAAATAATGTAAAATCGATAAATCTTTTATGCAATTATTTATTCATTTTACCAAGTTAATTTTTATTATGTGTTTGGATGATAATTGTGTAAATTTAATTTTTAAAAATTAATCATGTAATTTTTATTAATTTTATATAATTTTATCTTTGGCAGGTAGAAATAATTTTTAAAAATTAAAAAATATTTTTTTGACATTTATTTTTGTCAAATTAGTTTATATTTGATCAAATCGATGATTTTGCCCTTGAAAATTAAGCAATGGTATCTTCAATTGCCCTTATTTGAAACAATATTCAAAATTTAGGATCAAATGTATCACAATTGAAAAGTCAAGGACCAAAGTGATACGAGCCCCAAACTATAGGGACTGTTAGTGTAATTTGCCTTATCATTGTTATAATTTGACAATGAATAAGGTTATTTTACCAAATGGTTCAGCTTGTCTCCTATTGGAGATCAAGATTGGACCGTCCAGTCCGGTCTGTGAGCTCATTTTTGGATTTTTTTTTTTTTTTTATAATCTAAACCGTTTAATATGTATAACTCGTCGAGTATTATAATATTGTAAAAAATCACGTTGATCGAATATCGATAGCTATTTGATCAGATTAGATTTCTGTCAACCGTTTACTTTTTTAAGATTCATTTTTTTATATATAAAAGTGATCCAATCAAATAGTTATCGATATCCGATCAATGTGATTTTTTAATAGCGTTATAGTCCTTGACAAGTTTTACACATTGAACGGTTTAAATTATCGAAACGGATCCTAAAAATATGCCTCCATGGGCCAGACTAGACAATCTAGTCTTTATCTCCAATTAGAGACAAGGTGGACCCTTTATCAAATTATAGCAATGGTATTTCAATGGTCACATTCTATTTTGGTAAATCTTAACCTAGTATTTTTTTTTGGCTTATTTTTTGTGACCTTTTTTAACTGTTTGTAAAAAAATATATATATTTACATTATATCCAACTAGACAATATAAAAATTAAAATATTTCCCAAAAAAATTTAAATATAATTCTCCTATAAATTTAAATGTAAAATACTCAAAATTACATTGAAAAAAAATGACATTGCAAAATTAAAAAGTACATTCTTTCATAATTATTCATCACGAGACAATGAAAAATAGTAATTTGGGTTGTTAGTATGTGCCAACCACTTCGCAAAAATTTCATTTTTGTGTATGATGTAATACGCTTTCGTTTGAAGGCCAAAATGAAAAATGTCCGCAGTCCTTATCAAACGTTCTTTCTTTTTTATCTCAAGTTCTCTTATCTCTTGCAAATGTTCTTCCTTGTTTGGTTTGTGTTTCCCAAAAATTTTTGGGAAAAATTCTCTAGAAATAAGTTTTTAAAAGTAATCAAACCAAACAAATTTTCTTAAATTTTTTTTTCAAAATTTGTTTGGTTTACAAGTTTTCTAAACAAATCTCTCTCTCATACACATCAAATCAATCACTTTTTCCAAAACACTCTCTCAAAATAATTTTCCAAAACATCTTTTGAAAAAAACCAAACCAAACAACTTTTCATACTTTTTATCTCTAAAACTCATCTCCCAAACTCAAACCAAACATACTCTTCATTTTTGTGTATGATGTAATACGCTTTCGTTTGAAGGCCAAAATGAAATATGTCCGTAGTCCTTATCAAACGTTCTTCCTTTTTGATCTCAAATTCTCTTATCTCTTGCAAATGTTCTTCCTTTTTGATCTCTAGTTCTTTCATCTCTTGCAATGTTTGAATTTTTTTTTCTTCTCCTTCAGGTTTATTCATTTCCTTCTCAGTAAGGTATTGGTTAAATATTTCCAACAAATTGTTATATTTGTAGACTTCAACTTGAACACCTTCACTTTTTCGAAACAATTATTTTGTAGATTTTCTACCCATAGACGTTTTACCTCTTGCAGAGACACTACCTTCACTGATTGGATTATTACCAACAGTTAAATTGTTAACAATACTCAGGCAGTTGTCATCTTGAAGAAAAATGCAGTTATCCATAAGAGATTCGGGGTTGAATTAGGGAAAAACAGTGTATGTATCTTTGACTTCATTGTATTCGTAGGAGTTACATCTTGCCACCTGATATTGTTTTGCAGGATTGGCCAACAATGTTCAAAAGTAAAATATTTATTTTCATCTTGATGATATAAAAGTTTTGCTTGAAACATTTGTATCAATAAAATATTAAATTAATTAATTAGTTCATTTTTATATGAGACAAAATAAAAAAGCTAACATAACAAATGAATATGAGATATTATTATATCAACTTGAGACATCTCACATGAATGTAGATTTTCAATTTGCGTCAAGCATCCACTAAATATGTTGCAACATTTTATGATTATACCTCATTGAAATGAGATAGACATTTGTGTTCTTGAGCGATCATTCTGCAGCGAGTAATAATTTTCAAAAATTCTTCTTAAAAAATGAGCATGAGATCGCAAATTCCCAACAATTAAATCTTTAATAATGTGACACCAAACTCTACAAATTGTCACATCTTCATTAATGCAAAATAATTTTTTTCTTTTTATTTTTGATGAACCTTCCATACATGAAGGCTAATTTTTTTAGTCATTTTTCTGTTGGGCTTTTTTAGATTTTAATTAACTAGATAATTTAAAGAAATAAAAGAAAAGAAAACACATTAATTTTTTTTAAAAAAAACTAGCTTTTTATTTTTTTATTTTTGTGTTTAGTAATTTTTTACTTTTGTATTTTTTTTTTTTTGGAAGATCATTGTATAGATAGTCCTGCAAAATGTTTGTACTGTAGAATTTTTTGGTACTTTTTGAAACATATGCAATAAAATAATAAAATATAATTATCAAATTTTAAATTTTTTTTAATAAATAATATATAAAGAAGATCTTATAAAATAAATAATTTAAACAATCGAAATAGAATCACGATGGACTCATAAGTCTGAAAAGAAACCCAAACTACTTTTTAATTTTTTAAAAAATTTTTTGCTAACAAGTGTCCTAATGACACAAGCACAAGAAAAAAAAAATAAAATAAAATAAAAAAAATATGTGAGTATTAATGACAACCTTAAAACTGTCAATAGAAAGCAATATAAATATTATAATTTTATAATTTCAACATATTTTTCAAATATTCCAAACAAAAATACTAAAAATTTTAAATAAATTACCAAATATTCTACTAAATATTCATATAGATGTGGGGAGTGGGGAGGGTGCTATACCTATAAGGCATGACATTGTGTTGTGAGTTCGTTGGGATGTTTTTCGAATATATTTTGATGATTTGGACCGTTTATATTATAAGATTCATTAAGTAAATCATTTATGAAAAAAAACAAGTCAATTAGATATTTATACGTCATAACAAGACCACATTTATGTTTAAAAAAATCAATGGTTAGCATAATTTTGATATTTTTTTAAAACAATTATGGTCTGATCGTGGGGTTATACATAACTGATTAACCTTATTTTTTTACATGGATGATGTACTCAACAAACTTAATAATTTGAATAGTTCAGATTATCAAAATAAAATTGAAACGAACTTCAAACGAGGTGTCATAGTAGGGTGCTGTGACAACACCCTCTCTAGGTCCATTGGTGTGGGTCTCATCTGGTGTGGGTCTCATTACTATATAAATATTATTGTAAAATATTTGATAATTTATTTGAGATTTTTAATATTATTCTATCTAAAAATGTTTTCACACATTTCAAAATATTTTTATATACATTTTACTCATTTTTTCAATATTAACAATGACCCTGAGAATTGTTTTTAACATTTCTCAAAAAATATAAAGCTCAAGACACTTTTTACTAATTTTTAATAAATTTTTTATTTATTTTAAAATATATTTTAACAATTTTACTATTTTTAAAACAGTTTTTATCCTAATTTTAACATTAAACAATGTGCAAAGCACTTCTCAACATTTTATTTTTATTTATTTATTTATTTATTTATTTTTTGGGTGGGATGCATTGTGGAGGGCGTTTAACCTTGAACGGCGTAGCATGTAGGCGGAGGCGCTCCAGTTCTCAGAACATTGAATGAGTGACCAGACCATAGATTTAGAGGCGGTTTGGGCATTTTGATAATTTAAAATTATAATTCCTCTATGTTTAATTGGTAACAAAGCACTTACAGATATTTTGATTTTTTTTTTTTTTAAGAGCTGGGCTCATAATTTATCGCAAGTTTTATTTTAATAATTTAAATTATTTATTTTATAAATTTTTTATTTGTGTTCATAAAAAATTAAATTAATTTAAGAATTATAATATTTTTATTTTATCATATTTATTTTTAAAAAATAAATGATTTATTTAAAAAAATATAGTTATAATCAATTTATTTAAAATATATATTTATTAATAATTGAATTAGTTTTTATAAATAATATAGAAGTTTACAAAATAAACGAATTATTTAAATTATTGATATGGAAGGCATGATAAGTAAGGAATTACCCAAAAGGGGAATGTCAAATAAGTGATATTTATATAATTAAATAGAAGTAAAAATCAATAGTAATAAATTTTACAACAATAATTCATCTCACTAATTTGAGATTACTAAGACCATCTCTAACGATGAACCAAAGCCAGCATTAGATTCAAATTTTGATGAAAAAGTCACTTTTTAGTGCTCCAACCGTTGCACCAAAGTGATATTAAAATGAGAATTCAGCAAAAAAAACATCAAACTGAGACCAAGACACAGATTTTACCAAATCACTGTTACTGACCGTTGAAAGTGGTACACTGGTCAACCAACCGATTGCCTGGCCAGTTGACCAACCGGTCGACCGATTTCCTTTAAATTAGATAGGTTCAAATCGGTCAAAAAAAGTTCAAATAGGTAAAAAAATATATATATATTTTTGCCTTCTTGGTTGATCGGTCGATCGACCGGCCGGTCAACCAACCGGTTGACCCTTTACTTCTCTGAGAATGAAAGCTGCAATGGTTTGAAAATGAAAGCTGCAATCGTTAAAGAGACAATTGTTTAAAGAAACAATTGCTGAGATGAATTGTTTAAAGAAACAATTGCTGAGGAAAAATTATTTAACAATTGGTGGGTTTCATCATTTGAAACAATTGGTGGGTTTTTATCATTTTACATCATTTGAAAAAATATTTATGCTTACCGGTCGACCAATCGGTTGACCCACGGAATTTGATACGAGATTTGATGCACCGTTGGAGCGAGTGGTATCAGATTTAGTGAAATGGGTCATTTTTTACTCAGATTTGGTGAAAAATCTAATTCACCGTTGGAGATGCTCTAATTAGTCACTAATGAGGTGAAAATTAAAAAAAAAAAAAAAAAAAACACAAGAACAAAACATCCCATCATGTAGGACCCACACCATTTTAAAGCTATTAGTGCTTCTCTTTTTAGTGGTCTCACTCATTTTTATAAATTTTATAAATATTAATAATTAAAATATTTTTTATGTATCTATAATTATTTTTAAAAAGTAGATTAAGATTTCATTTGGAAACATACAATTATAATAATTTTTTAATTTTTTATAAAAATATTGTGGGGATATATTTTTTGAGTACCAACACGTGGCAAGGTGACTCCAACGTGTTAGCTGAGGTGCCACGTGTCTTGGTCGTTGTACCGAGGTCATCTCGGCTAGGCCGAGGTTATCTCCGAAGATATCGGAATCCGAGATAAGCGGATAAGGGATAAGAGTCCTAGAATGAAGAGGGAACTCAACCTGGATATAGAACAAGAGTCCTAGATTGTGAGAAGACTTCAGTTTGGGTAAAGATAAAACTCTTAGGGAGTCTATCCTGATCCCACTGGGAGTCCTAGATTAGCAGTAATCCTAAGTCCATTAGGGCCAGGCTCCTATTGGGACTAGGATTGTATTGGCTATAAAAGAGAGGCACCCCCATGGGTCTAAGGTATGCTTTTTATACTCAAGCTTGTGAGTTAATTGATTTATCTTTGAGAGATATACTGACTTGATCGTCGGAGTGCCCCCGGGTGGAAGAACCACCGCCGGAGCCTTTTCTTTCTGTGCAGGACAGTAGGGTGCCATCTATTCTGCCTGTGCTCTACAGCTGAATCACTAAGGTGGGCAGTGTGGTCAGAAAATCACTCACACAATTTGGCGCCGTCTGTGGGAAAGAAAGAAGAATAGATGGCTAATGACGGACAGAAGGATCAGATTAAAGACAAACACTCCTGCTGAGAGTGGGAGATCTATCGACCTCGACGCTGAAGGGGACAACCGTAACACAGAAACTCGTGACCAGAGTCACGGAGTGAAAGACGCCGGCTAGGAAGGTGACGCATCAAAGACAACAGATCGAAGCGGATACTACAACAAAGATGACCTCCAGGTATGGAAGGATAGATACCTGCGGAAGAACGAAGACCCTTCCAGAAAGGATGCAAAGACAGGGGGCATGAGTGCTCCCAAGGAGATGACATTCAAGTATAGAAGAGCTCACCCTAAGTGAGTAGATCCTGGATTCTAGATCCCAGATCCGAGAAGACGTTATCTCGGCCTAGATGAGTAGGCCCGAGAAGATGAGAACTCAGCCTAAGTGAGCAGATTTCGGATTCCAGATCCCGGATCCTAGAAGACATGATCTCGGCTTAGATGAGTAGGCCCGAGAAAAGAAGAGCTCAACCCAAGTGAGCAGATCTAAGAAGATAAGGTCTCGGCGCTTAAGTCCGAGAAGAGAAGAGCACAGCGAACAGATCTAAGATCCCAGAGGATAAAAAGAAAACACAGAAGATCAGACTAAAGTTAGCCGGGTTGAAAACCCCAGCTTGAATCCAAGAAGATGCTTAACCGTAGTTAAGCCAAGAAGATTCTTAACCCGAAGTTAAGACCAAGAAGATGCTTAACCGTAGTTAAGACTAAGAAGATGCTTAACCGTAGTTAAGCCGAGAAGATTCTTAACCCGAAGTTAAGACCAAGAAGATGCTTAATCGTAGTTAAGCCAAGAAGATGCTTAACCGTAGTTAAGCCGAGAAGATTCTTAACCCGAAGTTAAGACCAAGAAGATGCTTAACCGTAGTTAAGCCAAGAAGATGCCTAACAGTAGTTAGGCCGAGAAGATTCTTAACCGAAGTTAAGACCAAAGATTTCTTAACACTTGTTGAAATTTGTAGCAATTTACAAGTTGTTAAGCTGACAAAGATTCCTTAACACTTGTTGAAATTTGTAGCAATTTACAAGTTGTTGAGCTGAAACCATTCCTTAACACTTGTTGAAATTTATAGCAATTTACAAGTTGTTAAGCTGACAAAGATTCCTTAACACTTGTTGAAATTTGTAGCAATTTACAAGCTGTTGAGCTGAAACCATTCCTTAACACTTGTTGAAATTTGTAGCAATTTACAAGCTGTTGAGCTGAAACCAGTCCTTAACACTTGTTGAAATTTGTAGCGATTTACAAGTTGGAGGTAAGCCGAGATCATTCTTTGTCTATCGCTTGTTGAAATTTGTAGCAATTTACAAGATGAAGATAGACCGAGTTCATGGAGTAACACTTGTTGAAGTTCTGTATGAATTTACAAGTTGGTTAAAACGAGATGATGCTTAACCGAAGTTAAGCCGAGGTAATATTTTTACTTGTTGAAATTTGTAGCAATTTACAAAGGTAAAGTTGAGCCGATATATGACATTTTGTTCATCTATTGAAATTTGTAGCGATTTACAAGTTAGAGTGAAATCTGTTTTTATACTTGTTGAAAAGTTTATAAGTATATATGCTTGTTGAAACTTATGAAAAGTTTGCAGATCAATATCTTGCCAAAGTAAAGTTTTGCAGGATAGTTTCTTGCCGAAGTAAAGTTGGTAGTTAATATACCCAAAGTTTGAAACCCTGAGACGATTTTACAAAGGGGGCAAAATATGAAAGGCACGCAGAATATTCTAAGTATAGAATCATGCAAAGGCAGTCAAGAAAAGACAAAGGCACAAGCATTCAGAAAAGGAAAGTTAAATTAGACATTCAAGAACAAGGGGGCACATCGGCCATATGTAGAGCTTACATTGTCTGAAAAGCAAAAAAGGTACAAGAGTACAAGCGACAAAAAAGGAAGAACGTCAAAAAGCCGAGATGACGTTTAACCGAAGTTAAACTGAGATGATGCTTAACCGAAGTTAAGCCGAGATGACGTTTAACCGAAGTTAAACTGAGATGATGCTTAACCGAAGTTAAGCCGAGATGATGTTTAATCGAAGTTAAACTGAGATGATGCTTAACCGAAGTTAAACTGAGATAATGCTTAACTGAAGTTAAGCCTAGATGATGTTTAACCGAAGTTAAACTGAGATGATGCTTAACCGAAGTTAAGCCGAGATGATGTTGAAACCCGAGAAAAGTTTACAAGCAGAGTTAAAATCGAGAGTGAAGAATGGCTTAAACACTTGTTGAAATTCAGAGAAAATTTACAAGTTAGAGAGCGCACAAAGTTAAGTGTCGGCAAAAGATTCGCCAGAGTCAAAACGTCATTTTGGTTAGAACAGAACCACTAAGTGCACGCCAGAAGTGGTGACCAGAATTGTGAAAGGAATAAATGCTTCAAGAAACAGCAATGATAGTTTGTAGAGGCCAAGAGAAAGAGGGTCTAAAGGGGGCGAATTAAATACCAGAAGTTTTAATACATCGGCGAAAGAAGATCACATCAGGTCTGTGACTACGGCACAAAGCTAACTTCTCTAATATGATCCTAAGTGTAACTTATGTTCACATTAGGGGGCAGGGAGAAGATGCAGGGGGAAGGAATGATAATTAAGGAGCAAGGAATGTTAACACTTGTTGAAATTTTTGAGCAAAATTACAAGATGAGTTAACCGAAGATTGTGAAGTCTACCACTTGTTGAAATTTAAAGCAATTTACAAGTTTGGTATAGCCGAGATAAACTGAAAGACGTTTCCAAGATATGGTCATCCGAGATAACCATGTTGCCAAGCCTTGAAGATAATGGAAGATGAAGTCTTGAAGCAACACTTGTGAAAATATTTGTTAAAATATTTTCAAGTGTTAAGCCGAGGCTGAAATAAATCAATGGGTACAACCAACGTGTGACACCCCGAGGAAATTGCACAGTGAAGGTATACTTTGGAAAGACATGTACATTTTTTCTAAAGTATAGAATCATACGAGAACCAGAGAAGGCAGAGATCGGACACGAGGACGTGCAAGTCCTCGAGGACGTCGGCAAGGAGCCAGTCGAGAAGAATGAGGAAGCAGCACTTGAAAGCCTCTGAACACACTTGTAGAAATAAAGTACCGAGGTTATGTTGATCCAAGGTGTCTACTTGATGATAATTCCGAAGAGACGCTTATCCGAGGTGTACTACCCCGAAGTGATTTGCAGAATATGTTCAAAAAAAAAAAAAAAGTTGAAAAAATTCTAAATATGGTGAAGCATACATGCAGTAAACAGAAGAAAGCATTCAACATTCAGGAAAGAAACAAACATTTCTTGTTCAGATACAAAGCAATGGCGCATCGGCCAACAACAGACATTTTTTCAGAGGCAAAAAATTACATATGCAAAAAAGACAAAAGTACAAAGAATGAAGACCTTAAAGAACTAGGGATTGAAAGCAAGAACGTCGGACTGATGTGCTTCGACGGACGACGATGGTTCAACCTCGGCAGTCAGTTGGAGGAGCTTCTATACCGTTATCTCGGCATCAAATTCAAGAAGGATGCAAACTACTCGGCATCAGCGGCAGGTTGTGTCTCACCCCGTAAGACGCTTGGAAAGAACTTTCAATGACCTTCTAAGCCACGAGCTCAGCATCAATCTCCTGAAGAGTTTGATCAAAGCTCTTCTCGGCAAATGGCACCTCGGAGTTTTGAAGGCAAGGATTGAAAGCAAAAATCTGGAAAAAGACACAGAAAACAGAAACAAGAATGTAATTTGTAAATCAAAAGTGGTGACGAAGCTATCAGGAAATCAAGACAAAAAGATTGCATAGGTGTGTCAAGCCAAGAACAGTGGCAGAAATAAACAGATATGTGAACAGTGTGTATTCAAGAAGATGATTTGGAGACAATGGGTAAAACAGCGATAGTGGTTAATAATGAGACAGGGCTTCTTGGAAAGCAACAAATAAATAAAACCAGGAGGAACAGTGGCTTACCAGAAAGAGGGAAGTCAGAATAAGAATTGCCGAAGTCTGACGACGGATGCGAAAATAACAGAATGACATAAGTTTCACCGGAGGAGAGGAACGACGATAGTGGCAGAGCTTGAAGGCTTGGAACAATGACAGATTTAAGCAAAAGAGCTAGAAAGGAAAAAAGCCAGAGGATTGAATGTAAAAAGAGAAAAATCAGAGTCAAGAAGACGACAAAGTTCAAGAATAAAGCTAAGTGCACAGGCACTAAGTGAGTATGTGAAGAACAAGAAAGTAATGGCCCAAACACGATGCTAGCAACAGAAAGAGGATATGACAAAAACAATGCTAGGCATTTAAAACAATTCAAAACTTGAAAACAGACGAAAATAGAAGGCAACAGAGGGCAAATAAACAGATTTAGAAGAGTTATGAAAGATTGAGCTTAATAGCAAGTAAAGAGTTTATGAACCTACCAAGTGAAGTGAACGTCGATATGAAGATCGCCGGAGTCAAATAGATGACTGGAAGTTGGGAACCCACCGGAGAACGTGAATGAAGCAGCTGCAAAGCTCTTGGAGTTTACGAATTAATTAAACCAAAAACCTCGGCTAGAAGGTATGATCTCGAATAGCTTGGAAGGCATGAAGCTTGATACTTGACACAAGTGGACAGTAAGGTCCAGGGAACTTTGAGGTCGGCGAGTTTTATCTCGGACAGAGGGGCACAGATGAACGAACAGTATAGGTTCCATCACCTCAGAATGCCGAGGTAATAGAACCTAGGGGGTAGTTGTGGGGATATATTTTTTGAGTACCAACACATGGCAAGGTGACTCCGACGTGTCAGCCGAGGTGCCACGTATCTTGATCGTTGTACCAAGGTCATCTCGGCTAGGCCAAGGTTATCTCCGAAGATATCGGAATCCGAGATAAGCGGATAAGGGACAAGAGTCCTAGAATGAAGAGGGAACTCAACCTGGATATAGGACAAGAGTCCTAGATTGTGAGAAGACTTCAGTTTGGGTAAAAATAAAACTCTTAGGGAGTTTATCCTGATCCCACTAGGAGTCCTAAATTAGCAGTAATCCTAAGTCCATTAGGGCTAGGCTCCTATTGGGACTAGGATTGTATTGGCTATAAAAGAGAGGCACCCCCATGGGTCTAAGATATGCTTTTTATACTCAAGCTTGTGAGTTAATTGATTTATCTTTGAGAGATATACTGACTTGATCGTCGGAGTGCCCCCGGGTGGACGAACCACCGCGGGATTCTTATATTTCTGTTACAGGTCAGCAAGGTGCCATCTATTCTGCTGGTGCTCTCCAACTGAATACTGAGGTGGGCAGTGTGGTCAGAAAATCACTCACACAAATATATTAAAAAAAATAAAAGAAATAGTGTGACAATTTATAATAATTTTTTAATTTTTTTTAATTAGGTTAAAATGAATCTCCCCAAAAGTAGGTTCCAAAACACCCAATTAATGTTAAAACGGCGAGCTACAAAATCCTGGAGAGAGAGAGAGACAAAGGGAGAGAGAGAGTGAGCGTGTGTGTGGTGATGGGGAAAACTCGGGTAACGCTTGCTGTTCAAGTAAAGCATTGAGAGCTGTGACGGTTTCAATACGAGAGAGAGAGAGAGAGAGAGAGAGAGAGAGAGAGAGTATGTAGGTAATAATGTAATTTATTGTGTTTTCAGTTTTACTAGGGTAGGCTGACCTCCAGCAACTTTGTACCGTGGAGGCTATTTTGTAGCCGTCCAATTATCTCCTAATCAAATCTATAATTGACAACGATCAAAACGGACGACCCGATCTGAATCTCGATGCTTTTCGCTATAAACAGCAACGAAGGGTATGCTTCCACACGGTAAGTGCGGTGTGATAAGACACCGAAATCAAGTATTCTCTCTTTTTGACAAAAGATGAAAGGGGACCTGGCTAAGGAGGAAATTTAAAAGTACTACCAAGTACCAACGCTTGGAAACTTCTATAATAGTTGTCCAAAAAAAAAAAAAAAAAAAATCAACAAAAACAAAAACAAAATCAATAATAACTGTATTATCTGAATAAAAATCTATACGACATTAGGGGGGTGTTTGGCAAAAGTTTTTTTAATTTTTTGGATTAAAATTTATAAAATAATAAAATAAATTAAAATAATTAATTAGATAAAATATCACATCAAATTTATAGTCATTTTATTTTTTGAATAATGCTTGGGACCCCCTTTTGGGGGTCACCCCCTCACCCCCCTTTTGTCACGTGGCGGGTGATGATTGGAGGAGCAGGAAAAAAAAGAAAAAAAAAAAAGAAAATGTAACCAATGAGAGAGAGAAGGGGTCAAAGGGGGTGGGAGGAAAAGGGGGGATGAATCATTGTTGTTATTTTTTTTCTTATAAACATCACATCCAACTATAAAAAAATAAAATTATCTTCTCAAACACAAAAATTTTAGCTTACTACAATAACTAAAAACTAAAATAATCTACTAAAATAGTAACTTTTCAAACACTCACATTATAACAAAACCATTTTTTGGCCTCGTTTGAAAGAGTTGTGGGAAAATTATTATAGATTATAATTTAACAGATTATAACTTACAGCTGTGAACATAAACTGGTAACATGTTTGGTGCAACTGTGAGATTATGAATTTAAATAGCAAAGTAGTATTTGGTAAATAAACTGTAAAATAATTTTTTACTGTGTAATTGTCATTTTTGCCCTTTTGAACAAAAAAATTTGTAATTTTGTAATTTTGTTTACTTTAAATTTTGAAAAAGTTATTTCATTAATGGGAGTTGATATAATTAATTATTTTTTGTTACAATTAATAATATAACCATTGTTTTTCTTTTAATAGAAGTTATTTAATTGAAATAAATTTATATCAATATTAATTGAAATAAATTGTGCAATTTATATCAATATTAATTGTGAAATAAATTGTGCAAGTTATTTCTTTATTTTTCTTTTATTCTCTTTCTCTCTCTCTTTTTTTTTTCTTCATTTTATTTTCTTTTTTGTTCTTCTCTTCTTACATATTAATTATATTCATGTATTTATATTAATGTTGTGATTTCATAACATATTATTTTTTTTATATTCATTTTAGTTTATTATCAATTAATGGCTTAATTAGTATCAATTAATACTAAAATTATTAATTAGTATCAATTAATATAAAATTTATTTCATTAATGGCTTAAAATGCTTTTTTATTATTATTAGTATTATTATTATTTTTATTTTTATTAAAGAAACACTGAAAACCCTAGCCGCCGTTCTTCTCCAGCAAAGGCAAATGCTCCGACAACCCCTTCTTTTCCTTTCATTCCTCGCCGCCGTTCCATCGCAGACACAGAACAACGCTAGCGAAAGAGAGAGAGAGCTCTAGTTCACCAAAAAGAAAGTTTTACCAAGATCATCACTTCTTCATTGATCGTGATGAGGGATGGGGGACAGTGATGAAGGCACAAATCGATCGTGATGGGGGATTGAGATCGCGATCGTAGAAGGTCTTTAAGCATTTCCCCACGAATACCCACTTTCACCTGCAAATCTACTCATTTCCTTAACTTCCTCAGATTGAAGAAACCCTTTCATTTTCTTTCTTCCTAGCCTTGTTCATGTCATCCAATACCTCATTGCTAATCTCCCAAATTGTTTTCCAAAGATCCTCATTGAAATCATCATAGGATGAGGTTGCCACAACTGATCCAAGCATTTGTTCAAGCCCACCCTTTTCCATTTCTGATACAACCTTGATTAAAAACATTCAATCAATTGTCTTCTTTTCACAGTCAATGTAGACTTCAGAGAGTTTACTACGCATTATCCACACGAATTGGGACAAGAACTCATTCATGGTTCCATCATCCTCTAATTCTTTTTCTTGGTCACTGATTGGGTGATTAGAATGGGTATATCTGTTGAAGGATAATTGAATTAGGTTTGGGAAATTAGGGGTTTTGATGAGAGTAGAGTCATGATTGGTTCATGAATGAGTGAAAGAAAAGATCGTGAGAAAAAGAGAGAGAGAGCTAGTTCTGGTTCACGCCATCGGAAATCGCCGTCGGAAATCGTCCCGAAAATCGCTTCTCAAGTTTTGTCTCTCTGAAGAAGTGAACAGTTTTTGTTAGAGTTTTTTTATATATTGGGTTTTTAGTAATAGTTGAAGTTGATGAGGGGAATTTAAGTAATTTTGTCCCTCCCTTCCTAGTTTGTCGCTTAAGCTGAATCTCTTAAGCACCCCCATAGCCATTTCAAGAAAAAGTTGATTTTTAACTTATAAAAAGCTATAATCTGTATTATTAAGCTATACCAAACACAATGAAACAGCTTAAATTAAGCTAAAAGATGAAATAAGTTGGAAAAAAGCTCTACCAAACAGGCACTTCGTAAAGGAGACTCTAACAGCTTGGAAACTTTAAAGGAGACTTTATTTTTGGTATGGTATATTTAATTTGATTTGGTGTGTGTGGTGTGACTTGTTTTCCCTTTGTAGTTGATTATGTTTTGATTTTGTTTTGATGTTAAGAGAGAGCAAGGAAGGTATGTTTTGAGGTTTCTATTTTTTTTCCAGTGTGATTGCGGGAGTGATTTTTTTTTTTTTAAGGGGGGGTTGGAATGTTACGCAGTTGGTAAATATTGAGTTGATGTGGAATCGTATGTGTTGCTGACCGAGATATGATGCGTTGTTTATTTTATTTTTGTTGATTCGGGGGGTAGGGTTTTGGCGTGTTGTGTGTCTTTGTTGAAGGTGAGGTTTGTATGTTGTTTGTTGGTGGTTTAGAGTATTGAGGTTTCATTTTTTCAAGGGAGGGAGGGAGGGGGAGAAGAAGAAGAGAAGGGGGAGGAGGAGTGGCGTGGTATGGCCTGCTACTACTGGTGTTAATGTTAAGTGTGAAATTACTTTGTTCATGGTGTTTTTCTTTTGTTGTCTGGTTTGGAGGGGTGAGGTGGTGTCTTTTTTTAATAGAGGTAATGGTAGGGTCATTATATGAGTGTGACGCCTTGTTTTTTTTGTTATTGTAGGAATGAAGTTTGTTGTGGTGTTGTTGTGTATGTATAGACAGACCAATGCGATGGTTTGGCTTAATCAAGATTCTACGTTTGCACAGCTCGTTGGTGGGATATGTGGAAAGTTTGATAGCTTGGTGTCAGGGTTGGTGTTTTTCTTGTTTACCATTCCCGGTTACAACAAGTTTAAGGTTGATTGTGACGACGATGTTCAAAATATGTTGTCCCTTGCAAAATCATTCGATATTGGTCATATTGATGTGTTGATTGAAATATGGAGCGATGAGGAGGGCGTTCAACGCGGGGGTGCGGATTCTCCAACGTTGGCGGATGTGGATTCGAAAGGGGCCGGATGTGTGAAATGGATGACTGGTCAAATTTATTGTCGTTATATTGTCCTCATAAATCAAAGACATTTTTGTCTACTGGGTGGGCTTATGGGATTAAACATGTTGGCCAATCATCTTGGGGTTACGCACACGAATTTTGGATGATATCTTGCAAGTATGCTGTCGAATGTGGGTGTCACGACCCCATTCTGCCCCTAATAGAATGATGTTGTGATGGCTAGTAATCCAAGATTACCGAAGGCCAACTTACAAAGATTCACACAATAAAGTGTACATTTGGGACATACATGTGCGAAAATAATAAATTTAAATCTAATTAGTCCATAAGAGTTGTGCATAGATTAAATGAAATGACATACATATTAACATGGTTTTACAACTTGAATACAAATGAACTATCTTGAAATTACATCTTGATCAAAAGGCTTCTCAAGCCCAAAACATACAAAAGAAATGAACTATAAAGCTAAGAAGCATAATCTTCAAGATGCTACAAAAACAAGAACCAAAACACATCTTCCACAAAAAGCTTAGGTGACATTGCCTTCTTGTTCATCACCTACATATATATAAACATACATATCATAACTTGTAACAAAACAAGGGATGAACCAAGTCCATCAATCAAAGTCTTTCAAAGTTTCAAGGGATGTTTACTAATATCTACATCATATAAGAGATAACATTCATTGACAAAATAAGGGAATAACCAAACCAGAATTAGTTAGACGAGGCCACCTATCGGTGGCAAGGAAGATATCTGAAACAAGGGTGCTAGTTGTATTAAAGTCCCCTAGCACTAAGGACCTTTCAAGAATGTCATCAAAACAAACATAATACTTGATACAAAACTAAAAGATAATCATTCATGCTTGATCAAATACTTTTCCAAAACAAAGCAAAGCTTTTATCAAAGTATTATAACATAACATTATTAAAAATACTACTCATAATAGCTCTTCGGATGTAGGGAATTAAGGTAAAGATCCAAGACCTACAATCACATAGCAAAGTCCACTGAATGCATTTCAAGAAGACAAGAAGAGATACTTAAAGATGGGTATGCCATGCACTCTCAAAAACAAGCTGCAAGGACTAAAATAGATCCTTGTATTTCTTTCAAAAACCAAGTCGAGACAAAATAAAACATGTGCTGAGAGTTAAATCAATGTTTTTCTTCTTGGAAAAGCATGCTGGGTACAAACCAGGCCTCGAAATGGATGCACAGAGATAAGCTAGGCCGAAATGGCCTAGCTGGCTGAACTCAGGTGGCCTTTGTCGTGGTTCCACACCTCTTGGCCGAGGTGTGTTTTCCTTGGCCTAAGTAATTTTACCCATTGAGAGGCTCGCTGGGCCGAAAACCCGAAAGGGCGACCCAGGCAAAAGTTACAGCAAGAAAAAGAAGAAAAAGAACAAAAAAAGAAAAAAGAAGAAAATAAAATAAAATAAAATAAAAGAATGAAAAGACAAAAAAAAAAAGAGAAAAAAAAGAAAAACAAAGCTCGCAAGGTTGAAAACCTGCAACAGGCGCCTTGGCAAAAGTTAGAGCATAAAAAGGAGAGGTTAAATACCCGAGTGTACCTTAACCCCGAACTACGTAAGGCTTGATTCCCATGTTTGGGATACGTAGGCAACTTCATCCTGAAGTCCAGCCACAAACACTTCCAAATCAATTGTGTCAATGTGATGGTTTTGATCATCTTTGCCTCCTCTGTATCCGAGAGTCTGGTTGTGTTCATCGCTCTGAGGACTGACTACAAATACGCTGCGATGCTATCCAAACAAGGGGCAACTTTCCGTTGCCATTCAAAATGCTGCGGTGTCACTTCAAACAAGGGGCAACTTTCCGTTGCCATGCAGTGTCCTTCAGACAAGGGGTAATTTTCCATTACTATGGGTCCGAGGTTGTGCATCTCAAGAGTAGGTTCCGTGCTCGTTGGGCAGTGGCTGTTTACAAAAACAGTTTGTGAGAATTTTTACTGAAGTTGACTAATTCTCTCGAAAATTATTCCATTTTTCTAAAACTAGACCACTTTCTTGGACCCAAAAAAGGAAAATTTTCAGTGCTTATAGCCTGACTTACATGATTTCAAATCAAAAATCGAACAAGCATGTTAATCAAACTCTTATGCTGATCAAAATTGTTTTAGCAGAAAACCAAAACGAAAAATGGTCAAAATGATAAACTAGGGGTACATTTGAGTCAGGCTTCTTGTCTTTTCCCCGTTGTCAATACACTTGCCAGAAAGGGCATCATACTTGCCAGAAAAGGGCGCGGCGGAAGCTAACAGAAAAGGGCTAAAAGCTCTCTTATCCTTTAAGAAACGAGGTATCAAGTTAAGTGCGAAGCACGAACTGGAATGGAGCAAGATATTCCACTCCATCATCTGGGTCAAGATCTTCCACTCCATCATCTGAATAGATCTGATCATACCCAAACTCCCCAATAGAGCATCATCAACCGATGCCAATCACAGACCTGCTGCGCATCCAGCCGCATCATAACCCCTCTGTGGGGGGAAGTTCACTGTTGTGAGCAGAAGAAAGAGAATCTAGCAGAATGCTAGGGGCAAGAGCCCGCAACTTCTTGTTTACCCATCAACCACTCAGAGGAGGGATAAAAAATGAGAGATTGAAGAATAGAGAGATGTGCGTTGAGAGAAAAGTGAGAAAAGGGCTTTTTCAGAAAACTAGAGATTGAGTGCTGAGTAATGTGAGAATCACAAGTGAAAAAGGGTAGGAAACAATACCCGGTGAAACAGGCTCCTGCACGCCGTCGAGTGTCGTGTCTTTTGTTTGTCTCGATTCTTGTTTTGAGTTGTCTCGAGTGTTACTCGGCGTGTCTAGGTTGTGTGCATTTTATTTCCGTGTTGAGTCGCTTTTGCCGTGTTCAACAGAGGCTCAATACCCGATCAAGAACTCATCTCTCAATTTCAAATTCAGAAATAAAATCATTTTGTGCTCAGAGTGCTGTGCCATTCTCCACATTTGTGCAAAACAGGATTTGTTCTTTCATAAATCATGAGGTTCAACCCAGTCATGCTAACAAAGAAACCAGACCTATCTGAAGCTATATTGGTTCCAGACTGCAAAGCAAAAGAAAAGAGAAAAATTTGGAGCATCTGAGTTTGTTTCAATTTCTGCAAATTCCGAGATTGTATTCCGGATGTACCTCTTCAAGACTTGCCAATGAGGTGCTTTCTAAAGTGCCGTTTTGTCCTTTTATTGCTTTCCTTAAGCATCATGCATTGTGATGCATTGTACCTATCAAGTTTCTTCCTCATTCATGCACGATATTGTATGTACGGTTTATTCAAAGAAGTTCTGTTTAAGATCATTCATTTAGTGTATCAATCACACTTCATTCATTTAGTGTATCAATCACACTTCATTCACTTAGCGTATCGATTACACTCTCATTCATTTAGTGTATCAATCACACTTCATTCACTTAGTGTATCAATCACACTTCATTCATTTAGTGTATCAATCACACTTCATTCACTTAGTGTATCGATTACACTATCATTTATGTAGTGTATTAATCACACTTCATTCACTTAGTGTATCGATTACACTCTCATTTATTTAGTGTATCAATCACACTTCATTCGCTTTGTGTATCTATTACACTCTCACTCATTTAGTGTATCAATCACACTTCATTCGTTTTGTGTATCTATTACACACGTTCTCATTTTGTGTATCTACCACGCACATATTCACTCTTGTGTATCTATCACACACCTTCTCATTTTCTGTATCTATCACACTTCATTCATTTAGTGTATCGATCACACTTCATTCACTTAGTACATCAATCACACTTCATTCATTTTGTGCATCTATCACACACATTCTCACTTTTGTGTATCTATCACACATATTCTCATTTTGTGTATCTATCACGCACATATTCATCTTTCTATATCTATCACACACATTCTCATTTTGTGTATCCATCACACATTTTATTTACTTTAGTGTATCCATCACACACGTCATTTACTTTAGTGTATCCATCACACTTCATTATCTTTAGTATTTCAATCATACTTGTTCACTAAGTGCATCTATCACACTTCGTGTTCACCTTCAGTATATCAATCATACTTGTTCACTAAGTGCATCTATCACACTTCGTGTTCACCTTTTAGTATATCCATCATACTTTGTTCACTAAGTGCATCTATCACACTTCGTGTTCACCTTCAGTATATCAATCATACTTGTTTACTAAGTGCATCTATCACACTTCGTGTTCACCTTTAGTATATCAATCATACTTGTTCACTAAGTGCATCTATCACACTTCGTGTTCACCTTCAGTATATCAATCATACTTGTTCACTAAGTGCATCTATCACACTTCGTGTTCACCTTTTAGTATATCCATCATACTTTGTTCACTAAGTGCATCTATCACACTTCGTGTTCACCTTCAGTATATCAATCATACTTGTTCACTAAGTGCATCTATCACACTTCGTGTTCACCTTTAGTATATCAATCATACTTGTTCACTAAGTGTATCTATCACACTTTGTGTTCACCTTTTAGTATATCCATCATACTTTGTTCACTAAGTACATCTATCACACTTTGTGTTCACCTTTAGTATATCAATCATACTTGTTCACTAAGTGCATCTATCACACTTCGTGTTCACATTCAGTATATCCATCATACTTGTTCACTAAGTGCATCTATCACACTTCGTGTTCACATTCAGTATATCCATCATACTTGTTCACTAAGTGCATCTATCACACTTTGTGTTCACCTTTAGTATATCAATCATACTTGTTCACTAAGTGCATCTATCACACTTCATGACACTTCGTGTTCACATTCAGTATATCCATCATACTTGTTCACTAAGTGCATCTATCACACTTCGTGTTCACCTTTAGTATATCCATCATACTTGTTCACTAAGTGCATCTATCACACTTCGTGTTCACATTTAGTATATCAATCATACTTTGTTCACTTAGTGCATCGATCACACTTCGTGTTCACCTATTGTGTATCCATCACACTTGTTCACTTAGTGCATCTATCACACTTTGTGTTTGCCTTTTGTGTATCCATCACGCTTTGCTCACTTCATTCATCTTGTGTATCCATCACACTTTGCTTCATACATTGTATCCATCACACACTTTTACTTTGTGTATCAATCACACACTTTCGCTTTGTGTATCAATCACACACTTTCTCTTTGTGCATTTATCACACTATGCTCATCTTGTGTATCCATCACACTGCACTCACCTTGTGTATCTATCACACTTTGCTCACTTCATTCATTAATGTATCAATCACACTTTGTTCATATAGTGTGTCTATCACACACTCATTTTGTATCTATCACACTATGCCTACTTTGCGTATCTATCACACGTTCGCTTTGTGTATCAATCGCACATGCCCCCTTTGTGTATCCACCACACACATTTGCTTAGTATATCTATCACATATTTGCTTCGTGTATCCATTACACTTGTTTTGCTTTGCGTATCTGTCACACTTTGCTTCACTTAGTGTATCAACCACACTTTATTCATATAGTGTATCCATCACACTCTCTTAACTTTTGTGTATCTATCACACATGTTTGTCCACTTAGTGTATCTATCACACTTTGTTCGCTTTTGTGTATCTAACGCACATGTTCGTAAGAATTGCATAATTTTCTTACATCCTTTCTGCATGAGATGTAGTTTGGTTCATGTCTACTTGCTTGCATAGCATTCGCTTATGCTTCATCACAGCTCTCTTTGCATGATCATAAGTTATGCACTTACATTGTGCATCACTTTGCATCCTGCCCCTGAACTACGCTGGTTTGATTCCTTACAAAGGGATACGTAGGCAGCCTGCGGGCACAACCATTTGTTTATCTATATATTTTGTTTGCCCAAGTTCTCGGCCTTGTCAAAAATGGGTCGTCTCTGGGCTTTGAAATTCACTCCCGTCATTGTTATGACTTTTGAGTTCTGTCAAAGAGGGGCAACTGTAGACACCCCATTTTTGACCGCCCTTAAGACTTGGGCGCTACTGATGGTTTACTTGGTGGAGAAAAGTGTGCAGGGCAAAGGTTCAGTTTCTTCGGCAAGGAGAGAGGCGAATCTCAACTTCACACCCCATTTTGAACCAAAATTATTTTGGATGGTTTTGAGACCTTAAAACCCTCTCTTTAAAAATATTTTTGAAATAAAATTCCCACGATGTTCCGACGCTCGCATTTCGATAAATGGCGCGCTTTTCGGTAAACCGAGCAAGGACAAAGTGGAGATGAATGAAAGAGAGATGAAATCTTTGAAAAATGTTTCAAAACACCTTACTTCGGGGTTTGAAGTTGAAGAGAAGAGGAGAAGAGGGGAGAAAACAAGTTGGAGAAGAGGTTCGGCATGAATTCGGGTAGAAAAGAGTCGAGCAGTCCTCGCTAAATCAAGCTCATCTATCTATACACTTGGAGTTAAGCTATGAGGCCATAAACATTGGAAAGAAGACTTCCGGGGCTTCATTTTGCACTCAAGAATCTCTCAAAACCAAGTCCGGGTGGGGGAGGTATGATTGGTTGAAGTTGGGCATCATCCCGGTTGGATCGAGTCTACGCGGCTTCACCAAAAAGGGCATAACTTTTTCCACAGAAGGAATTTTAATGCAAGGTTTGCGCCATTGGAAAGCTAACTTCCGGGGCTTCAATCTGGACATCCACCGGCACTTTTTGACCTCATCAGCCACCCATCGGCACTCTATTTAGCCGATCGGCCAGTACAAATTGCAGGTCGGCAATATATTGTGCCGACCGGCAATTTATTTGGCCGATGACCCTTTTTCTTGGCCGATTTGACCCTTTTGACTCTTGCAGGCATGGTGCATGCTAGCTGTGCCAGCTGGGATGCACAGACCCGACCCCTTATGCATATATGTGGCCATTTTGCACCCTTTTGAGCCTTTGACCCCCCTTTTGCTTCTAGAAGCTTGAACCCTTTAGCCAAGCTTCTTGGAGAAGCTTGGCCAGCTGTTTTAGCTTCTCCAAGAAGCTTTGAGCCATTTGCACCCTTTGGCCCCTTTCATTTAGCTTCTTAGAGAAGCTTGGAGCCTTTGCCTTTGCTTATATAAAGAGCTCTCCTCCTCCATTGTTGGGGGTTGGAGATTTTGAGCAAAAAAACCAAAGGGAAGAGATATATATCTGATATACATACATACACCCTCTATATCTATCTTCTCCAAGCCTCCAAACACCTTGGTTCTTGCACCATTTGCCCTACAACACCTAGCGCAACACCTCCATCCTCTATTCCAGCACTTGGGAGGCCATTTGCAGAGGTTAGAAGCTCAGAAATTTAGACCAAGAGCTGCTGGTTTGCTGCTCTTCAAGGGTAAGCATCCATTTCCCTTAAACTTGCATTTTTTAGCTTCATTGGTTAGCCTTATTTACAAGTGTTTTTGAGCTTCGATGTAAACTGTAAAGAGGCTTATTTTGAGCCCTTATTCAACATTGAAGAAGGGCTCAACACTGTTGGGGACCTCCATGTGTCACTTGTCATTGAACCCCTCTTTGATCCCCATTTTTTGCATGACTTGTTAGCACATTGAGCTTCTGTTTTTCGACCCTGATCAGAACTGAAAAGGGTCTTATTTTGACCCCCTCTCCATGTCCCATGAAGGATCTTTGGCTGTTTGATGCATTTTTAGTATACTTCATGTTATAGCCCTCTTGTGGCCCTAATCTTGCATTGCATTTTGAGCATGTTTCTATATTGATTTGGGGCTTGTCATCTACTATAAGTAGTCATATTTTTGGTCCCTCTTCAGTGTTGTAGAAGGGTCTTTTTCTTTTTGGGCTTTGCATCTACTACTTGCTTCATTGCTTCCCTTGCGGAGCCATTTTTGCATGCCATTTTAGTCCCACTTGTGCTTACTGTCTTGCCATGCTTTGTACTGTAAAAATGCTTGTATCGGGGCTGCCTTGCTTTTGTCTCTTCATTGCATGTTCAAATTATGCATGCTTTGTATAGCTGTAAGCCATTTCATGCGCCTAATCTTGGGTTTCGGGGCCTATAGCATGCATTGGGTGACATATTTCCATGTTTTGGGATCATTTGGCATCATGTTCCAGTGCTGAAATTTGCATGTTTATAGGCCATGTTTCATCATTCGCCATGTCTTGTTAGGGTTGCATGTTGTATTTTAGGATTGATCCATGCATTGGACATGTTTGTGTGCATTTCGGTTGCCTCATTTCACCTAATGGCCTCCTATGTGAGTGTGGCTGAGGCTATCTCATATTGGTGTAAGCCCATCTTGCATTGTGTATGCCATGTTACAATGCGTTGTGCATGTTATGTTGTTGCATTGTGTCATGCCTTGCATGCTTGTTCGCATACTCATATTGCATACTTAGCTCGCATGCTTAGGTTGCATTTGGCATGCATCCCTTGCCTCTTGATCGAGCATGATAGAGGTTGGGGCCTTTGATGTGTTTTGTGCTTGCATTTCATTTGATATCAAAGTTGCTAACTTGGCTTTTGGGCCATCATGCATTGAAATGCGTGATTGATGGCCCGGGGGTCGAGGGTCATCCTCCCTTGAGTCCATTGCATGATAGGGAGTGTGTTCAGGCACACATTTGCTTGAAATTCCATGCCATACACTGCTTGCCCTCTGCTGCTGTCAATTGCAGGTTCTGCAGGAAGTTTTGGCCGGTCGGCTACATAGAGTGCCGACCGGCCAGGGATTTTTGGCCGATAACTTCATCAGAGGCCGGTGACCTTTTCCCATGGCCGGTGGCCATCCCTCCCAGCCGGTGGTGTTCCACAGTGTGCAAAGAACCTGTCCTGAGATTTGTGCAATTTTCAGAGAAGCTAAGCAGTGTAGACAGAGGCAACAGTGGTATGGTGCGGGTTTTCCGGGCGAGTCGGATTCGAGCATGCATCATTCGCGCATCCCGAGGCGGGGCTGTGGCCTTTTCTATTATGCATTTCAATTATTAATTAAATTAGAATTTTTTGTAATAATTTATTCTGTATTTGGACTGTATTATTTTGGACTGTATATTCTTTCGGTCCCTCCGAGCGAGGGCAAATCTGTAATAAGTGTGGGTGTGTGTGTGCATGTCTTCCAACCCCCATTTCTTTCTCCCTTTTATTTACCTGCTTACGATGGTAGATTAGGGCATATTTAAATTAGTATACCTTATACAATGCATGCGTGCATCCATGCATTTGTTTACATGCACCGGGCTCGGTACATCACACTAACTGCATTGTATTTCAATTTTCAAATTGAATACTTGTTACTTGTAGCATTTCACATGCCATGCTTAGGATAGCCGAGCCCGTCTAGATTACACCCTTGCTTGCGCTGCATTAGCCATTTAAACATGAACTAGGATCATGCATATGAATACTAACTAGTTTCTATTTTGGCTTGGAGTACTAGGTGAGTTTTTACGCTTTAGCATATCGCATGCGTGTGAATGTTGCAATAACAGCATGATTACCATGAGGCTAGCTGCTTATGTGATATAACTGCTTGATTGCCTGTGGGTGAAGGTTGGATTGTTTGAGTTGGAAAAACTCGTTGAAATCCGTATTTTAGCCTACTTGCGAGTAGCAAATTCTAAAGCATTTTCATAACAAACGGATATGCAATGCTTGTTTCTAAATTAGGCGATCTAGTCTATATTTGTTTGATGTGCGCATAACATAGTAATTCTAGGCTAATAACTGGAATAAGAACATGCAATGTTTTCAAAATCGGATATCACGGTTAGTAGAGGCGGTCTTGGACGGCGAAGGTGCTCATAGTGACCTTCCCGATCGTACCCAAGCTCCCGAGCCAAGACAACTTTGGTGATGACGGACACGTGGCCTTCGGCACCGAGTCAGGGTTTCCTAAATTTCCCATTAAAAAACATTTAGGTGGCGACTCTGTATCTGGCAAAGCAGTCCATGTTTGGCACTTCTTTCTCAAAAATCTATTTTCTCAAACGATTTGCCAGAGTTGGACTCTTTGGTTCAGATTAAGAACCGCAACAAACAAAAAGGGGAGTCCGAACTGTAGCCGAGGTCCCTCGCGGGCTTGTTACACCCCTGTTTTTTTTAAACACATAAGTCGTAATGTAATGTTAAATGGCATATGGCAACAAAATAGAAGGGGTATATTGGGCTTTTTTGGTGATGTGGAAATTGCTGGGTTGTCCCAATAAGGTTTTGAGTTTCCTCTACCGATTGAGGTTTACATACATGGTTGTAAATTTTTGTACATTCGGAATGGGTCGAGGGTAGTGCTTGTTGTGGAACATTTGCTTGGGTTGTTTTTGTTTTTGCACTGATAACACATTACACATTCAAGCACTACCATGTATGTAACCTCAATGTACAAAAATTTGTTGTAATGTGTTGACATGGGTGTCTGTAGTTCCAATGTTATTATGGGTGTGTTTATTGTTGAAGGTTGGCACACAACATAAAGGTGTTTTTGGTGGGCTGGTCTGCTATGGGTAGTGTGGATTTTGGGACGGTAGTACGTGTGTTAGATGTGGTAAGAAATATAACATTATTAACATACGATAATTATGAAAAAAAAAATGTTTTAATGGTGTTGCAAATAGGTTTGACACCCAAGATATATGTTATTTGGTTGAATTGTATCACATCGTTGGTTTAGAGCTCATTTGGGTACCTCCCTTGTCATTAGTTTTGAGTTGTTGGAATGGGTTGTTGTGACGGATTGAATTAATTGTGTAATGGCGGCGTTGTACATTTTCCCCAGATTCATTATTGTCTTGACAAGTGCTGCTTGATATGTGGTGTCCATTTATCACATAGTGTGGGCTTTGGTATTTTTTAAGTTGCAGTGTAATTGTACGGCCGATAGTTGAACCCGTAAAAATACACTACCAATGTCTTTGATGCAAGAACGTCACGAGCATGCTGGTCATAAATAGTCTGCATTTTATTGTTTTGAGATACTAATCAAGAGGATGTTAAGGGATATACCATCCCCAGCCTGCATTTGTGCAGTGACAGTGAATGTATGTAACTTCTAATTCGTTATGTGGTGAAATGCATATATGTTTCCCCTTGTGTTGTATGTTGGTATTTAACTTATCGTACTTATATAGTAGGGACCGTAACATTATAACCTATCAAGCAAGTATTTATGTTAGTAGTACGGCTGATTGTATGTTTAGATTGGGTACATTTTGCCAATGTTATATTCTCCTAGCTGTATGGAATGTATGCGAAGATGGTAACTAATATTATTTGTTGGATTTGGCAGGCAATGCAGGATGGCGTAGCGCAAAGCGTAGTCCTCCAATTAGAACAACTTGACAAAAATCACCTGGGCAAACGTCAACTAGATTAGCCTCGAAGAGACAAACGTAGCTTGTTTTCAAGAAGAATAAAACATCTGGCAGTGTTAGGAAAGTAATAGTTGACCTATTGCACCTGATGTACCGATCCAATGTGGTTGGGGTGATCAAGACTGTGATTGAGTTACAGTTGGGTGAGGTTCATATCCGACAGCTACAAAAGACACCTTTTTGGCTTATGATTGAGGCAATCCGAGTTCATAATTTGGATCCAAAAGCGTACAAGAAGTGTAATGTGACAGTGTGCAAGATTATTCAGATATACAACCTCGTCAATGAGAAGTTTTACATTGGAGGGAGTGCCCTACCTTTGAGAAGCAGTGACATACGGCTGATCTTTGGCGTTCAATGTGGCAAAGAGAAGTTAGATTTAACGCACGAGGTGAAAGCACCATCAAATTTTATACAACGACACAGTCAAAATGTCAGTCGAATATCGTCCAAAGTCATAAAGGATTTTTTGGTTGTAGCGCTACAAGGGGATACAAAACGTGACGAGGAGGATGTGGCAAAGTTGTTGTGCTTATATATATGTGCGAAATTATTTTTTTCTATAACGGGTGAATCGATTGGTGTAGCTCGACTTTTTCGCGCCCTATTTCGGAATTCGAAATAAGCCCTATAGTATTAGACTCCCATGGTTCTGAATCTGATTCCACAAGCGCAATGTGAAATAGATAAACACCAAATAGTCCCAATCCGGCAAATCTTTTGGAAAATCGATTTTGAATCAAATTGCCAAAAATGGACTGCTTTGCCAGATACGGAGTCGCCACCTAAATATTTTTGGAAAATTTAAGAAACCCATGACTCGTGCCAAAGGCCATGTGTCCGTCATCACCAAGATTGTCTCAGCTCGAAAATTTAGGTACGAGAGGGGAAGGTCATGAATGAATTGAGCACCCCAATCAAAGATTGACCTCTATTAATCATGATATAAATCTTATCTACATTATATGCTCTTGTTCCGGTTATTAGGCTAGCATTACTATGTGATGCGCACACACACAAGTATAAACTAAATTTGCAAGAATTGGAACGCTTTGATTCATGCTTGTTTGCAAAAAAATTTCGAATATGTATCACTTGAAAAAGTGATCACATATGAACATTTACTCAAATTATTCCCATTCAAGCAATTAGCCTTCATCCACAGGCATTCAAGCAGTTATAGTAATTAAGCAATTAGCCTCATGGCAAGCATGCAAGACATGGTAACAATCACACTCATGCAATCATGCTAATGCGAGTAAAGGCTCACTTAGTACTTCAAGCCAAAGATAAAAATGAGTTAGAAAAATACATGATTCCTAACTATGCAATATGACTAATGCAACGCATGCAATAATGTAACTAATAGGCTTGGCTACTAATATGGCATATGAAATAATTTGATAGCATGCGGTCTAAGCATGTATTCAAAGAATGTTTTAAACTAACAATGCAAGTTAGAATGATGAACCGAGCCTCGGTGCATGCAATACAAGTGGATGCAAGGTATGAGAATGCTAATGAAACGTGATGCTCTATACTAACCATCGTAAGTGAATAAATAAAAGGGAGAAAGACGTGGGGTTGGAAGACATACACATTATTACAATGTTTGATCCCTTACGCAGAAGGGTGCGAATCAATGTCCGAAAGTCCGAATGACACTAACTATTACAAAACCGAATAAATGAATAAAATAGGCTAAGCTAATTAACTAGCTAATTAGGCTGCCTATGCTATTTCAACAGATAACCAAGATTATTACAACAATCACAAATAGACAATAATAAATAATTACAACACTTAATAATTAATGAGACCAATTACAATAAACAACTTTAAATTAATTAATTATAATAATCATAATATAAGCAAGGATGCGCAAGAATTGCATGCATGCACATGCACAATGTTCAAGAACAATCCTATCTGTCCTAAGCTTGCTCTGTTTCACCTCAGCCACTGCCCTATGTTTTCTGCAAAAATACACTGCTGACCAAACTTTGAGGGCCAGCCGGCCCTTAATGAAGCCTGGCCGAGCATAGAGAACGTCGGCCGTGCCTCAGTTTTGTGCAAAACTTTGTTCTGTGTTTTGAAGTGAAAACAGTGCAGACAGAGTTGTTCAAGCTCTATTTGTCCCTTCCTTCATTCTCTGTCATGGGAAAGCCTCGAGAGAAGGTTGAAATTGATTCCAAAGCCATCAATGAGAAAATTGATTACTTGATGATCTCGGATACAATTTTGGACAAAAATCAATAAAATGCAATGAATCTGACCACCCCTCTCTCTTGTCATGGAGTGAACTCAAAGGGGGTGGTAGAAACACTTCAAGAATCATCAAAACGCTATGAATTAATGCATGATCACTCTTGACTCGATAAATTTGGCATAACATCTGGCCAAGTCTAAGTAATTTAAGCCATTTTCTTTATGTGCATTGATCCAATTTTAAACTAATTTGTTTAGTCATTGCCATTCATTAGTCCATTTGTCCATGATGATGTTAAAGTCAGTAAACAAGAAGTAACATCAAACAAGAGGTTCTTCTAAAACATGAGAGAGAGACTATACCGTTGACAATGAATCTCCAAAAAGATTAAGCCATTAAGTAGAAGTCTCTCTTACATGTTTTGAGCAATCTCAATCGGTTGAAATCATTCTCAAGAATGAAAGAGATAGATGGTTAGATGATTTGTTAGAGTGAGACTCTTAACATGAAAAGTAAGGAAAGGAAAGTTTGGAACAACATGCAACAAGTTATGTATGCCAATTCATGAGACAACAAAGGAACTAACCAAAGCTTGATCCAATTTAAAAGGCTAGGACAGCCCTAAAACTAGGCGTGCAACTTGGACGGCTCAACCCGAAAGCAACCCAAACCCGGCCGAATTTTTTTAGGGCTTGGACAAGATATTTTCAAATTTGGTACGGGTTTGGGTAAAAATTTAGAAGCCCGAATTAAATTTTGGTAGGCTTGGGCAAAGACGTCAAACAACCCGAGCAACCCAAAACCCGAATTATACATATATAGATATATAAAAATATTAAATATACATATAAATTATTAGTCATTACATGATATTAAAGTAATTTAGATTATTAAATCATATTGAATATATATTATATATACAAATAACATAAAATCTTACTTTTTTTTTATTTTCACTCATAAATTGTAAGGACTACTATAGCGGCATCCTTTTACATTATATAAATGATTTTTTTGGATTGTATGAATGATTTTCTATATAAAAAAATAAATATAAATAGAGTAAAATTTTAATAATGTAGCTGCAAAAAAAAAAAAAAAAAAAAAAAAAAAACTGAAATTCACTTACAATTCGGGCAACTCGAGTAATTCGGGTTTAACTCGGGTCGGGCTTAGACAAGCAACCTCGGGTTACAATTCGGGCTTAGACGGGCCTGGCCAGGTCTCAGCACAACTTGGGCTAGGTTTGGACAACCTTTCAACCCGACCAAACCTGCCCGAGTTGCACCCCTACCTAAAACAGCCCTTAATAAATGAAAAACATAGGCTTAAAACTCACGAAAAAAAGGTTAAAGTCCACAAAAGGAGCCTAAAAGAAGCTGATCAACAAAAGAGGAAACAAGGCTAGTAAACAAGAACAAAGAGCGATGGCTGACCCCTCCATTTTTGAAACTCCAAAAACATGATTTTAGCCCTTTTTTAAATCTGAAAATCAGTGTAGAGAACAAAGGAAAATAGTGGAAAAGTAAGGGTTTGAGCTATGGGTAAGGATGTAGAAAGAGCAAACTCTCTCTACTTTTTTGATAGCTCTCCCAACCCAAACTTCAACACTTAAAATAGGATCAAAACAACACAAAATGATAAAAACTAGATAGCAAATGAAAGAGTTTAAAGCAAGAGGGAAGAACAATCTTATACCTCTTAAAGAAGTTAGCTCTTGCTTGTGATCCAAACTAAGTATCAACACACTTGAATTAGGCTTCTCAAAGATTAACCATGGCTCTAAGTTGGTGAGACAAGGTTGTGTATGGTGTATGGAGATGACACAAGGGAGGTAGATTAACTCAAAGGTTGTTTGCCATGGAAGAAGGAGGAAGGAGGAGCTCTCAAGGTGTATATAAGCTCTCTAGAATTTTTTTAAACCTCCAAAATAAAGGCTGGACCTCGTTTTTACAGAATTTGAGCTCAAAATGTGATAAATATCTTCAAAAATGGACAGTTGGCAGGCTCCCGCCCAGCACAGTGTTTCTCGCCACCAAGGTTCGGTCGGCCATTCATAGCCACGACCGGCCTTCACTGAGGCACGGCTAGACATTCATGCCCTCCCCTGTTTTTTTTATTCAAACTCAGCTTAGGGTGGCAAAAGGTCCAAAAATGAGACTAAGAGATTCAAACAAGGTAAATGGTGACGATTTGAGGTTATTTCGAGAGCTTGAATGAATCCGAATCATTATGAATTCAAAGCACACAATTCAACTTTCATCATCGAGTGTATCGAACCAAGCGCCTAAGTCTTGCGGGTGGTCAAAATAGGGTGTCTACAATTGGGTGGGCATTCGTGCGTGTGATTGATAAATTAACGACTTTACGTGCGTATGATTGGGCTGCAAGCATTTGGAATGCATTAATTGGCTCGCTGAATGAGTTGCACAACAGGCCTGAAAAAGTGACTGGTTGTGTAGTTGCGTTGCTAGTACGTAAGTCTGACCCAATGCTGAATTTAATTGTAACATGCAAAAGAAAGTTAATCTTATTGTGCTTGGTTGTTGACATTGTTGTGTTTTTTATTTTGGTATGCAGTTTCTCATTTGCGAGCACACATCAATTATGGCGCTAGAGCAACGCAATGTATCCCCAAGATTTTACAAATGGAACATTAGGATGCTAATAACAAAGTTGAAAGCGGTGGACTTAGGGGCCGAGGGTTCTATACAGGTATGAACAATCGAAACCCAGATGTGGTGTTAGTATCACTTACACCCGATGGCCTAATGTTTTAACATTGGCAATTTAATGCAGGTGAACTGTTGTAAACTTAATGGGATGATCATCGAGCTCTATTTTGTGAATGACACACAGTCGAGCAAGGGCAAAACCCGTTTGAGAGGGAAGTGTTGGACGTTGACCCGATGAGCGTGAGTGTCGAGAGTCGAGCTGGTGTGGATTTGGATATTGTAGAAGAGATGAAATCGAGTCTGAATTATTGGCAACCGGATTTGCCTCATAGTGGTGCGTGGTCCTACGAAGACATGCACGAATCGATCACGAGATTATGCGACCGGATCCTCTCGATCCCGAGGCCCGACTGTCAAGCGAAACTTCGGAGGATCATACTGATTGGGCCATTAAAATCATGGAAGAGGTCACCAAGCAAATCGATGCAGGCTTCCTACTGGTATCCGAATACCTGACTTGGTTGGCCAACATTGTTCCAATACCGAAGAAGGATGGCAGAATTCGGGTATGTGTAGACTTCAGGGATTTGAACAGAGCCAGTCCGAAGGACGACTTTCCCTTGCCACACATTGATGAGTTGGTAGATTTCACAGCGGGGCATGCTTTGCTTTCATTTATGGATGGCTTCTCAGGCTATAATCAGATAGTAATGGCACCCGAAGACCGGGAGAAGACTGCATTCACCACCCCGTGGGGTACATACTGCTACAGAGTAATGCCATTTGGGTTGAAGAATCTGGCCCGGCTACTTATCAGCAGCAAAGAACCACAATATTGCACGATATGATCCATAAAGAGGTTGAGGTGTACGTGGACGATATGATTGTCAAATCCAAAGAAAGAGAAGGTCACTACACCGCCTTGCAAAAGTTTTTCCAAAGGATCAGAGAATTTCGGCTGCGGTTGAATCCTCAGAAATGCACATTCGGTGTTACAGCGGGAAAAATGCTAGGGTTTCTGATTACGCAAAGGGGCATCGAAGTCGACCCTTCCAAAATCAAGGCCATCTTAGAAATGCCACCACCAATGACTGAAAAGGAGGTGCGAGGCTTTCTGGGTAAAATGCAATTCATAAGGCGGTTTATCTCAAAACTAACCTTGACTTGTGAACTACTTTTTGGTCTCCTGAAGAAAGGAAAGAAATTCCAATGGGACGGCCGATGTCAAGCAGCTTTTGAACAAATCAAAGAATATTTACAAAACCCACCCGTGTTGTTGTCACCGTGGAAGCAGATTAATATTGTACCTTTTGGTAACTGAGACTACAATGGGCTGTATGCTCGCACAAGAATCAGAGGATAAGGTGGAGAGAGCCATCTACTATCTGAACAAGAAGATGCTGGATTACGAGACCCGCTACACTCTGCTGGAAAAAGCTTGCTTAGCTTTGATATGGGCTACTAGGAAGCTGCGGCATTACCTGTTAGCTCACTCCGTAATGCTGGTTTCACGACTCGATCCTATCAAATATCTTTTCGAGAAACCGGCACTTACGGGTAGGCTAGCTCGTTGGCTGCTGTTGCTTTTCAAATTTGATCTAAAGTATGTGACGCGCAAGTCCGTGAAAGGGAGAGCAGTAGCGGAGTTCCTTGCCGACCACCCGGTCGAAGGGGATAAAGCAGTTGAGTATCTATTCCCATATGAAGCCATTTTGTATGTCGAAGACGAAACTTGGACAATGTACTTTGACGGAGCGTCAAACCAGTATGGGTACGTGAATGTGACCACAAAAATTAATGTATGTCAATGTAGTTCGAATTTTCGTGCTCCTTTCGGATACGATTAGCCCTACAGTTAGGACTCCCGTGGTTCTGAATCTAATCTCACAAGTGCAATGTGAAATAGATAAACACAAAAAAGTCCAAATCCAGCAAATCTTTTGGAAAATCGATTTTGAATCAAAAATGCTAAAAATGGACTACTTTGTCAAATACAGAGTTGCCACCTAAATATTTTTTGGAAAATTTAGAAAACCCGAGACTCGTGCCAAAGGCCACTCATCCGCCATCACCAAGATTGTTTCGGCTTGGGAACTTAGGTACGAGAAGGGAAGGTCGTGAATTGAGCACCCCACTCGCCCGATCAAAGATCGGCCTCTACTAATCATGATGTGATTCTTATTTACAATATTGTAACAATGCCCGCGGGGGACCTCGCTACAGTTCGGACTCGATTTGTGTCACGGTTCGTAATCTGAACCAAAGAGTCCAAATCTGGCAAATTGTTTTGAGAAAACAGATTTTTGAAAGAAGTGCCAAACATGGACTGCTTCCCCAGATACAGAGTCGCCACCTAAATATTTTATTTTGGGGAAATTTAGGAAATCCTGACTCGGTGCCAAAGGCCACGTGTCCGTCATCACCAAAGTTGCCTCGGCTCAGGAACTTGGGTACGATCGGGGAAGGTCAGCTATGAGCACCCTCTCTCGCCCGGTCCGAAGACCGGCCTCTACTAACCGTGATATCTTATTTTGAAAACATTACATGCCCTTATTCCGATTATTAGCCTAGAATTACTATGTTATGCGCACAGCAAACAAGTATAGACCAAGTCGCCTGAATTGGAACAAAACATTTCATGTTTGTTTTGAAAATGATTTGCTACTCGCAAGTAGGCTAAAATGCAAATTTTGCCACCCTTGAGCAGGCTTTAGAAAAGATGGTTTTGCCACTATCCAATGGGCTTAAAACTCTCAATTTTAATGCATTACCCCAATTTAAGCAATTCAACCTCCATCCACAGGCATTCAAGCAGTTATATCACATAAGCAGCTAGCCTCATGGTAATCATACAATCATGGCAACATTTACACGCATGCGGTATGCTAAAGCATAAAATCTTACCTAGTACTCTAAGCCAAAATAGAAACTAATTAGTAATCGCATGCATGATCCTAGTTCATGTTAAGATGGCTAATGCCACACAGACAAGATACAACTAGAATAGGCTCAGCTATCCTAAACATGGCATGTGAAATGCGACAGATAACACGTATTCAATTTGGGATTTGAAGTACAATGCGGTTTGCATGATGCGCTGAGCCCGGTGCATGCAAAACATATGAATGAATGCAAACATGCTACCATACTGTATGCTAATTTAAATATGCCTTAGTCTACCATCATAAGCAGGTAAATAAAAGGGAAGAAAGACGTGGGGTTGGAAAACATACACACACTCACGCACACTTATTACACAATTGCCCTCGTTCGGGGGGTCCGAATAAATATTACAGTCCAACCAAATAAATAATACTAAATTAATTATTACAAAACTTCTAATTAATTAACAAATTAAGTGTAAAGAAAGTGGCCTCAGCTCTGCCTCGGAATGCGTGAATGATGCATGCTTGAGTCCGTCTTGCCCGAAAACCTGTGCCATGCTACTGCTGCCTCTGTTTTACACCGCCCTGCTTCTCCAAAGGCTGCCAAAGTCCTGGGACAGGTTCCTTGCACACTTTAGAATACCATCGACTGGAGGAAATGCCCACCGGCCATATAGAATTTCCATCGGCTGCTTATGGGGTTATCGGCCATTCACAAATGGCCGGTCGGCACTGAATGTTGCCGGTTGGCGTAAACTTCTGCAAGACGGTTTGACAAAGAACAGGACAGGCGATATGGCATGGGATTTCAGGTATATGTGAGCATGGTCATGTTCCCCATCATATGTTGAACTGAGGGAAACATGGTCCTCGATCCTCGAGCCATCAATTGTGCATGATAGCCTAAGAGATCAAGCTTGCCATTTGATGTGAAAATGCATGCAACACACAAATGAGGACCAAGACCCTATCATGTCGAAGTCAAGGGCCCCGGTGATCGAGAGTTAAGAGGCGTTACATCACTTGTAGTATGAACGCTCCTTAACCCTCACACTTGGTTTGACACTCCAAACCAAGTAATGCAATGCATGTTATGCAAACATGACTCAAAGACACAACATGAGATTAAGATACAAGGCATGCCAAATGCTATGCAACTATCATGGCAAGTATGCAATGCTAGACATGCAAGATGCAAATGCAATACAAACATGGACAATTTAAGCAATAGGATTATCATGTTACAACACCTAATGAAGCAATCATGCAACAAACATGAGACAAGCATGCAATGGAGGACTTAAACCATAAAGGGGCAGACCTCAATCCACCCCAAATCAGTGGCCAAGAGTGCCCAAAATGGTGAACAAACACTCATGCCAACATGCAAGTCAATGGGCCTAAAGCTAAGGCACAAAAGGGAGCGCTTTACTTCCACTAACATGGCCACTCATGGCATGAATTAGACAAGCAAAAACAGAATCTTAGCATGCAAAAATGGACTTCAAAACCCACTAATATGGTAGCTTAAATGGCTCCAATGAGATGCATGCACCAAAGCTCATTTCTAGGCATAAAAGGGCATATCCTCAAAGCATGAAAGAGGTCACATATGCAAATATACAAACATGATTTATGGACTGAAATACGATCCTAAATGATGCCAAATCATGAGGATGGTCTAAGCTAAGCATGCTAGAGGCAAATATGCTCAAGGCTTACAAGCCAAAACATAAAGAGATGACACCAAACGTGGCAAGTATGACTGAAACACATGGCCAACAGACCTTAAACATGGTAAAGTGATGCCAATGCCTTCATGAAATTAGGCTAACACATGCAAGAATCATGGCCTAAACACAAGATGCATTTCTATGCCAAATAAAGGAATGCAAAGCAAGTGTGTTAAGCATGCAAAGGGACACAAATCCAACCAAAAACAGAGATGACATATGACCTAGAGACACCCAAAAACCTCTGAAATAGGGCCAAAATCAGTCAAGCATGCATGTTGCCCTTTAAGCTAAAAGGCAAGGAAATGAGGCAATGAAGGGAGAGGGGTGTCCCTCCCCTATACAAGACTTCAAACCACCTTCCTTACTACTAAAAAATCATTGGTTTTTAGTGGTGAGAAGACTAAAACACTCAAGCAAACAAAGCCTCACAAAGGAAGCATCAAAAAGGCCAAATAAGGCCTAAGAGGGTGAGTTTGAACTCAAATCACAAAACACCCTTAATGAAAGTTCTAAAGCATGAAAATATAAGCTTTTTTTATGTTATGCACAAAGCCTAAATCAGTAAGCAAGACAGGTAGAAAACTAGTGCAAGTTTGGGAAAACTAAAGCAAAGTGATTACCCTTGAAGAACACCTCAAGAACAGCCAATGCAGCCCTCTTCTTTTGATCAAAATCAATCCAAAAGCTCAAGAATCAACCCTCAAAACCTCTCAATCTCAGAGCTAGGTGTAATGGTGTGTGAATTAGTGCAAAAGTAAGGTAAAAATGCACTTTTAGGCTTAGAAACCCACACAAAGGATGAGAGAGAGGGAGATATATAGAGAGAGAGTATAATATAGATATATAGATATATAAGCTCTGGTTTTCTTGTTCAAAAGCTCTAACCCCTCACAATGGGAGAGGAGGGATGCTTATATAGGCAAACAAAGACTCCAAGCTTCTCCAAGAAGTTATATCAAAAGGGGCAAAGGGTGCAAATGGTCCCTGGCTTCTTGAAGAAGCTGGGACAGCTGGTCAAGCTTCCCCAAGAAGCTTGGCCAAAGGGGCAACCTTCTAGAAGGAATTAGGGGGTCAAGGGTTCAAAACAGTCACCAACCGCACGGGGAGGAGTGATGGTGCATCCCAGCTGGCACAGCTGGCATGCACCATGCCTCAAGGGTTCAAAGAAGCCACACCGGCCAGCAAAATAGGTCGCCGGCAAAATAAAGTGCCGGTCAGCCAAATATAGTACCGACCGGCCATTGGTTTTAAGAAACCATGGCCGGTGGCACCCATAAACAGCCGGTGATGCTAGGGGAAGACCGGTGGGATGTGGGGATGGCCAATAAGCCATTCCCTGCCCTTCAAGGCAAAAACACAAGTGTTTGGTGCCAAAACCAAACACGGAACAATCGAGTTCGGAGATCCTGAGGCAAGGCGCGTAGCCGAGACCTCCGGGAACTCCAAACGAACACAAACATGGACGATCACCAGGTGTTCAAACGGTGACGTCCAAGTCTTGAGGACGGTCAAAAATGGGGTGTCTACAAATATATGCTCTTGTTTCGATTATTAGACTAGCATTACTATGTGTTGCACACAAATATAGACTAATTTGCAAAAATTGGAATACTTTGATTTCATGTTTATTTGAAAATTGTTTCAAATATGTACCACTTAAAAAAGTGATCGCATATGCACATTACTCAAATTATTCTAATTCAAGCAATTAGCCTTCATCCATAGGCATTCAAGCAAGTATATTAATTAAGCACTTAGCCTCATGCCAAGCGTGCTAAACATGGCAACAATCACACACATGCGATATGCCAAAACACAAAAATGCTTACCTCATACTCTAGGGCAAGTCAAAAGAAATAAAAGAGTTAGAAACATGCATGCTCCTAACTAATGCAACATAACTAAAGCAACACATGCGATATGCAACTAATAGGCTCTGCAACTAATTATGACATGCGAATCAATTTGATATCGTGTGGTTTAAGCATGTATTCAACAAAGTAATAAACGACAATGCTTTGTTAGAATAATGAACTGAGCCTCGATGCATGCGAGACAAGTGAATACAAACATAGGAAATGCTAAAAGAAACATGATGTTCTAAACTACTCATTATAAGCAAGTAAATAAAAAGGAAAAAGACGTGGGGTTAGAAGACATACACATTATTACATATTTGCTCACGCACAGGAGGGTCCAAATGAATAACTTAACTAATTACTACAAATTAACTAACTATTACAAACCCAATGAAATAAATTAACTACACTAGCTAATTATTAATTATTACAACAATAAATTTAACTAACTATTCTAGCTAATAATTTAAGTACAACATAAAACTAACTAGCTATTACTAACTAATTAGTTACACGTCCGCTATACCAAGCACAAAATACTAATAGTATAACATCACTGTGACGGATCTCGAGAATCGAGGGATGGCTCATGCATGGATGTGGATTTCCAGCCGATAATGCTCTCCGTTTAGCTATCGAAATGCCTCTGTTGCACAGTTGGAAAATTGCACTATTTTTCTACCTTGGCTTCTGCTCTGCTCTGCTAGAAAAAGGACACTGCCTGCCTGAAAAAAGTGGCTAGCAACCCAAAAGTAGTGGCCTTGTTATCCAGTAAAAGTGGCCTGCCGTCCACTGATGTTGGTTCTTTTCTGCAGCGACAGAAGACAAACAGAGCACAAACCAAAGTATTCTCAGGGGATGTTTGTCCACTTTACCTTTCCTTATCAGCAAATAAGTCAAATGAGTGATTGGCTTCATTCGCAAGCCATCAATCGACGCAATTTCATTGCATGATGACTTATGAATCAAGGGATACCATTCAATAAATGGTAAGAAAAGACCAACAAAAACCTCATCCCTATCATGAATTGATCAAGAGAAGTAGCTGACCTTGGAAACTTGAACCATTTCATCACTAATAAATATGAAATGACTCAAGTCTCCATGTGTTCAATTAACGTCTGATTGAACACCAAACTATTTTATTATCTTGATCCATTTTATCCCCAATTTTAATTACCTCTTTTAATTACCGTTCCATTCCTTGATTCATTTAGTCCAAAAATGAAGATTAAGTCCTCTAATGGAAATAAGTGTCAAACAAAGGGTTGTTTTAAGCACGAGAGAGATGTCATGCCATTGGTAATGAACCTTCGAAGAGATATTAAACCATTAAGCACAACGACCTCAATCTCAAGCTTAAACAAACAATCGGTTTGAAACAACTTTCAAAGCAAGAGAGAAGCTTATAAATGAAAGAAGTACAGAGGTGATTAGAGATGAACACAAATATGGAAAGTTTGAAATAAATGCAATCAACTCAAATGGGTTGGAGGTTAAGGCCTAAACCACCAAGCCTATGAGGACTATTACATCACAAGCATACTATACAAAGCATGAATGAAGCTAACTCATAAAAATAGTCCTAAAACAGTCCAAAAAAGTGCTGGAATTAAGAAAAAAAATAACTACAACAACTAGCTAAAATATTGAGGGATTAAAACTAGCACACAAGCACAAGGACAGAAGGTTAAACCCTTCACTTTTGGGACTTCAAAACATGATTTTTGCCTCTAAAAAACCTCTGTAAATCAATGTTAAAAAGCTCAAAAAAAGTTGATGAGAAGGTGGGAAACACAAGGGCAAAGGCCTTAGAAGCAAGGTTCAAAGAAGGGTTATCAACCCCTCCACCTTTAATGGCTTTAAACCACAAGTTTCAGCCTAAAAATATAAGTAATAAACAACTCAAAAATAGCAAGAAAAGATGAGAAAGAGATGGCACAAAAGAACTAGAATGTATACCTCTTGAAGATGAATGATCCCTTGGATTTTTAAACCATTATTTTACACTTTCAAGTGCCTCAAGAGCTAAAATACAAGCTCAAATCACCTCAGCAAGGAACTCTCTAGGTTTGGTTTAGAGTGTTTAGGCAAAGGTTATGTAAGTTGCAAGAGAGAGAGAGAGAGAGAGAAATTTTCCAAAATTTTGCTCTCCAAAATTTTCTAAAATTCCAAAATTTTTCTAACCTCTCTACCAAAAGAAAGGGTCATCCATATATAGAAATATATGAGAGACCCTCGAAAATATTCTTACAAACACAACTGGAATGGTGCATGCATCTGTAGGGACAGCTGGAAGAAAATATCTGTTTTTTTTTTTTTTTTTTTTTTTTTTTTTTTTTTTTTTTTTTGCACTAGTGGCCGGCAAGCTACATTAGTGGGCGACATGCCACACTAGTGGACTTTAGGTCCCTAAAGGCACATGTTTGAAAAACCACTATTTTGGTCCAAAAAAAGACACAAGGTTTGTCGATTCAAAACTGAGGTTTTCTGCTGAGGAAGTCAAGCATTTGACAAGTGTACACATTCATCATTGAGTGATCAATCAGTGGGCCCCAAGTCTTAAGGGCCATAAAAAATGGAGTGTCTACAGTCAGCTTGTTTGTGCATAAAACGCCTAACCTCAAGCCAAGCATGGGCATTTATTTGAACAAAAATATGGTGGCGCAATATTGAACTCAACATTAATAAATTAAGACATTGATGTCCATGTACTCCATGTGTTGGTTGGCATTACAACCCAAAGAATACATAATTAAAAGAGGAAACAAATGGTGACCTTTACTCCATTCCCCACATAACAAATTGTGCATATCATTATGCTGTTCCATTAACTAGCCACAACATTGCTAATATGGTTACCGTGTTGATATCCCAAACACAGTAATCATCAGTTTAAAAATCCAAGATCCTTTTGCATTTATTCGGTAGTGTGCAAACCCATAAAATGAGCAACAAATAGATTGATAATATGCAACGACGACATGAACTTGCCATGTAAAAATACCATAGCATTTAATTAGTAATGTGTACCACCCGCATACGGATAAAAAACATAGTGCCAAAATGAACAAATATCATAAACTTCCCATATTATGAACTCAAACAACATCATTGAACGTGACAAACGTGTTGTAATGACCCTCACACTGCCCTAACTGTGCTCATATGCATTTTATATGATTTTGCTCTGTTAAGCTTGCATTTTAAATCTTGACTTGTCTTGCATAAGTGTTACTTGAATGCTATGTTCCTTATTGGTGTGTATGTGTTCAGCCGAGGTCATCTTGAGCCTAGGTCACTCCTTTGATACTCTTACACTTAGGACCATCTTGGGATTTCTCTGGTTGACCTTCACCCGCACCCTGACATATTGGCCGAGATATCATTATCTAGGCCGAGGTGTTCATCACCAAGGCCGAGATGTGTACTATCTGGGCCGAGATGTTGCCCTTGAACCCAAGTGATCTTGCCCTAGACTGGTACGACCTAAACCAAGGTGTGGCACATCTAGGCCGAGGTGTGACACAGCTGGGCCAAGTGTTGACCTTTCTAGCCGAGGTCATTGTCCCTTTGCTTGCCGAAGTCTTGTTATTAGCCGATGTTATTACTCGCCGGAGTCCCTTGCCGCTTAGCTTGTTGAACACACTTTGTCATAGTCTTGTCTTTTCAATCAGTCACCTTTTCAAGTAGAGCCAACCAACCGTTGCCACATGTCCGGACTGAGTGTTAAGTCAGCCAGCAAGCCTAGAAATGTATCATTTTGTATCATATCTTTGTTCTTGAGGAGAGAGAAGCTCTAGGAGGAGAAGGAGGAGTTTTAGAGTGAGAGAGTAGATAGCAAGCTTGATCCTTAGGGTTCAAACCGTTAGATTCGAGTGTTGAGGTCAGAATCTTAATCAACTCTTGCTGTTCTTATTGATCATCTAGCTGCATTGCATGATCGAATCTGTTTTGCATGTCATGCGTTGATTTAAAGTTGGTTTTAGAAAAAGAATACGATATTCATGTGTTCTTGAGGAAAAGCCATGATTTGATCCGAAAGCTTACATTAAAATCCATGCTTTTGTGTTTGTTTCCCCAAGATCTTCTAGTATGGGTACCCAGGTCCATGTTTTCAAACTCATAGCATGAAATCTCAGATTTTATAATAATAAGTTATGATCCTTGCATTCATTTCCTTCATGTTCTTCATGTTCATGTTCTTTATGTTCTTGAGCAGAGGGAAACCCAGATTTTTCCCGACTTCATTTTTTTCCTTGAATGTGGTCAACGGGACCTCACCTCGGCGAGGGGGTGTGGGACCTCGGCCCAGATCTGGTTGGTGCCCAGCATGTTTTCCCCGAGATGAGAAACAGTGTTTGTTTTGCTTTGACTTAGTTTTGGTGAATGCCGAGATCATTTGTATGCGTGTGAAGCTTGTTTAAAAGTGCATTCAATAGACCTGCCATGTGTTTGTAGGACTTGGACTCGCCCTGACCCCGACATTCGAAGAGCTATGTGAGTGGTATTTTAATAAAGTTATGTTACAATATTTTAATAAAAGTCTTGTTTTGCTTTGTTTTGGAAAGTATTTGTAAGCATGAATGAATATTCCTATTTGTGTATCAAACATTATATCTTGTTTTGATGGCATTCTCGGGAAGTCCGTATGTGCTAGAGGACTATAAGCATTTGTAGCACACAATTTGGAAGTCCGTATGTGCTAGGGGACTATAAGCATTTGTAGCACACAATTTGGAAGTCCGTATGTGCTAGGGGACTCTAAGCATTTGTAGCATAAGTCCTTAGTGTCTGGGGACTATAATGCAACGACATCATTGTTTTGAGATCTCTCTTGTCTTGTCTTGCCTTGCCACTGACGGTTTTACCGCGTGGGTTTGTTTGTCCGGAATGTCATCTCTTGTATTATATTAATGTTAGTAAGCATCCCTTGAAGCTTCGAAAGATTTGATAGATGAACTTGATTTATTCCATGTATTGTTTTGTTAAAAGATCTCGGATATCATTCATGTAAACCCTTTATTACTTATACCATGCACTAAGTATCCAAGCTCACCCTCTCTATATATATATGTAGGTGATGAGCAGGGTGGCGGCGACGCCTAGATGTGTTTTGCCGATGTGTTTTTGGATTCGTGTTTTGCAACATCTTGAAGATCATGCTTCTTAGTTATTTCATTGTATTTTGTATTTGATGGCTGAGAAGCCTTTTGGTCAAGATGTAATTTTTGTACTCCATTTTGTTGTATTAAAGCTATTATAAGATGTATGTCATTTCATTTAACCTAAGCACTGCTCTTATGGACTACTTAGCTTTTATTTATTGCTTCTGCATTTGTAGGCCCCATATGTTTACTCTGATTCGTGTGGCAATTCTTGTAAGTGGCCTTTGGTAATCTCGAATTACTGGCCATCATGGCACCATTCTACTAGGGGCAGAATGAGGTCGTGACACATGTGGACCTGACTGTGCTACATTGGTTCCTTGCACGTTTTCCTATTATGGTTTCCTATTTTCCCACAACGGCCACAACGAATTCGTGAGACGACCTCACCCTTCGATGGAATCTTCTTCCATGTGGGCCTACCGGGTGACTGCTTAACAATAGGTGGTGTAATAAGGTAATCTGCTGGTGTGAACTTGGGTTTTCCAATAGTAGGTACTGGGTGAATAGCCCCGCAGTACGTTAACTCATTCACATGGTAAAATGGATTAACATATTCATATATATCCCTGCCACTATTATGAAATACAACCACCGCATTTGGGCATAGGAAACCATTTAACTGCCACTGAAAACAAGAACATGTCCGCGCACCGACATCGATCCATACAAATGGGTTTGACCAAACCTTAAACACATTCTCATCTGCCTGACTAACAATCCACGATCTGCTAGTTTTAAATGCCGAGTCCAAACTCTTTTCCATCTTCGGGCAAAACTCCCCCGGCCAAGCACTACATTTGGCTTTACGCTTCGCCATTAGCTCCATGATTTGACCCCTAATTACATCAACCAACAATGTGATGGGCAAATGACGAGCTTTCCGTATCTAATTGTTGAATGACTCGACAACGTTAGACCACATTTCGCCATACCTATAACCCCTGCAAGTAAAGACAATTAATTGGCATATGGAATGGACGAACTTTAATTTAACCAAACTATACATTTGACAACCTAATAGCACTATCTGAAATACACATTCGCCCAATGTTCCGGATGCAAATCTTGCAAGAAATTGCCCACCACCACTGGACTGCACTATTTTAAAATCTTAATCTTCTGGTTGAAGCATGTTATAGTAAGCGCGTAAGCACACTCCTGTAACTTGCGCATCAACCCAATTTTTTGCTCTACATTCACGTATCTCATCTGGTCTCTCAAGTTCATTTGGAGATGTAACAAGCAAAATCCATGGTGTGCCAACGGGAATATAGAGGGCATCGACTGTAAGAATCCAGCATTACGATCGGACACAAATGTCAACGTCTTACCACCATCCACAACTTCTGCCAATTACCGCCAGAACCACTCCTAGTTACATGCATTCTCAAAATCAACTATAGCAAAAGCGATTGGGAACAAACCTGTTGAATGGACATTTAATAAAGTGAAACCCACAAACATTACATTATGGAAATTACAATTAAAAACATATTAAAACCAGAGCAACTTACACGTGTGCAAAAATACATGGAAATTTACAAACTTGATTAGTGTGTCACATATGACAGTGTGGTGACATTGGAAAAAATTGTAACACCACAATAGAAAAAATAAAGCCATACTTTGGTTGCCATCTTTGGCCGTCGTGACAAGTAGATTCCCCTTGAGCCTACTATTCAAGAATGTTCCATTGAGAAACAAAAGTGGGCGGCAATAGTTGAACCCGTCTATGCATGCGCGAAAAGAAATAAAATATCTGACGAACCTACCCATTTTTTGATCGAAATCCAAATTGATGTAGCTATGTGGGTTGTTCTCCATAACAGCATTGCTATACCACCTGAGTTGGTCGAACGACATTGCGTGATCACCATATACTTCACCCCTCTCCTTCTCCACCCCTAACCAAGTAACACAATAACTAACGTCCAGTCTATATGCATTTTTCATATAAAAAACAACGTCAGTAGGACGGGTAAACGATTGCTCCCGCACACGATCCGAAATGACATCAGACACCAACTCCGACCCCATACATGGGTTCTTGAATGTTCGTACAACAACACTGCACAAATGTACACTATTAAACCTCTTCAAACAAAAAACCCATTCGAAGTCGTAACCCTACCATGAACCGACCATAAACACCCCGTTGACGTTGCAAACCAACACATAGCCGTGACACGAACTGAATCATTCTTCATGTACTTGAATTGAAACCTACATTCGACGGCATACTAGCAAAGTATAGACCGAAATTTGTGTGTACCACCCCAAAACAATTGGCCAACATGTTTAATACCATACGCCCATCCAACGAACAAAAACGTATTCAACTTATGAGGACAATATAACGGCAACAAATTCGACCTATCATCCATATCACACATCCGCCCCCCTACAGACTCACACCCCTCTGCATTGATAGAATCCTTCTCCCCGTGTTAGCCGTCGGCCCCATCGCACCTCATTTCAACAATCACATCAATATGCCTAATAACGAACGATTTCGCAAGCCCAACATGTTTTGAACATCATCATCACAAACAATCTTAAACTTGTTGTACCCGAGTATATTAAACAAGAAAAACACCAATCCTGGCACCAAACCGTCAAACTTCCCACACACACCATCAACCAACTGTGCAAAAGTGGAATCTTGATTAAGACAAAGCACCACATTTGTCTGCCTCTATGTACACAACAATAGCATAATGAACTCCATTTCTCCAATCAGAAAAAAACAATAGGTTACACTAGAATGAACACCTACCATTACGTGCATTACAACCCACATCACCCCGCCTACACCATCCAACAAAGAAAACGCCATGAAAAACACCTTAAACCTTAAAATAAACAACATCAACATCCGACCATGAGACACCACTGCACCCCACCAAAACCAAATAAAACCTCATACAACATAATAACCCACAAAAAAATCACCCAAGAAAACTCACCTTCAACCAGCCGCACAGAAGTTCGAAACCCTACACCCTCGAAACAGCAATATGAAAAATAAATAAATAAATAAACCAAACACACACAACATTCCACATCAACATCAACAAACCCATATATGGAACATTCACAAACCCACCTCCCGTAAAAAAATAGAAATTCCCAACCATATCTATTGTCATCAATACATAACCAATACAAATTCAAAACCAAGGGCAAACAAGTCATACCACAACCCTCAAATCAAATTAAATATAACGAACCAAAAAAAAAAAAAGACTAAATGGTTTGAAAGAAAATCTCTAGGACTAAATGGACTAACATTTTTTGAAATGGGATTTATGGGTAATTTTCTCTTTAAAAAACTTGTATAAATTTCTAGCCCTGGAAAAATGTGTTGGAATAATCTTCTGTGTAAATAAAATAAAATAAAATAATTCAAACAAAATACAATGATCTTAACAAAATACAATAATCTTCTGCCTCTATGTACTTATGGTTGAGTGACGTCTATCTCCCAAGATACAATGATCTTAACCAATTTGTAGTAGCACTCCAAAACAAATTGTTCGGCGAACCAAACTTGTGATCTAATTCTCTGAATATTTATTCTAAAACTAATATATGAAGAATAAATGCACTAGAATAAAATGGATAGCAAAGAGGCAAAAAATTTCACACTGAATTTTTTAGATACCCCGAACTATAGGAAAGGGATTAGTATTTATAGGCAACTACAGTGGTCCGAACAGGTGCAACCTGTTTTAAACAGATGCAGACCGTTTACTTTTGAACACATTTATTCAAACATTTGAAAAGGTAACCGTTGGAATAAATTATCAAACCTTTTATTTTGACAAATGTATTCGTTGCAAACAAAAGAACTGATTGTACCTTTTATTATTAAACTATTTGGAATATATATATATATATATATATTTAAACTATTTAACTATAGTATCAGAGCCATGTTGTGTTGTATCCTGTTTCTAACTACTTTGTTTCTTCTAATTAATCCTTTTATTGATCACTTGATTAATCTAGTTTTCAGTTCGTCTTGATCACCCACTAGATCAGTCTGGGGCTATCCACCAAGTTTAAGTCACCCACTTTCATCTCTCGTCCAGGGTAAGTCCTTAGGGTTAGGCAGTGTTGGACATTTCGAATAGGGTCTGTACTCAAACCTTTTTGGTCTGTGACAACCTGACTAGAATAGGGTCTGTATTAAGATATCTGTAAAACTGATTAATTAACAAGAACAATGAATCGATTATTTAGAAGTAACTCATCAGTCAGTTCTAGGTCAACTACGTTGTCTTCCATACCTAATCAAGGATTAGTAATAAATGAAGAAGATTTTGAAATACAAAATGATCAAATTAATACAGGATGGAATATACCAAAATTACAAATTAAAGAAATTTATAAAACTACTTTTTTATAGAATATTTTTAAAGTTGCGTTACATGTTAAAACAATTGAACAAGTTTATGCTTTAGAAAAACCCCGAGAAACCTGTAGATTATTTGATGCCAAATTAATTAAAAGACATTTAAATAATGGTTACAATTTTATGCATATTGGTTTAATTCAAGTTGGTGTTAATCCATTAACCATAGTTGGTAAAAATACCTCTGTTTTATTATGTTTAAGAGATGCTCGTTTCCTCAATTACAATGATAGTTTAATGGGTATGATGGAAACTGGTCTTCATAAAGGTCCAGTACATTTTAATTGCTTTCTTGATTTTACACTAAGTTTATGAGATCCACATATTTTAGATGCATTGACATTAAATATTCAAATACATGGTTCATTTACTAACATGAAAGAAAAAGTTCATAATATTGCTTTAATATATCGTGTTCATTATAAGTGCATGCAAACTAATTTAAATGTTCATGCTTTGCATAAAAGTCCTCATGATAAAACCTTCTTAATTCAAAGTAGTGATACTCATGAATCACATATTAATGTCCCACAAATGATTGAATGGAAAAATATTGATTTACCCGATCAATGGATTACTGTTAATGAAAATTACAAACATAATCAACAACAATCCTCAGAACAAGACATCCAAGATATTCAACAATACAATGATGGTTCTGTTCGCATTAAATTCAATCGTAGTCAATCCTCTAGACATAGTACATCTAGTGTCCCTACTGAAATTGAAACTGAAGACGAAATATTTAATACTCCTTTATTTAGAAAAAATAGTTGATTACATCTTGGACCAACCACTGGTCCTTCAACTCAACATAAATTGAAAGGAATTGATAATTCTACTACTTCCCAAATTAGTAAACCTGTTTATTCTGGACACACACATTTCCCTGAAGAAGAAGTTGCTTCTACTAATTCTCCAACTCAAACTGATTTTGAAGAATTTACACCATCTGTTAACCCTCAATTAATGACAATTAAAAAAGACTTTACTCCTAATCTTGATAAATTACTTATTGAGTTTAAATCAACACCCAATAGAGTTCAACGATATGCTTACTATGCTAAATATAATTCTGCTCAAATGTCTCAAATTTCTCGACAATGGTATGATTTTATGATTACATATGGTTTTGAATTACCTTTATTAGATTATGTTGACAAATATTACAAACAGCTTAATACAATCACAAAATATAAATGGAAAATTTCTGACACTACTTCTGTTAATTCTAGTCATCCTCCTTTAGAAAAAATACTTTTTCATCAACAAGGTTCTGAAATCCCTGCGTCACCCTTCAAATTACCTGGTAATGATAATGAAATTAAAAAAGTCATTGAACAAAATAACTATACTAATCAATGTTTAAGCACAATTGGTAAACAATTAGACAAGATAGAAACCAATTTAGAATCTGTTCAAAACTCATCCACTAAACAACCTTTAGATTCACCTTTACTTAATCTACCAACTAATCGTTCTAAAAGAACTAGTTTAGTTACTAATGATCATTCTACTGTCCAAGCTATTGAAAAATTATTTACCAAACTATCTACAACTGATAATGCTTCACCCTCTAAAGATAAAGGTCTTACTGTTCTAAATCAACAATTTAATACTGACACTACTTCCACCCAATCTGACACTGACAATGACATAAATCAATTAGCTCAACAATTCCAATCCTCTCATTTTAATAAAATTAATTATCCCAAAGTTAACCCTCAAACTACCAAAAATTAGTATTCTCGACCTACTCCTCCTGATCTTCAATTCGAAGAAACTAATCTTAATAATCAATTTTCTGTTTCTGCCAAAAACTTATATGAGTGGAATATTGATGGTCTTAGTGAAGATCAAATTCTCCAAAAATTAAATCATTTATCTATGGTTTCCAATAGTTATCTCTCCAATTATCCCCAATATTCTCAATCTGAAATTGTTACTCTCATTACTTCCGGTTTCACTAGTATGCTCAAATCTTGGTGGGAAAAATATTTAACTGAAGATCAAAGAGAATCCATAATTTATTGTAATCAAACCGATGATAATGGTCTGCCTATTTTTGATGAAAATATTGGATGTTGCCATCCTGATGGTATTAATGCATTAATCTATACTATTGTTCGCCATTTTATTGGTACTCCTACTAATATTTATTCTCGTATACATGATCAACTTAGTAATCTTACTTGCCCAACCTTAAGTGATTTCCGATGGTATAAAGATGTATTTACCTCTCGAGTAATGTTAAGAGAAGACTGTACTAAATCGTTTTGGAAAGAAAAATTTATTAATGGATTGCCTAGTCTATTTGCTCACAAAATTCGAGATGTTCTTAGTCAACCCACTGATGTTATCGAATATGATAATTTAACATATGGTGATATAATTAGTACTATTCAAAAAGAAGGATTAAAAATGTGTATTGATCTTAAACTTAGTTAAAAAGCTACTAAAGATAAACATAAAGCTAAATATGAATTAGGAAATTTCTGTGAACAATATGGTTTACCTCCAGTAGCACCCTCTCGTAGGAAATCACATAAATATTTCAAGCATAAAAATAAATCTAAATATTCTAATAAATACAAAAAGCCTTATTCACCTTCCAAATTCAATGATAAATTTTATACTAAACCCAAAAAGAAACATTATAAATCTAAATCACATCCGAAATCAAAATCTAATAAAGATATTACCTGCTATAATTGTGGTAAAAAATGTCATTATGCTAATAAATGTAAAGAAAAACAAAAACTAAAAGATAAAGTTAACCAACTCCAAATTAATGAAGAATCCAAAATTCAATTATTTGAAATCTTTCAATTAAATCAATTTGATAATGATTCCTCTTCTGTTCCTCCATCTACATCTAATTGCCCTTCGAATAGTGATAATTCTGATTCTGATAATCAAATTACCTTAGGATGTAATGATGTTTGTTGTAAACCAGTTAAACAAATTTCTGTTCTTACCAAACATACTCAAGAAGAATCTGCTTTAATTGACTTAATTAGTAAATTAGATGATATTAATTTAAAACAACAATATATTGATAAATTAAGAGCTTTATTACTTCAATCGGATACTAAACCAAAGTTTAATAAACCTATTATTAGTTTATCCAAGACTCTGGAAAAATTTAAAACTAAAACTAAAGAAATTACACTTCAAGATTTACAATCTAAAATCAATCAAATTAAACAAACTATCCGTGATCTTCAGAATAAGGATAAAAAATTAGAAGATGAAATTATCGCCCTAAAACTTAACCAAAGTTCAACTAATTTCCAACCTAATCCACATACATCACCTCATGAATCTGAACATAATTCTGATCCTGATTCTGATCATACTAATCCAGCTAAACTTATATTTGATAATCGACCTCAACCTACTAACCTTGAAGACAAACGATTAAACTTACTCAATAAAATCTATATGCAAAAATGGTATTCAAAAATTAAAATTGTTGTTGAAGATTTTGAATTAGAGTTAGTTGCTTTAATTGATACTGATGCTGATTTAAATTGTATTCAAGAAGGATTACTTCCTACTAAATATTATGAAAAATGTCAAGAGAAATTAACCTCTGCTAATGGTAGTAAAATGCATATTAAATATAAATTACCTAAAGTCCATATTTGTCAAAATAATGTTTGTTTTAAAACTACATTTGTTTTAGTTAAAAACATGACTGATCGAATCATTTTAGGTACACTATTTATATCTTGTTATATCCATTTACTACTTCTAGTGACGGCATAACTACTCATGTTTTAGGACAACCTGTTACATTTAAATTCTTATTTCCACCTGAAATGCTAGAATTAAATCAATTAAAAGATTGTTCTATTTCTCACACAATTCATCGTTTAACTAGACATTTAAATTTTCTTAAAAAAGAAATTAATTATAAAAGAATTGATCAACAATTAACTGATCATGTTCTCATTTATCAAATTAATGACTTTAAATTAAAACTTGAATCAACTGTTTGTTCATCTTTACCTACTACATTTTGGCATAGAAAAAAGCATGTAGTTACTTTACCATATATTAAGGATTTTAATGAAAAACAAATTCCTACTAAATCTAGACCTATTCAAATGAATCATAAATTGTTAGAAATGTGTAAAAAAGAAATTAATGAATTATTAAAAAATCGAATTATTAGTCCTAGTAAATCACCCTGGTCTTGTCCTGCTTTCTATGTTAATAAAAATGTTGAATTAGAAAGAGGAGTCCATCGCCTAGTTATTAATTACAAACCTTTAAATGCTGTTTTAGAATGGATTAGATATCCTATTTCTAATAAAAAAAGATTTAATTAAGAGACTTAATCAAGCTGTTATTTTTAGTAAATTTGATTTAAAAAGTGGTTTTTGGTAAATTCAAATTTATCCTAAAGATCGATACAAAACTGCTTTTAATACACCCTTTGGTCAATATGAATGGAATGTCATGCCATTTGGTTTAAAAAATGCTCCTAGTGAATTTCAAAATATAATGAATGACATATTCAACCCATTTAGTTATTTCTCTATTGTTTATATTGATGACATATTAATTTTCTCCAAGTCCATTAGTGAACATTGGAAACATTTAACTGCATTCTTTTATACAATAAAAAGTCATGGTTTAGTCATCTCTGCTCCTAAGATTAAATTGTTCCAGACTAAAGTTAGGTTTTTAGGATATGATATTCACCATAATACTATTCTTCCAATTAGTCGCTCTATTGAGTTTGCTTCCAAATTCCCTGATGAAATTCTTGATAAAACTCAATTACAAAAGTTCTTAGGTTCCCTCAATTACATTGCTGAGTTCTATAAAGACCTTAGGAAAATCTGCCAACCTCTGTTTGATAGGTTAAAGGATAATCCTCCTCCTTGGTCTTCTACTCATACTGCCATAATTTAACAAGTCAAACAGTATGTTAAGTCCCTTCCTTGTCTTGGTATTCCTACTGAAAACTCATTCAAAATTATTCAAACTGATGCTTCTGATGTTGGTTATGGTGGCATTCTTCTCCGAAAAGTCACTCCTCAATCATCTGAACAAATTGTTCGTTATCATTCTGGTGCCTGAAACAAAGCACAATTAAATTATAGCACTATTAAAAAAGAAATTTTGTCTACTGTGTTGTGTATTCAAAAATTTCAAGATGATATTTTAAATCAAAAATTTTTACTTCATGTTGATTGCAAATCTGCTAAATATGTTTTGGAAAAAGATGTTCAAAATCTTGCTAGTAAGCAAATTTTTGCCCATTGGCAATCTATTTTAAGTATTTTTGATTTTGATATTACTTACATTCCTGGTTGTCAAAATTCCCTTCCTGATTTTCTTACCCGAGAATTTTTACAGGGGGGTACGAGATGAGTGCAACTCCACATATTTCATATATTAAAACCCAAATTACCCATTACCAAACCCTGATACACCAAGTTACCTTTCGAATTCAACGCCTTCAATTAGCCCATAAAACTACTAAACGTGCTCAGTATATCAATTACCACCAAATTCAAGCTCGTCGCAATTTATTTACTGAATACATTAGTCATTTGAATTACTACCAAAATTATTTAGATCTTCTTTCTGGTTGCTAATCATTGTTGCTTGCTTAACAGATGTCTCGCCCAAGGCCTTCTTCTAAGGCTTTGGTCTCCTCTTCCAGTAAACCTAATCAACTCATTGTTCCTCCTCCTTTGGAGCTAGTCACTCAATACCACCCTATTGAAATGATCAACCGTTACCAAGTCCTTGGTAACATTCATCGTCCCAATTACTCTTCTGCTTTGGCTACAGATCCCTTTGCTTCTTCCAGCCAAGCAGTCTCCGTCACTCCATACCCTGCTAACCCCGTTAGGTCATCTCGAACTGATTACACCAAATCACACACTACTAATTTGTTCTACAAAGAACCCAGTCACCCCAAAAGCCAAATTATTCATGAAATTACTAAATCTTATTTTGGCTCTGGATGCCATTTCATCTTCTCACATCCAGAGAAAACACTCACTTATTATAAAGATATTTTGATTCATCACCAATCAGTTTTAATTAAACCCATTTATGATCGAACCTATGCCAGCAAGGTTCTATATCATTCTATTTACATTTACAACATTATTTCCTTAGCCGAATGGGGTCCTCCTTATCAGCTTCGTGATTTACCTGGTCACTCTATTCAATATAATTACCACGATTACATTGATGCTTGGTTCAAAATTTTCTTGTACCAAAATGAAACTTTTAGTCACTCCTGGTTTATCTCCTTTGATCAAAAATTCAAATCTGAGTTACCCACTTGGTTTCTGAGATGGTGAACTCATTATGGTGCCATTTCAGATATCCTCCCCGGCGATCTCATTGAACTAATTAACTATTTCTCCTCTGTTTATCCCTTCACCACTCATCAGAGACAATTTCCATCTTTGTTAATTTTTATATTCAAATATAAACTCCCATGGATATTTAAATGGCATTATGGAATTGATGGCAACATAATCACCTATCAACATTCAGTCAAATGGTGGGCTAAGTACAATGTGCCTCGAATTTTTGAAATTGTTCATGAAGAGTTCCCCATTGATCAATGTGCTCCAACTCCTTCTATGATCAAAGCCCAGCAAAATCCAACTGCTGCAATCAGCCAAGGAAGTCAGCCCAGTCTTCCTCCAATCAATCTTGAAAGCCCCTCTTCTAGTGGTTCCAAGCCCAAATCATCTAAATCAAAATCCAAGGCTAAGTCTAAAGTTCCTGCAATTCCGGCCCAGCCCAAGGAACATTCACGTCCCAAATCAAAGTCCAAAGTTAAGGCTAAGCCCATTTCACCTCCTACTCAGCCCAAAGCTAAATCAAAGGTCAAGCCCAAGTTATCTAGAGATAAATTGCTCCAGTTACCCCACCAATTAACAGATCAAGTTGGAGAAGCCCAGTCAACCAGTTCAGAAAATTCAGAAAGCAGTTCAAACCAGTCACAATCTTCTGAAGGTTCAACTACTCAACCCATCTCATATGGAAGATCTGAGTTCCAAGATGCTCAGGACCCATATGCCTGATTAATCAACATAGGATTCCCTATAAATACAAATTAGCTTCAATCACTACTCTTTTGAGAAAAGCTGCTAATTTATATCTATAATGATTCCTATATTCACATATTCCACCGAAAGTGATGAATAGTAAAAGTTACTGTTCACTTTTACTATTCATTGTCACCATTCACCTCAATCAACTTTTGTTAAAACTGCATATTCGTGCAATCACTCCACTGAAAGCAACCGACAGCATCTGCTTTATCACATGGGTTGCCAGCTGCTTTCATCAATCAAAGAAGTCACATGTTGCTGCTTTATTTACTTTTATTTCTATATATTGTAATCAATTGTAATCACTCGGCACTCTTCAATTTTTCAAAAAACACAGCATTGTTCTAAGAAAACCAGAGAGCTCTAAGTGAGAATTACCTCATCCCGTTTTGTAACCCAATTAAGATTCTTGCAGTTGCTACAATTGTAATTGTAAGTTATTTTATGTATTTATTTATGTATTTAAGTTTTAATGTTTATGTTCAAATGAATTTGGTTTAAGTGCTTTCCAATTCTGTTTTCCTATTTAAATCATCTTTGATTTCGTAAACCATATTCTTCATTTGCTTGCTGCTTATTTAAATATATATATATTAAACTATTAGAATAATTTAATAAATAAAGGAAGAGGTACAAATTTTAGAAAATCACTTAGAAATCCAAAATTTGAATTTAGAATTAAATTAAATTCTCACAATTACAAACTTTAGGAAACCACTTACGAACTCAAAATTTGAATTTAGAATTAAATTAAATTCCCACAATAATTTTTTATTGAAAAAATTCAAATGAATTTTATCTAAAAAATTAATGTTAGATTCAAAAACGACGTTAACTTCCCATTCACCCATAAATGGTTTTGACGTTCCGTCTTCACTGTGTGACTTGCCACACGGTAAGGAACGCTTCACCTCTTCGGACCCATCCCAAACAACGTTTGGGGCCCACTTAAAAATGGGCTCAAAAAATATGTCTATATAAAACCATTTTTCCAACAAAATGTTGGACAATGAACACTCTTATGGGTTGGTCCTGTCTGGGCGATATGTTTAGAACTTGGGTAATAAGAAATCAAGCTGGTAACCGGTTGTACCGGAGTTTAGGTTCGCGGATGTCGTGATGACATTTTAGAATATTTTTTTTAATTCAAAAAAAAAAGGCGACATTTAATTTGAATTCAAAAATTATCTCATTATGTTTAATTTAAATTCTAAAATTTTAATTTTTATTATACTCTAATATAAATTTACTAATAAGGATAACATATATTAAATCTTAAAATAAAATGTTATTTTTTCTTATAGTACATCCTAATTAATTATACTACGTATTCTTCTTATTCAAATCTCTTCATATTCTTTCCAAAGTTTTAGTTATTTCTTTTTCTTCTTCTTCTTCCTGCTCATTCCAAAACTCTAATCCATCACATCAAAATTTATCATTATCATCAATATTATTTTTTTTTTATTATATTATTACTTGCAATTTCACACCGATGGTAAATTGTGGAAATAAGGCATTGTGGTGTTTTATGGTGTATCACTATTCTGTTTTGATTGGTTGTTTGTCATTCTTTACTAATTTCTTATTTTTGTTTAAGAAAATGATTTGTCTCCCTAATTTCCCTTCTCCTAATCTCCCTAATTTTTAATTTTGGAAACTGTTTTCTTTTTTCTTTTCTTTGTTTTTTTTTTTTTTTTTTTTTTACTAAAAATAAAATTTCGGGGGATTCGGGCTCCCCATTTCGGGGATGAAGCACTGCCCTTTTGTCTATACTTCGCTAGACATGAGTTTTGGGGAAAAGATCAAGGTGTACAGCGGAAAACCTGCAAATCAGAGCATTATGATGGTGAAATTCAGTGGGTTGCAAGGTGCAGAGAGGCTTCACAAGTTTTATTTTGACAATGAACGTGGAGGATTGAACTCAAGCAAGTTATTCATAAAAATAATAGTAGTGCTGATGATAAAACGTAGAAAGTATCCGTTCGTCAATCCTGCAGACGTGGATGGACGGATTAGCGAACGGATATGAATCGGTTTGGTAATTTAAAATTTTATAGATTTTTAACATAATTTAATTTGTGTATTTCTTAAAAAATAAAAAAAAATAAAAAAATATTACAATCAATGACTTTAAAAAAAGTATTACAATCACTGCATGTCTCATCCAAATAAAGAAAGTTTAAAATTTTATAATATTACAATCACGACATGCTTCATTTACATATTACAATCACAGCATGTCTAATTCACATATAGTATTACAATCTGTTGTTCTCAAAATATAAAAATAATTCAAACCACAAAAATCATGAACAGAGTAATAATAGAGATTGTATGCCTCTGTATTGTTATTCTATATCTATTTTTGAAAACAAAAATCAATTAGCATATATCATTTTTTTTATTTATTATTTTTAGAGTTAGATTTAAAAGCCAAAAAATATAGATAAATAATAAATTTATTTTTTTCAACTCAACAAAATATTTAAATTCTTTTTCAATTGAAAACACAAACAGAATATCTAAATAAATTAAAAAATACAAAGTCTTAAAAATTATTAGGGGTGCTCGCGGTTTGGCATTTTGGTTGCGGTTAAAGGAATCTCAAATCCGCTATCCGTCCAAAACTAGGTGGATTGAAAAAAATCAATCTGCAACCATCCGCTCATCATTACGCATCTGTCCAAAGTACGGCGGATCGGTTCGATTTGATTGGTTTGGATGGATCAATATATCCGCTGCTCACCCCTAACAATTACCTTCTCCTTTGCCCTTCTCTTTTGTTGTTTTCCTTCTCTGGGGCCTCTTTCACCGGTGTCGATTCCTTGGTCTTGTTTCCTGTATATATATGTGAACAATATAATTATTTTTTTAAAATGGTTTTTCAAAAATAATTTTAAATTTTAAATTTATTTTATTTGGATGTAACATAAAAAATTAATTTTAAAAAAAATAGAGTATATTAAAAATAAATTATAATCTTAAATAATTTAATAAAATGTACTGAAAAATTAAATTCACTAAAGTATTTTTTTAGGTGTAAATAGAAAGCCCCCGTAATAAGAACGCCAAATGACTAAACCCAATTGTGTTGGTGGCTTGGGCGACAACTGGGCTTAGCACTGGCACAAAGATTTAAACTTAAGAATCTTGCAACAATGTTGGGTGTGACATATTGTTGAGTTACAAATGGATTAAAAGTGTACTTTCTTGAGAAAATAATGGATTAAAAGAAAATAAAAGAAAAGAAAATAGAAATAATTTTCTTTTTTGTTATTTGTTCAGTTTACAAGAAAGTTTATGTACAATAACAATTTAAGCTTTCTTGCAATGCATCATACTGTTACATTTTCAATTTCTTTTTATATCAAATTTGGTGTAGAAATGATAGAAAAAAAAACCCATTATTTTCACATGATTTTATCTTTTTTGGGGCTGAAATAAATTTTGGAAATTTAAAAATATACTTGTGGTGTTTTTGTTTTGTTTTTTTGTCAAATTAATTTATATTTTTCAAAAAAAAAATTCAAAAAATAAAACAAAGCAGAGCCACATATTAAATTATTATTGTGACCGATATACATACAACTATATATGTACATCTTATATTTAAGAAAAACGATTGCAACCAGCAATTAGATATTAGCATATAGTTTCATTTAATTTTTTTTCAAACCAATGTGATGGTTGGTAGAAATATAACTGCTTCAATATAATGTGTATATATCACTTGTTCATTGGAGAAAGAAAATAACAAGGACGAAGACCAGATTCCTCTGGCTTAAATTAAAAAAAAAAAAAAAAAGAGTACCAAAAAAATTCATTTGGATTAAGAAAACTATGAACAAAAATAAACAAAATGCTATACAAATTAATAAAATATTACATTTTTTTTTTCTTTTACTAACTATTGTGTAATAATGAAACTTTAAAATCTGAAATAGGACCTATTTTAATTATATGATAAGTATTGGAGATCGGCAAGCATCAGGGTTGGCCCTGAAATTTATGAGGGTTAAGACGAATTATGAAAATGAGGCCCTCTTTTATATATATATATATATATATTTGTAAGAAAAAATGATGCATAAAATGTTAAGTATCAATAAGATTTTTATTTAAGTTTACTTGCACAGACAATCATTAAAATTATAAATTAAAATTTACTTTCATATATTAAAATAGGAAGAAATCATTACAAATACTCAAAAATATTAAAAATTTGGCCAAAACAACACGTATTTGTATATGTTTTAATTTCAATTGAGCCAAACCAAACTTATAAATATATTTTTTTCATATGGGCCCAATAGAATTTTTTTGGCCCTTTAGACTGGCCCTGAAGCAACAAAAATAAATTGGGTCTATTTGAATTTATTATATATTATAAGACATTATTAAATTTGGAGGCCCTAGTTTGGGCCAATTTTGGAAGGCTTAAGGCACAGGTCTCAATGGCCTTAGCCCAGAACCGGTTCTGGGAAGCATCCACCTCGATCTATCAAAATTAAATGACCCAAACTAATTCACTATAAAATGAACGGTTTCAATGCTCTGAGCGGACGGGTGGAAATGCATTTTTTTTAATTCACCTAAGTTCAATCAAATGATGGATGGGAGACTACATGTCTTAACCTGATCTACCAACACTCATAAAAAAATAAAGTTATGCTTGTGTACTAAAAAAAGAAACTTGTATTTAGTAATTATATTTGCTATTTATGAAATATTAAAATTGAGTTTTTATTTTTATTATAAAAAATGAATTATAAAAAACTTGGGAGCAAAATAGTAAAAATTAATGAAAAATAGTTTGAAAAAATGCTCAAAATAATAATGTAATCCAAACCGACAAACCAATTTGTATACACCTGTCAATTTGCACGTCCCTCTCAATCTGTATCCGTGAACTAAGCGAACGAGTGTGAATTCTGTGTCAGATGGTGATAAAATGTAGTTTTGTTTTTGTTTTTTTGGTTTTTAGAAATAAAGAAAACTTATTAATAATAAAATAGTTGAGATCATGTGTAGCTAGTAGTATATATGTATTGTCAATGGTCTTTTTCTCCCGTTCCTCTCTACACTTGCATCTCATGTCCTGTATTGTACCGTACGGATTTTTTACGTCCTGATTAGGAAATGAGACAGAGACGAGTTGTGCTTCCACCATCCCGTTCTATCCAAATTCCGCTCTAATTATATTTATTGAATATATTTATATGTATATAATATATATAATTTATTTATTTTTTATTATAATAAAATTAAAATACCAAAATATTATACTTAATATTAATTTTTATTTATTTATTTTCTACATTATATAATATAATTTTTATTAAGAATAAATTATTATTCATAATATATTATATTATCTATAGTTTTTAAATATTTTCATTTTTTAACTTACAAAATTAACTTGCACTTGCCCCGCTTCTGCCACTCTCCGATTTACATTGCCCTCGATATGACACGAGGCGAGAACAAATTTCTATGAACTTACACCAAACTTGATCCACACCTCGTTTGGCAACTCACTATTTTAGTGTAAAAGTCAAAAGTTACTAAAAAATTAAAAAAATAACAACTTATATCAAAAAGTCAAATATTTCATTTTCTCTTTACTTTTTATACATCTGTTCATAAAAAACTAAAAAATTATTCCAAATATACTCATTTTTTTACTTTACATTTTAGCCAAAAAATTAAATAGTTACTAAAATAACATATTCTCAAACAATCACTTCAACCGGTGCACCTACTATTCTCCTTGTTGTCAATTTTATCATTAGTATTATTATTATTTATGTAAAATAAAGGCGTTTCATAAGTAAATTCAAAATTTCCAACTAATCACATAATATTATAATCATAATATTTTAAGCGATATGAATGGTATCAACTTTAAATTAATACAATAATGTATATGAGATAGTAGACATTTATTATATATAAATGTGACTATTATAACATTATTGGGTCCCGTTATTGTGTGCATATGTTAAGAATTTTTTTTAAAAAAAAATTATATATTCTTTAAGGCAAAATTCATTTTATCCCATTATGATTTGAAATCGAAGATTTTATCCCTTATGGTTGACATATTGTCAGAAAATTTCTATTGATTTTGGATTAAAGTGTCACAATTAGTTTATTTATTTATTTATTTTTTATCTAAACTAATAAAAGATGTATTACACATACTATTTTTTAGAGTGAGCTAATTTTCTAGAAAGAATAAAGTGATATTAAAACAACAAAAAGATAATTTTACCCTCATTTTCTGCAAACCTAAAATTACATTAAGATATTAATTCAAATAAAATATAATTAAGGATTAATATAATATATAAAATACAATTAAATAAATTAAAATATAAAAATAATAATAATTAAGAATTGATCTAAAATATAATTAAATTAAAATTGGATTAAGATGTTAGGAATTATAATTAATAATTAAGTACTTAAAATTAATTATGATCTAAAATATAATTAGATTAAAAAGTTAGGAATTACAATAAATAATTAAAGATTCAAGATTAATTGTGAGCTAAACTATAATTAAATTAAAATTAAAATTAAATTAAAAAGTTAGGAATTACAATAAATAATTAAGAATTATGATTAATTGTGATTAATTGAATTAATGTTAGAAATTATAAATTATGTGTATGAGAGATGAGTGAGGAAAAAAAAAAAGGTATATAATTTGAGGATACTATAATCATTTTATATCTATAGTTAACGGAGTATACAATTGTACTTTGATATAAAATCACTTAAGGACTTCTTAATTATATTTGAACTATACAGAAGTAAAGTGCTCTGGACTCCACTCACTATCCGATAAAATAAATTTTGCCCTATTTTTTATTGTACATATTTTTATATGAAAGTTGACAAAATATCCCATTATTATATTAAAAAAATTGCTCAATTATTGAACACAGCTAATTCTAAGAATAATAAGATTCATAAATAGGAACAAGCTTTTCTTGAAGTGTACGGTAGGAATGGCAACGGGGCGGGGCGGGGCCGGGGATCACCCTCCCCGTCCCCGATCCCCGATGGCTAAAACTTCCCCTACCGATCCCGACGAGAACCAATCACAGATCCCCATCCTTGAGCTTCAATCGGGTTTCGACTCAAATATCCCCGACAGTTCTCAACACACACACACACACACACAAAAACTTTCAGATCAACAAACCATCACCAACAGCAACAGATACATATATATATATATATATATATATAACAACAAATGTATATATAACTTTAAAAAAAAATTTGTTCTGCAGATCGAACCACGGTCTGTCCAGATCCAGATCGGTAGCTTCAGATCGATCGGAGATGAGAGATCTCCATCGGTAACCAGATCGATCGGAGATGAGAGATCTATCCATCGGTAGCTTCATATCACGGTCTATCCAGCAGAAAGAGATGAGAAGGAGTGAGATGAGAGAGACGAAAGAGATGAGAGGCTCAGAGGCGTGAGAACAGAACTTCATTCTGAGAAGCGGTGAGGAGAGAGCTATGGGAGAAGAGTGAGATGAGAGATATGATGAGAGACGTGAGTGAGGAGAGAGACAAAAGGCATGACGAGATAGACTCTGCAGATGAATCAAACATAAAGAGAGTAGATGAATAAAGATAAAGTATATTATAATATATTATATATGAGAGAGTAGGTGAATCAAACATATATTATAATATATTATATATGAGAGATCAAACATAAAGAATATATATAACATATAAATCAATCGGGGGACGAACGGGGCGGGGTTCGGTCGGCATGGCGCGGATCAAACATGTATCCTCGCCCCTACCGAATATCATCGGGGATTTTTTTTTTATCACCATCCCCGGCCCGTCGGGAGTATTTTTCGGGGAATAACCGTTATATTCGGGGTCGGGGGATCGGGTCCCCATCGGGCCGGTTTCAGATTGCCATCCCTAGTGTACGGGACACTCACCATCTGATTCTGCGACAATAAATGGACACCTCACCTAATGCATGGGATACATTTTTATACGGGGAAGGCTTATCTCTCTTAGTCTAAATAGGATTAGAGGATGCTGTTGGGCTTTCACAAGCCTATTATAGAATTTATATTGATAATCTAAATTATTCATTATATAGAGCTTGTCAAGTATTTTATTTCTGTAAAAAATTACATTGATCAGATATCGATAATCACTTGATCAAATTACAAATATGTCAATAGTAAGTATGATTTTTAAAATAAATTATTTATACCAATATAATCTGATCAAATAGTTATTGATATTCGGTCAATATGATTTTTTTCAAGAAAAAAGTATTCGACGAGTTTTACATATTGAATGGTTTGAATTATTGATATGAGTTCCATAGTAGGTGTTAAGTTTTTATTCTTGGCAATCCCGTTTGATAAAACTCCTTTAAATTATACTTGTTTTTGCACTTTTATTTCAGTGAGGTTATGAGTTTTTAGATGCGAATGTGTCTTGCAGAGAAATTTGTGATGTTAATGTTTTTAAGATTGTTACTTCGCTGATTATGATGGGGATCGAGCTGCTCGTCACCTCATGAGGTCGAAGGGCAACGCCCTTGGCGGTCCGGCAACACCACGGCGAGTCGAGGGCAAGGTGCTTAAAGCGAAATGCAAAATTGCATTCAAAGTTGCCTATCCACCCTTGCTCGCTTGAGCGAAGGAGTTTTCGCTCGAGTGAAAGCTACGTCTATGTAAAAACTTGAAAGAGATGAATATACGCTCGAGCGAAGGGTGCGTGGCTCGAGCAAAAGAAACTTCGCTCGAGCGAGCGTCGTAGTCCCAGATTTCTATAAATATGTGTTTTTGTCCAAATCTAGGATTACTTCTCCAGATCTTCTTTTTGGATATTAAGGTTTATATCTGAGAATATTTTGCTAGTTTTCTTTGATGTTTAATTGAGTATTCAACTCATGGGTTAAGAAAAATACATCAAAGGTTTGTTTGTTCATTATATACAAAAGAGAGAGTTGTTCTTCGGTGGATTCTGAAGAATTTGAGTCTGAAGTTTTGGTGGATTCTGGAGTGGCTCATCGTCAAGACAATTCCGTGGTAAAGACAGGGTTGGAAGAGGCACATAGGAGTTGGTTCAATTCAGGCGTGGATTCGCTAGGTAATTGAGAGTATACCTGTGTAATTTCTTTATGTCCTTTTAGTGGATTGTTTTGTGGCCTTTGCCCGTAGTTTTTTATCACAATTGGAGGTGTCCAATTGTGATTTTTCTACGTAAAATCGTTGTGTCGATTTGTCTTGATTGTTTGATTGGAATTGTTATATACTGTTTAAAATTGATACATAATCACAAATCAATAGCTAGGAGATTTCTAGATTTTTTAGTAGGCATATGAAGGCTTGACAACACCCTCCAGTTGGGTAGAAGCCTCACCCTTTTTATATATAGACAAAAATGGAAATGATCTAATTTTTAGCTTCTTTAGTTACTTCAAAGTTATCTAATGATATAATTTTTAATTTTCAATTGTCATTCACCAAAACACTCGTCACTTAGTTCTTTATTAAAAAAATAAGTGTGGGTCTAGGGATGGGCATTGGTGGCCAAGCCAATTTGTATGACATTTTAAAATGAAAATTATTGTAAAATCCCATTTCAAAGAGTTCGTGTCGAATGTGCAACATTGCACCATTGTGTGTGCGTGATGTGCCAATCATATGTTATGAGTGTGCAACATGAAATTTGTGAGATAAAAATGAAACCCACAAAACCCAATTGTCATTGGATAACATCAAGACACATCGGGTGTATGTATACAATGGAATATGCGATGTAGTTGATGAATATGTGCGCGAGTGTTGCAACAAACAAAGAATATTGCAAGTGCATAAACATGTAATTAACGGCCCAAAAAATGGAAACCCAAAATAAATAAGCATTGTACGATGCGTGTTTAGTTTCGTATATGCTGAACATGACCCCTCGACATGACGTTGTCATATAACATCGTACACCTACCGATTATCGCACCATAATGCAACGTTCCCATCACTAGGACTGTGCAAAATACTGCCTAATAAACTAAAATCACACCGATTCGCATCTATCCGCTAACCGTGGTTTAAACTTTAAAATTTATAATCTGCCAACCGAACCGCTCTGCTCCGCTATAGTTAACACATATATATTTTTTAACCTCCAATGAAATATCAATGTAAAAATAAGTGTGAGAGATATTTAAGATATGAAATTTATTACAAATTAGTGGTTATATATATAAAGCATATTATGTAAAATTACTTTGTGTTATATATCTAAAAATTATTATACAAATTAGTGTTATATATTATAAAAATGTATGATAATTAGTTAGAATATTTTTCAATTTGCCAAAAACAGTCCAAATCGCAATTTGTCAATCCGCTAATCCGCCAACCCGCCATTCAATTTGTAAATTTACTCTCAAACCGTCCGAACCGCACCGCGCACACCCTAGCCCATTACCACCCCCCCCAACTCCAAACAAGACACTTAAAAACCAAACAAAATAAAGCACATAACAAAATACGTTACCTGTGCAAAACTCCAAACACTACTCTATTCCTTCGCAACTTCCTAGGCCGTCGACCGCAAACAACACTCCACCAAACATGATTACTCCTCAACCCAGAATTCAAATACTTACATAGGATTACTCCCATGTTCGTCCTTCCTAAAAAGGTACACAACAACACAATGTAATCAACAGGATTCATCCCATCCTTATCAAAGCATTACATATCATGAACAAGGGTAAAAGAGTCACCAAATCCACTCCCAAACAATCAAATGGGATCTTGCAGGTAACATTAACAAAAAAAAAAAAGAACAAAATAGGACTTCCAAGAATATTAAAAAAATACAGAGGAAAAAAATGGAGGACTCTTCAATCCAAGACTCAATGACTAGATTTTTTCCGGATTTAATCAAATGTTTGTTCTATTTTGTTGTAGGAATAAGGGACAGCATAATGTTATTGTGTCCGTACGGTAGTAACGACATTGCCGTCATGGTTGATGCTGTGTTCACGTTCAGTAGGCTGGCCAATTATGTTTGCAAATGATTTAGGGGTTTGTCTTCGGGTTCGATGTCTATGTTCTAGAAGATCCTTGGGTACAATAATTTCAACATGGAAAATGAGATGGACTTCCAAAACATGGTATTGTAAGATTATAGGACCTATATACTAGAAATCAAAACACTATGAATATAAATAACTACTAAAATATAAACTCAGATATATACTGTTTGATTCCGTTATTGTCTTGAGTTTTGCTTTCTTGAGAGAATATGACATTCACAATTGGAAAACCTTAACACCGGCTCTTTCCCTCATTCTTCTAATCTTTTTGTTGTCTTTTCAAATAGCGCTGACAACCCTTTGATTTACATATATATAGATATATGTAAACCCTAATAAGGATAGGAGAGGGGACTGAGCCTAAATAAAACAATTATTGGGCCCTCCCATTAAGGAACCCAAATAACTTAAAATAGGTCTTACACCTCCATATAACATATCCACATATAAAATAATATATACACTAAGATGACCATGGCCCAAACTTTATGGATCACAATAATAATTTTGGGCTTATACCAGTCAATCTATCTGAATTACGTTCAACCCGTTTTTCACAAACCAAACAAAATATAGTCAATGATAACCTAATTAAGAATAAATTCTTACATTCTCCCACTTAGGCAACATTGACTACTACTTTAAGAAAATATTTTATTTAAGAAAAAATGACTCTCGGGTTAAATAACTTTAGTGGCCACATAAACATGATTCAGAATAGAAACATCTCAGCACAGAATTTCGTTCAATGAGAAATATTAATATCGAACTCTAGCGGTAATTATGCTATTGAACAACATAAGACCTTCCACAATTACAAACACTAATATCTCACCAACATGGATTCCTATATGTGATAAAATGTAGTGTGGAATTTCAGCATAATTAATCCAAAATTATATAACATGATAATTCCACATTCAGTCCTCTATATGGTCTTGACAAGACCCTGCAAGGAATTTTATTCCATTTTACACTTCCAAAAGAAGCCTTTATTCCTCTAAACCGAGGTCTTTCATGCTTTAAACCAAGCATCATACTTTATGGATCCATATACACTTCTAAACCAAAGTGTTAATCTTTATATCTCAAAATTAAAATATAATTGTAAGAGCTCATATAAGAGGTATACATATATGACAATTACCATTTATGTGTACACACACATAACTATAAACAAAATGTGAATAAACACATTAAATTTTATTAGCTGAAATATACCATAGATAATATTCATGGGTAAAAAATTTCTTTAACCGAGCACATAAAAAACTGTAAATTACCCATATACTCAATATATTTAGCAAACTAAAATTTGGCCTAAGCCCTATATTTAGAGGATCAACTAGTATGTATTCTATAACATCTGCTCATAAAGAATATCATCTTTAACAACTCTTTAATTCTGAAATATTTTAAAATTATGTATTTAACACCATCAGAGTTTTTGTTATTCTTCATAGAGAAAATTAAAACCATATATCATAATACATCTTTATAGGTTTGGAGATGAAATTAACAATTACAAACTCTGAAATAAAATTCTTTAATTACATAACTCAAGTCGAACTCTAAAACATGTTTGTATAGTGAAAAATTATGAGAGATTTTATGAAACTCTTTCATGAAACAAGATCTCATGCAAACATAAAAAATGTAACCAGTAACAGATACTATATATCATCTGAGTAATTTCCAAAGTCGACATTATACAACCAATAATATTAACATGATTAATTCTTCTATAGCCAATTGTATAATCTTTAATTCTCTATAAATATCATGACACTTTATGTCTTTCAACCCAATGGTCAAGGCTTAAATTAAAATAATAGTTCTCTAATAAACTAATTACATATGCACCAAGTTTAATTCAAACTTCATAATTCATTAAACTCTCACAACACTAGCATACAAGACATTCCTCTTGAACTTTTTTTCAAAATCATTTTATGAATACTAAATGTTACTTAATTAATCTTGATCATTAAGAAGAGCAACGTAAAGCTTTCAATTCTGCATATTAAATTCAGTAAAAATGTGATCTAGGTATGCTCTTTGAGATGAGACAAATAATCCTCTAAGTTATTTTTTAAGTATCTCAATGCCAAACACATAAAATACTTTATTAAGATATTTTATATCAAAAATTTATTAACAACAATATCTTCACATCAAGTATTAATTCGAAATTATTATTAATAAGTAAAATTTCATCGGTATAAAGGATCAAGAAAAATAAATTGCTCCCACTGATCTTGAGATGTATGCATAAATTAATAGTATTATCTATAAAGCCAAGTAATAATATTTGGTAAACCTTTAAATATCATTACTCAGAAATTCGTTTAAAACTATAGATAAATTTGTTTAATTTACAAATCAAATTTATTTTGTTTGGCGAAGCATAAGATAAAAATGTCACAATACCACTATAATAATTATAAACCTATATTTATGACATTGGTAAGAACAATACTTTTTTAAATCACAACCTCTTGCAATAGCATTGTATTTATTTATTTATCTTTAAAAAAAATACTCATTAGATTTCAAACTTTTAAAAAGATATAACATGATCTCATATCTAATTAATAATTTGTACCAATTCATTTACCATATTACAAATCATCAATATCTTCATCACACGTAACAATCACCTCTTCAATCTCTTGATATTGCTCATTTAGAAAAATAATATAATTGCAAGGATCTTTTAATTGTATGAGAATGTCTAGAAGATTGCACGTGTTATACATGTTCAACTTTTATCAATAGACTGAATAGACACTTCAGATTCTACTTGCACTCTCACTTTCTCTATGTGAGAATGAACGGACCAATTTATTATAATAGGCACAAGTATACAGAAAGATTTATATATTTAAATTGTTCACCAATCTAATAACTTCACATTTTAAAAGCTTAAAATATTCTTATGGCAGAACCAAGATAATAGAACCATTGACAACTTACAAAGTAACAACAAATAGCTTTAGGTCCCATTTTGATTTCAAAAATATATCATAAAATTTTTTATTTGTGTACAATCCCAAACTCAAAAGTTATTCTAACTAAATTTTATATTAGTTCGCAATTCAAAAGTGTTTTAAAAATATTTTTAACTTAGTACCATATGTAAAGTTTACACAAGTATACATAGCAATTAAAAATATTTTATCACAAAAACTTGTATAATTTAAACATGTTAACATACACCTCATCATTTTATTGGAGTCCAATTACGACGCTCAAGTACTCAACTTTCTTTCGAAGTTACAAGCATGATATATTTAAATTGATTCCACAATTTTATAAAAAATTAATAAGAGGTTATGCACATTTACCAAAATTATCATGTTCACTATAATATCGATCTTCAATTAATAATTTTAAAATCTTTATCAATGTGTTTTTCAACATAAACGAGATTAGACAAATGCATAACATCAATACTCATTTATGAAATTAATAAAATAATTTCTCTCACATACCTTGTGATAAATGAAAATCTATTTCAATTATTATTATTTTTATTTTATTTATTACCAAAATTAAAAATAATAACAATGCTTATTTTGTTGACATTAAAATTGAATTGTATCTCATGGATAATATAAAAATAACATTCTTTAAAATAAGATCAGTACTAAACTATAACTTAAATAACTTGACCAGAAAATAAAATTTTGATTAACACAAGTATTTTTTTTTAAGCAGTTTAAAAAATAAATAAGGAGTTTCCGAAAGTGGGAAGAGCGTTATAGCTCACAAAAAATTCTAAAGAATTTTTTTTACTTGAGTTAATAATATATAAAGAGATTTGCGGAATATTTTGAAAAGGAAAACATAAAACACTGAAGAGAGATAACGATTTGTAAAAGTCGAAGGTATTATATAGAGCATTGTAGAGTATAATTTAGATTTTGTTATAAGAATCACCTAGTGAATATTTTAAAACTTTACTTTCTTAAATAGTTAACATTGAATATAATTTCAATCTTTCACACTATATTGAGGTCTTAATATAAATAGTTAAGAAGACACATTCTCGACTATGTCAATATCTAAATCAATTAGTCTTAAAGCTATAACTTAATATCTTTTAACCGATACATAATCAAAACTTTAATGGAGTAAATTTGATTTTCATAAAAATATCTCTCTTCATTGTTTTCAATTCAGTATAATATCCTTCAATTATATATGGACAATAATAATCTCATAATCACAATTAATATTCTCAAATATTTAAAATGTCACTCTTAAACTGAATATATAGAAAGCATGTTCACAACTCCAACTTTCAATTATACATAAGCAATTAGTATAATCTCATAAGAATATGCTGCGAATAAACTTTAGTAATATTCTCAGATGTGCCAGAATGTATCACTATATAAACACCTTTGGGTTGAATATATAGAATACAATCAACATCTTTAAACTTCAATATAATCTTAATTTATTATACATGGGCAATAATTATAATTTCACAACAATGGGCTACAAATAAACTTTAACAATATTGTAAGATGTTTCAGAATGTATCATCATATAAATACCTTTGGGCTAAATATATAAGACACATACTAACACCTATAACCAAGTCAACTAGCAAGAATGATTTATCAAGAAATTATCTCATTTGGGTAGATAAATTCTTTCAAAAATAATAAAATTTCCCTTATTAGCAGCTCACACTACCTCTAAAATAATACACTCAATTAACTCCCTTTGGGTAGGTAATTGAGTGATATAATATTAGAAGAGTTTCCCAGAATCCTTATTGGTAAATCACTTTAAATCTCAATAAGTTAACTACTTCGGCAGTATCACCCATATTGATTCAAAAATCTTCCAACTGGGACTACAAAATTAAATATTTGTCCACATTTAAAACTTTATTTATTTATTAACAATAATGCATTCTGTAACCCATCAAAGCATATATAATATCATATTACGAATCACTACTAAACAGTTACTCAAAAATAATATCTCATGGCCAACCAAAATTCGCATATGAATTTACAAAAATTACACCAAAGTGATATACATGATATAGAACTCTTAAAAAATCTTAATGTTTATGTAAAAATCATAAAAACGAATATGTTTCATATGTTTTGCAAATATTTGATTAGGTAAGATTTGAAATATATATATATATATATATCAATATAGATTCAATATATACACGTCTATACTTCACAATTTTCGTAAAACTACCAGATCTAAATTATTTTTTTTTTATTTTTATTTTATATAACATAATTTGAAGCAAACTATCAATACTCAAACAGTATATACTCGTTACATTGAAAAAGTTTGCTTAAAATTACTAAAGCACAATTTTGAGATGCAAAAGTATCATTCAGTAAAAGAAATATTAATTTATTCCTTATCATTATATAAAATAATTTTACTGAAATAATCTGTCATGATTTTGATTGTAGTATAAACTTGCTCTAATACCACATCTAAGATTATTTGGGCATATGGGTTCGTTTGGAATGTGGGTTGAATTTTTGACTTTTTAGTTATTTTAGCCTAGGGCTAAAAAGTCTCGTTTGTGATAGGTTTTTTGACTTTTTTGATTTTTTTTGACTTTTGTGAGAGAAAAAAATAAAATGATTATGATTTAGATATGACATTTTGTCTTATTGGACTAAATAATCTATTTTGTCTTTTTGTGGCTATTTTAACAAAAAAATCTCATTTTAGCTTATGTCAAACGAAGACATAAGAGAATGGCAAAAAAAAAAAAAAAACTTAAGGTCTATTCTTATAATAAAATAAAATTTTAATTTTGTTAATTTAAATCGTACATTTTAATTTATTTTTAATTTAAACTATTTGATTATTTTTATTAAATAAAATTGATGAAAATGTATATTTTAGTCATTAAATTTAATAAAAAATAATATTTTCAAATTTTTCTGTACACTTACATTGAGTTTAACAATTAAAATATTATTTTCAGTCGATTTTATTTAACGAAACTAATCTGATGGTTTAGATTGAAAATAAATTAAAGAATTACAGATTTTAATTTGATAAAATTAAAAGTTTAGAATTTATTTTATTCAAAAGGACAAATACTGAATTTTTTTCCCCCTATAATTTCTCCAAAATATTAAAAGTACACAACACAACACGTTTGATTGAATTCAGTATAATTTTCTGGTTCAAAAAAACAAAAGAATTCAGTATAATTTTTATTAAAATCAATACAATTTTTAATATTTTTAAGACTCAACGTTAAATGTTGAAAGACACTCTTTTACCATTTGGCAGCAAATAATAGTAAAAGTTTGAATGTTGAAAGACACTCTTTTACCATTTGGCAGCAAATAATAGTAAAAGTTTGAATGATGCATATAAACTTAGGTTTGTTGAGTTGGTTTTTTTTTGATTTTTTTTAATTTGGGGTTAAAAGATTTCATTTGAAATTAATATTTTAATTTTTTTTAACTTTTATAAAATAAAAAATAAAAAAAATATAAGTTAAATGTGAAATTTTATCTTACTTGATTAAAATAGTCAATTTTATCGCATAGGACTATTTTAACCGAATGTGATATCCCAAATGGAGTAAGGTTCTGAGATTTCTGTGGAGTGTGTTTAGAGAGAGAGAGAGAGAGAGAGAGAGATAGATGGGTGGAGAAGGTAAAATCCCATGTCTTGATTTTTCAGGAGAGGCCATGGATGAAGAAAGTGAAGCATGGAAGGCTCTGAGTAGCAAAGTTAGAGAGTCATGTGAGACACACGGGTGTTTCTTGGTAGAGTACAGTAAAATCTCTGTGCAACTATCTGAAGCTATGTTCATGGAGATGAAAAGATTGTTTGATCTACCAGAAGATACTAAGAAGAAACACAACAGCACTTTGCGTTTCAACGGTTACTTTTGCTCCCCATTCTCCTCCATCCATGAGAGTTTCGGCATTAATGGCGCCCACCACATTCAACTGGCTCGAGCTTTCACCAATCTCATGTGGCCTCCTCATGGCAACCCTAGCTTCTGGTAAATTTTCATCCAATCTAATTTAATTCTATTTTTGTTTTATAACTCAATATCGGATTTATTGGACCGATTAATTCAGAAATCAATTCACCATTCACTTGTGGGGGGTCTTGATTAAAGTCAGGGCTTTATCCTGTATGAACTTTGGCCTCAAAAAATTGTTTGTACAAGCACACTCAAACTTTAGGCTTTGACCACCAGACTTGACCTTAAGGTTTATCTAATTTAATTCTATATTAATGTTTGGATTTTGTATTGAAAAATGCTGGTGATGATGAAAGCTTATTTCAAAGTCAACTCGATCTCCCTAAATCCTAAACTCCTCTTATTTTTCGTTCTAGATTTTTTTTTTTTTTTTTTTTTTTTTTTTTTTTTTTTTTTTTTTTTTAAGGGGAGAGGAAGACAGTGGTAGTTCCCCACCTATCCGATCTCCCTCCCCTGGATCATCCTCTTAGTCTAGATCTGATATTTAGCTCACTGATTCTGCCATCACCACATTATCTTCTCAATCCTCGAACTCAAGATTTTAAGATATGACTTTAGATTTTCTCACAGTTCAGGGATCGATGTGGGATAATGTTTTTTTTTTTACACTAAATGACCATCTTAATTTTAATATTCTATTTTAACCAATGAAGGTGGGGTATTCACATTCTAAATTGAAAATTGCAAAGTAATGGAATTTTGGATGAGTTATGCGGTGACTTGGATATGATTTTGTTTTTGAAAAATGATACACGTGTCTATTTTTTAAACCAACTTTTTAGACTTATAATTTATAAATAATATGGTTAATTGTTGATTAGAAAATATATAAGAGTGTGTTATTTTTAATATCCTAATTGATTATCATATCACTGGACTTGAAAAATGAATTTAACTTTAAGTCTTGAGTAGCAATCTTTTATTTATTTATTTTTATTTTTTTATTTTTAATTTTAGTTTGGGCATGTAGTAATTTTTCATGTGTAGAGGTTTATTTTCCTCCTCTGTGAGTGCTTTTTTTCCTTCTTTATGGAGGCTTGTATCCTTCTTTCTATGGAAGTTATTTATCATTTTTTGAGATCTTGTCATATCACCTTACAAAATTGATCCGATCTTTTATTAGTTTTACAATGAAAATTTTATTTCCAATTTAAAAAATAAAAAAATAAAGAAAGAATAGGGATTTGGTCAAAACCCCTTCATAATATGCATTAAAGACAAACACAAAAAAAATTTCTTGAAAATTCTAACACAGACCACTAGTATCAAAATATTAAACTTTAAAATAATATAACTTTTAATATAGATGTCGATTTTTAATAAAATTAGTATTTTTATAATCCTTTCATCAAAATCTATTAAATAAGATCCATGTTGATTATAAAATTCTTCAAAAAATAAAAATAAAAATTTATTACCGTCAAAATTGATGTAAACAGTAATATGTTACTCTGATTCATATTAACATGTTATTTTGGTAATATTGTCCAAGAAAAAAAAAATATTTTACTTTGTCCTTACTCAATTATTTATCTCCTTCTTAGGGATTTATGAAATAAAATAAATTATGTTATTATTTTCACCAAATAAGAGTCTAATGGACAAATTTTGGTTAAATTTCTCAAAAAAAGAAGTTAACTCGAAAATAAGGTGCACCTGCAAATTTAAATTAATTTTGTTCCATACGTACTATTCTAGATATTTTTTTGGATAATTTTTTTGGGTAAATTACAAATACATTTCTTGATTTACTTAAAGTATAGATTACTCCCTATAGTTTGGAAAATTATATATACCCCTTATTAGAATTTTTTATTTAACAGAATTAACTAAAAAAATAAAATTCATAATTGTTTTCCTAAATAATAATAAAATTACCTAAATTATTAATTAAAACATGTTTTTAATATCATTAAAAATTATTAGTTGACTTAATGATTTATTAATAAAAGAAGTGATTTGTTATAAAATTAGAAATCTTAGGAAGTAGAATGTAATTTCTAAAATTACAGGGAGCAATTCATATTTTAATCAAATCTCAAAGGGTATATTTGTAATTTACACTAATTTTTTTTGGAGAATGAATTTTACATGGATAACCCGTGAATCAACACCTGTACCAATAAAATTAAATTGATAATTTTCTTTTTAAAAAATATGGGCAAATTATATATTTTGGTTTTTATATCATTGTGATCATTGTAATTTCAATTGGTTCGATTTTACCTATATATTTATAATTTTATCTTAATTTAGTTCAAATGATTATAACTATTATCATTTTTTAATAAAAAAAAGTACTTACAAAAGTGGCAAGTGTCATGTTTTTAGGGAAAAAGTTACAAGTCTACCAAACTTAGTGAGTTAATTTCAACTAATTTAGTAGTTTTTTTGCGTCAAAAGCACTAACGACATCATTAATTAGACTAAATTGATATAATATTTAAAAGAAAAATGTTTTGGACCTCGAATCGGATCCTCGATCCTAAGCCCAAAAGCTTGCTTTTGCTTAGGCTTTTTTTTTTTTTCTTTTTTTCTTTGCCATTTTGAGCAGAGAGAGAGAGAGAGGAGAGAGAGAGAGAGAGTCGTCTCTCTCGCCCTCCAGCAGCTCGCTTGTTGGTTTGCCTCGGCTCTGATTTTATTGCCCTCCTCACCTGTCGTTCTTTCATTGTTGCTTCATTATTGGCGATTCGGGGGACCTCGGATTCGAGGTCCCAATCGCGATTGTATTTAAAATTATAAGTTAAAATTGAACCAATTAAAAGTATAGATCAATATGATACAAGGGAATTGAATTTGATTGGCTTTGTTTAGGGAGTGTTTGGTTTGCGTTGGTCTGATTTGATTTGCTTAGTGTGTTCTTTTATTTTTACTTCATTATTGGCCATTGACTCTAGATTTGATTGATTTTGTTTCATGTTTCAATCTAGTTGAGACATGGCTTTCAAGCTATGATATTTTTGTTTTAGTTTTGTGTTTTCTTGATGCAATTTGTTTGTACATCTTGTATTGCTATTTTACATCAATGAATTTTTATTTTGTCGATCAAAAAATATGATATAAAGGGCAAAATATAAGAATTACTGATGTGATTTTCCCCCCAAAAAAATTTAAAGACAATATAATGAATTTTAACTTCAAATGCCAAAATAACACAAAAAATAAAATACAAAATTACCAGCATAACTTGCCCTGGTAAATTATACCCATGCTTTCCATAATTAGTCTTATGTCAATTTGGCCTATGTAGTTTCATTGGTATTAATTTTTCACATTCTATGAATTTAATTTAATTGATAGGTTTTCTTAAAAAATTAGACAAAATTTAAAGGCAAAATAGTCCATTTAAAAGAGAATGAACCATTTTAAATTGGATGTCAACCCCTCGGTAGATATACTATTTTGTCTCTTAATTTTAGTAGAATTTTTAAAATATATATATATATATATATAAAATCAATTAGACTAAATTAGCATAATGAGAAAAATTCAAAAGTAAAATTAATATATTTATAATGACCGTGGCCAAATTAACACGAGAGCCAAGACAAACTAAAAGAACTATGAATGTAACTTGCCCTTTTTTTTCTTTTCTTTTTTTTTTATGGAAAATTCTACGTACACAACAAAAAATTCTCCTTACACTCAATTTCTCACTACACAACACAAAAAATCTAATTCTCTTTACAAACAATATAATACGCGTCATAACCTTCATCCTTATACCTAACCTCACAAACCCTAACTCTACTCCACCCTAACCACCACCTTCAGTAGCCATAACCTTCAAACCCTAACTGTTCTACCTCTATCTTCACTTCCATCTCCACCTCTGACCACTACCCTACACCCTCCGACTATACCAACGACGAGCTGGTTGCTGAGGGCTCGAGCTTGACGAAGAGCGTTGCAGTGATCATAATGCATCATATCGAAACAACCATCCATATAAACACAAACATGCATGTTCTTCTTCTTCACCTACCATTTTCCTAGTGGGAAATTGAAATACATGTCAAGAATAAAGACTCTGAGAACCACACCTTCGATCAACCATGTCGCGATCAGTTTCATGCTCTGTGGATTTTCAGATCGGCCGACCTCTGAACCTGCCATTGATGAAATCAGAACCTTGACCTTGGTGGAAATGTGAGAGAGAGAGAGAGAGAGAGAATTGTTGGAAGTGCTGGGTTTCAGAATGCTAGGGGTGGAATGTGGCTGGTTCATAGGGAAGATGTTGATATCACCCCATGTGAGGGGTGATTTCCTTCCAATGTGAAGTTAGCTCCAACAATGTCCTCGATTGCGGTTGCCAACCGACAAGCCGCAAAGGTAGACGATCCACCTTTGTTGAATGACCAACTGGCCATGTGCAAGGCCAGCCAGCTCTCTCCCTTCTCAGTGTATAAATAGAGGTAGAGAGAGCAGAAGGAAAGCAGTGAGTAGTGAGTGGTGAGTTCAAGAGAGAATACAGAGTGAGTGAATTGTGTAATTCTTCCATTTTTCCATATAGTGAAATCCGCTGCCCATGGACATAGGCAACTTGCCAAACCACGTTAAATCTCTTGTGTTATTGCTTGTGTGTGTTCCCTGGTGTGCTCCCGATCCACAACAATTGGTATCAAAGCTCAGGTGGTAAAAAATCGAATTTTTTCCAAAAGTGCCTAGATTTCAAAGTGCTCGAAATCAACTTTTGAGCATACCAGGAGAAAGCCCTTGAAAAGAGGAGTCCAGAACAGCAAAGCCCAACCCCAGAAGATAAGTCATGCGCTCTCACCCACCCCCTGAAGTTGGAGAGTGAAGCCCACGCTCAACACACGCCTCCACGCGCCTATAACACAGACGGCACGTTATCTCAGACGCACACAAGCGCCCGACGCACGATTGAAGGAGGAAAGAGAGTCACTCTGCGCGTGACAATGACGTCATCAACGTGTCATCGCTACGTCACTGCCACGTGTCGTCAAGTCAGCAGCCAGGTATCGACACATCAGCAGGCACGTGTCACCATGTCATCAGCAACGTGTCACCACGTCATTGACCACGTAGCAGACACGTCAGCCAGGTTGGCCGTGCTATTGACTAGAGCCGCACCGCTTCAAAGCCGCGTTAACGGTAGATTGAGCCGATCGAAATCATCCGATGTATCGAGCGCACAGTTCCGTAGAATGAATCGTCAAAACTGTTTTGGCTTGATCAGAGCCATTAGGAGTCCGTTTCTGATGATCCAATAGTACTTTCCAACTATTTGGAGTATTCCAGACACATCTGTAAGGTCATTTTTTTGAATCAGAGTTTCTAAAAAAAAAAAAAAATCTTAATGGCAGAATCTACAGAGACGAGATCAACCGAGTCCATAAGTAATCCAGTGACTACAAGTAACTCTAGGCATTGGACCCTGGTGTCCCATGCTAAGTTCGAGGTAGAAAAGTTTGATGGAAGCAGCAACTTCGGCATGTGGAGATGCAAAGTTAAAGATATGCTTGTCCAGATGAACTTGCACTTCACTCTGGGAGACAAACCAGATGACCTGGACGAGATAGAATGGGAGAAATGTGAATCTCCTGGCCTACAGTTCCATCCGACTTTGCCTTGCAAAAGAGGAAAAGTATGCCTTCACAGAATATGATATTGCGAAGGAGCTTTGGAAGGCGCTAGAAGATAAGTTCATGACAAAGAGCATTGAGAACCGGCTCTACTTGAAGAAGAGGTTGTTTCGTTTCGACTACAAGAAAGGTATTTCGATGAACGAACACCTAAACAATTTCAACAAAATTCTCACCGATTTGAAGAACTTGGATGATCATATTGGTGATGAAGATAAAACACTGTTATTGTTGAATTCCTTGCCTGACTCATATGATCATCTCACTACCACTTTACTGTACGGTAAAGAAAAGATCAAGTATGTTGATGTTGCAAACGCCTTGGTAAATAATGAGTTCAAAAGGAAAGATAAATCTGCAAACAAGGACTTAGCATTCGAGGCATTGACAGTCAGAGGCAGATCAAATAACAGGAGATATACAGGGCGAGGAAAGTCTCGCTCAAAATCCAGAGGGAAATCATCGGATAGAAGACGTCTTGCAAAAGACGAGTGTGCTGCTTGTCGCCAGAAGGGGCATTGGGCAAAAGATTGTCCCAATAAAGACAAAAAAGAAGAAAAGGTGAACATTGCACGAGATGGAGATAATGGTGAAGGATCAGCCTTCACAGTTTCATCATATGGCCAGTCTGATGAATGGATTATAGATTCCGGATGTTCCTACCACATGTGCCCCAACAAGCAGTGGTTCTCGAGCTTATGAGAGTTTAATGGAGGAGTTATGCTGATGGGCAACGACCAAGCTTGCCAGACAAAGGGAATTAGAACAATTCGACTGAAGATACATGATGGAACAATCAGAATTCTTGAAGATGTTCGGTATGTACCAGCTTTGACAAAGAATCTCATCTCAGTGGGAGTTTTAGACTCCAAAGGTTACAGAGTAACTATGGAAGGTGGAGTCCTCAAAGTTGTTCGAGGAGCATTTGTTGCAATGAAAGGTACTCGACAGGGGAATTTATATTTCCTAAGGGAGAGTGGCTGTCTCCACCAGCTCAGAAGATGATGTATCAGACACTTCCAGACTTTGGCACATGTGCCTAGGGCATGTCGGTGAGAAGGCTTTATAAGGATTGGTAAAGCAAGGCCTGTTGAAAGGCGCCAAAACAGGGAAGCTTGAGTTCTGCGAGCATTGTGTACTGGGCAAGCAAATGAGAATCAAGTTCGGTACTGCTATTCATCGTACCAAAGGGATTCTAGACTACGTTCACACCGATGTATGGGGTCCTTCCAAGAATGCTTCTTTGGGAGGTAAACACTACTTTGTGTCGTTCATTGATGATTTTTCAAGAAGAGTTTGGGTTTACATAATGAAGCATAAAGATGAAGTATTAGAAATCTTTCTTATGTGGAAGAAAATGATTGAGACCCAAACAGGTAGAAATATCAAGAAGCTCAGATCTGACAATGGTGGGGAATACACATCAGATCCCTTCTTAGAGGTTTGCTAGAATGTAGGGATAGTGAGACATTTCACAGTTCCTAGAACACCGTAGCAAAATGGAGTTGCAGAACGCATGAACCGCACTTTGGTGGAGAAAGTCCGGTGTATGCTGTCACATTTTGGATTGAGCGAGGCATTTTGGGGCGAGGCATTGAACTATGCTCGTCATCTTGTCAACAGACTACTTACTGCAGCACTAGATGGAAAGACTCCCATGGAGGTATGGTTAGGAGTGCCAGCTACTGATTATGATCAGCTACGTATCTTTGGATGTCCAGCTTATTTTCATGTTACAGAATCTAAGTTGGATCCAAGAGCCAAGAAAGCCATCTCTTGGGCTTCAATGACGGTGTCAAGGGATACAGACTCTGGTGCCCTGAATCAAAGAAAGTTGTCACTAGAAGAGACGTTACCTTTGATGAGTCTACAATGCTAAAGCAACCAAATCCTCAAGGAAATGATAAAGCATTGAAGAAGTCAGTGCAGGTGGAGTTTGAGACTCCAGCAAAGACTAGTTAGCCAATCAACCATCTTGAAGAAGTCTCGGTGGATAGCTTTGAAGAGAGTTCAAATGAAAATAAAAATCCAGAGGCCCCACAACAATCAGAACCCATTGCAATCAGGAAAGGAAAAAAGGTTACTAAACAACCTGGTTTGATGACCGATATGATAGCCTATGCACTTCCAATCATTGAAGACAATGTTCCTTGCACTTTCAAAAAAGTCGTGCAGCATGCAGAAAGTGTCAATTGAAAGGAGGCTATGGATGAAGAGATCGGGTCACTTCACAAGAACTAGACTTGGGAGTTGGTGCAACTTCCAAAAGGCAAGAAAGAAATTGGGTGTAAGTGGGTTTACACCAAGAAAGAAGGCATCCCAGGCAGAGACAACATCGGATTCAAAGCTAGAGTGGTAGCTAAAGGCTATGCTCAGAAGGAAGGAATAGACTACAATGAGGTATTCTCACCTGTTGTGAAGCACACGTCTATTCGTATCTTGTTAGCTTTGGTTGCACAATTTGATCTCAAGCTCGCCTAACTCGATGTCAAAACTGCTTTTTTACATGGGGATCTTGAAGAGGAGATATACATGTCCCAGCCAGATGGTTTCAAAGTTGCTGGAAAAGAGAATTGGGCCTGTAAGTTGAACAAATTGTTGTACGAATTGAAGCAATCCCCGAGACAATGGTACAAAAGATTTCATCGGTTCATGATAGAGAAAGAATACACAAGAAGTCAATTTGATCATTGTGTATATTTCCGTAAGCTTCCAGATGATTCCTTCATCTATTTGCTCTTATATGTGGATGATATGTTAATTACATCTAAGAGCAAGGTGGAGATTGACAAAGTCAAGGCACAGTTGGCAAGAGAGTTTGAAATGAAGGAGTTGGCAAGAGAGTTTGAAATGAAGGATTTGGGAGAAGCAAAGAAAATTCTTGGCATGGAGATCAAGAGAGATAGGAAGAAGGGCACGGTTTGTCTGACACAAACCCAGTATCTAAAACAAGTGTTAGACAGATTTGGCATAAATGGGAAAACAAAAGCTGTGAGTATACCATTGGCCCCTCATTTCAAGCTTAGTGCTTCGATGTCTCCACGCACAGAAGAAGAATGGAAGCATATGGCACAAGTTCCATATGCAAATGCAGTTGGTGCATTAATGTATGCTATGGTTTGTACAAGGCCTGGCATCTCACATGCTGTGAGTATGGTAAGCAGGTATATTCATGATCCAGGAAAAGATCACTGGCAGGCAGTGAAATGGATCTTAAGGTACATACATGGCACGGTTAATTTGGGATTGAAGTTCGAGAAAGATAATCGACTCGGATAGAATCTGGTTGGATATGTGGACTCAGATTATGCTGGTGACTTGGACAAACGCCGATCAACAACAGGATATTTATTTACACTTGCTAAAGGGCTGGTAAGTTGAAGGTCAACGCTTCAGTCAACGGTGGCTTTGTCTACTACAGAGGCAGAGTACATGGCAGTGACAGAAGCCTTTAAGGAAGCTATTTGGCTACATGGGTTAATTGAGGACTTGGGTATTGTTCAGAAGCACGTTGAGGTGTTACGATGTCGAGTGCCATTTGTTTGGCAAAGAACCAGGTTCATCATTCCCGCACCAAGCACATTGATGTCCGTTTCCATTTCATCCGAGAAATTGTGAATGAAGGGGATATTCTGTTTCAAAAGATTAGTACTACAGATAATCCGGCCGATATGCTCACAAAAGTGGTTTTTGGTAGGGGTGAAAGAATAATTACTGAAACCGAACCGACCGACCACACCGAACCGAACCGAACAGAACCGAACCACTGATTAACGGTCTGTTTATTTTTTATATTTCGGTCGGTCGGTAGAATTTTTCCATTTTTTCGATTTTCGGTTTTCGGTTTGGTTTATGTAAATTTTACACCGCACCGAACCAAACCGCACCGAATAAGACTCCAGCTTAGCCATCCATGTGTTTTAATCCCAGCAGTCCATTGAATATATATAACATAAGGCAGCACTTTTCCTTCCAAGTTGACCACGGTGAAAAAGTTGGGAACTTTTGGTCTTCTCTTTCACAGAGTCTTTCTCTCTCTCTTTCTTACTCTTTGTCTTCACTTCAAAGTTCAAACAAATTAGGGTTTTTATTAAGGCACTCTCAGATTCACCACCACCATCATCCATTACTCAAAGTCTTGAAGCAAAATCTTGGTATTAGGTAAATTTCATTTCTAATTTTTTATTTTGAAAACCCTATTTTTTGTTGTTTTACTTTTTGAACAAATCCTTTTTTTTTTTAATTATTTATTTTTTAGTTATGAAAAATTATTGAAATACACAAACTCAAATCAGTACCTGGTTGTTTTCTTGCACATTTCCAACTCTTTTTTGATTTTGGGTCTAACAAGAGGTTGAAAAAAGAAGATTTTGATGGGAAGTGAGTGGTGGTATTGATGATTATCATCATGATCTTCATCAGAATCAACATAGATTTTTGTTGTTTTTAGTGGTGTTGTAAAAACTGAGACTTGCTCGTTGAGAAGCAATGGAATCGTTTTGCCAAACAACTTGATCGCATGGTCTTTCACTTCCGACATTCTTCTCCTCTATTTTTCAAAATTTTTTTTTCTTTCTTTCTTTTTCCTCCTCTTTCACTCTGTATATATGTATTTCTGACTTGAAATAAATCTTTTTTTTCTCTGTTGCTTGCTTGCTTGGTTGGGGATAATTGATCTTGCTTTTGTTAATGGATAAAAGTAGCCCAAAACCGTAGTATCAAGATCCTCGCATCAAACCGCCAGAAACGGTTTGGTTCGGTTTATAGATGTATTGCGGTCTATTCGGTTTCCAAAAAAATAAAGCCGATTAATTCGGTTCGGTGCAAAAACTACGAAAAAACCGGCCGAACCGCACCGATTTCACCCCTAGTTTCTGGGATCAAGTTCCAACATTGTTTGGACTTGGTCAACATCTCTCGGAACTAAATACCTTTGGGTGCAAGGTAGTGTTGATCGATCACTATGGACAGAGGGCAAAGGCATGATAGTCAAGGGCATCCTAGTAGGGGGTACAGGACATCCAATCAGGGGGTGTATGATATCTTGGTTACACAAGTTCAAGCATAGTAGGTGAAGATATGCGAGACAGGAAACGTGGAAGAGATTTGTAGGAGATAGAAGCAGAGGCTCGTTCCAAATCAGAAAGTGGTGTGAGTTGAGTTGAAGATGTAGGATTCCCTCATCCTTTTGTATCTCTGGTGTATTATCTCTAGCTTTAGAGGATGCAGCGTCTCAGTGAGGAGATGCAGACTATGTTAAATTTGGGCGTGACAAGATTAGCAGCAATGTGTGCATTGGATCACCTCACATGGGTTGAGGGGGTGATTTGTTGATATCACCCCATGTGAGGGGTGATTTCCTTCCAATGTGAAGTCAGCTCCAACAATGTCCTCGATTGTGGTTGCCAACTGACAAGCCGCAAAGGTAGACGATCCACCGTTGTTGAATGACCAGCTGGCCATGTGCAAGGCCAGCCAACTCTCTCCCTTCTCAGTTCATAAATAGAGGTAGAAAGAGCAGAAGGAAAGCAGTGAGTAGTGAGTGGTGAGTTCAAGAGAGAATACAGAGTGAGTGAATTGTGTAATTCTTCCATTTCTCCATATAGTGAAATCTGCTGCTCGTGGACGTAGGCGACTTGCCGAACCACGTTAAATCTCTTGTGTTATTGTTTGTGTGTGTTCCCTGGTGTGCCCCCGATCCACAACAGAAGAGTGGTGGCGGTGGTTGATCGTAGCAACCAGAAGAAGGTCGCAAGAAGGAAAGGAGGGTTTTTCGTAGAAGAGGGGCTACGATTTGGTGGTCAGAGGTGCCGACAATGGCTACCAGGGTTGTTGGCGTTGGAGCAGTGGCAACGGATGGCGATAGCATAGGTGGGCGGCAATAGGTGGCTGCGGTGGTGATTAGGTGAAGGGGTTCAAAAGGTGGTGGGTGAAATGTGAAATTAGGGTTTGTAGTTGCTAAAGATTGGGGTTTTTAGTAATTTTAATTAGGGTTAAAATTGTAATAATATTTTTGAAAATTTGGAGGTGTAATGAGTTAGAATTTTTTTTTTTTTATTTTCCTTAATAAATTCAAAATTCAAATATTATAGGCATGATTATCCAGTATTTGTTATACTAATCTTGGTTTTTATCTTGACAGTGAGGTTCTCAACTCCATGAGCTCAAAGATGATGGAACTGAACTTAATCGTCCTCAAAATGGTTTATGAGAGCTTTGGCTTGGAAAACTACTCCTATGGATTGCAGGAAGAGAACAATACCGGCAATTTTCGTTTGATAAAATATAAAGTTCCTATAAGCAATGATCCAACCATTGGTCTTATTCCTCACACTGATAAGAATTTCCTCACCATTCTATCTCAAAATGAGGTTCAAGGTCTCGAGGTTATGTCTAAAGAAGGCAACTGGATTCAACTGTCAATTCCCGACGGATGCTTCATGGTCATCGTTGGCGATTCGCTTAAGGTGAGTGTTCATTGTTTTTCATGTATGCATCCTCATTTGGAAGCAATTTGTTCTTATCTTTTTTTTTTTTTTTTTTTTTTTTTTTTTTTTTTTTTAAAAATATTTACCTAAAACCCACTAAAAAACTAATTTAATTAAAAAAATATAATTTAAAGAGATTTTTTTTACTCGACTCTTTTCTCCATTTCCATTTAATCTTTATTATTTTTATGTGCTTTTTAGACTAAAAATCTTTAAAAATTTTATTTTAAAAAAAGGGAAAAAAATTAATGATAATTTTAAAAGCATGCTATAAGAAAGAGTTAATTATACAATTTCAATGACAATCTCATTTTAGTTTCACTACTTTCAATTGTGACAGTCAATTTGTATTAGCATCATTAACTCAAATTAAAATATAAAAAATTAACTGTCACAATTGAAAATAAAGGAAACTAAAAGTATAATTTTGATAAAATGACAAGGATACTGCTAAGTGTAATTAATTCCCAAAAAAAAAAAAAAAGAAAAAGATTTTTCACAATATGCACCGAGACCCTGTTTGATTTGGTGAATTATAGTGTCATTCGGATTAGATTTCGATAGACATTTTATCTAATAAAATTAATAAATTTTTTTAATCGTACAAATAATAATACAGAACAAACATATAGTTAGGATTATATATTTTCAGATTCATTGCAAAACAAACTAGACAAAAAATGATTATTTATTCTACTAATCCAGCTCAATAAAATACTACAATAATCTCATAGATTATTAATTTTTTCACTTTAATCCTGTTAATCAAACATAGCTCAAACTAATATTGATAAAAATAAAAAATTTGCAATGCATGCTACTAGGCTTGGAGCAATGGAAGAGTGCATGCTGCAGCTGTGGTGATGATGAAAGGGCAGAAAGAAAGGTATTCATGTGGGTTATTTTTATCACCGAGAGAGGATTTAACCATTGAAGTCCCTGAAAAGCTTGTCGACCAACACCATCCTCTTCTCTATCATCCATTTACTTACTCTGATTTCCTCAACTTTTACACCTCCAACTTGAGTGAGCAAGCACTTGAGCTTTTTGCTGGTGTTTGATTTATATCGGTATGTATTATTATTAACTCTTTGTGTTGTAACTTGTGTTATCAAGTGAATCCCACCTCAAGAGCACTAGTATTATTCAATCCATCATGACATTATCAGATTAACTTGACAATGGCTAAGTGATCGGTGATCCCGTGAGGGTATTTATCACGCAAGATAAAATAATCTAGAAGCAAAGTTGGATCTAGATATGCTGGTTCGTCAACGGTTTAAAATGTGTGTATCTGAGAACATATTCTACCATTGTATTTATAAACACAATGGCAACCATTGCCAAAGGTCATAACCTTTGGATACAAAAACTAACAACCACAATTATCATGAAACAATGCACCCATTGTGTTCAAATTCAAATACGTAACTTACCAGATTGTTCTGTTTCCTTGTAGGAAGATATACACCTGCCATTGGTTCATAATCAAGTATAGAGAGGCACACCACATTATGATGTGGTCACACTTTTTTTAACATCTCCCACTTGATCACATCATAATGAAGTGACATATCCTAAGTTGAGCATGTTTCCCTTGGTACCAAAATTTTACCTCATGCCAACTTTCATCTATGAAATTACCTCATAGATCAACGTCCAATTGTGACTTGATCATACGTACGCACGTTTTTGCCACCAATTTGACCACATACGTACGAATGTGTTATCACATTGACAACACATTTCAGATGACTTCAATTCACTATATTTCAAATGAACGGCATCAATTTTCAATGCTGGGTTCATAGTTCATACCCAATCACCATTGACGACTTCAGTCGCACACATTTCTCATGTGTCGACTTACGTCGAAATTATTGTTAAGTATTTCCTTTAAGGCCCATTCCTGAAGGTTTTCCTCAACACACCTTATCAGCGACTTTTTGCCGATCAAGTAGACAACATTATCTAGTCAGCATGTTGCATATTATGGACTTTACATCTCATGCTAACTATGATGTCTATATCTTGTCAGTTTGTCTACTTAATTACCGGACCAAACACATGTTTCCATGCAAGATAGAGTTGCACAACATCAGTTATCCAGGTGTCCCCAGAGTCATCCAACTATGCTCTTATATGAGTAGCTAAACCACCTAGCTAGTCATTTTTCAATGCCATATTAGCTACATATTTTTTGAATTTTCCCAGAGACAACCCTTTGGTCATAGGGTCGGCCACTATCTCTTCTGAGGGTATATAGTTGACTTTAATTTCACCTTTCTCCACTACATCCTGAATATAGTGATAACTTACATCAATATGTTTTCCCTTAGAGTTATTCGCTCCACTTTTTATTAATGAGATGGCAAACTGATTGTCACAAAACATATTGACTGGTCTGGCAGGTATATCTAATTGTAAACTGTCAACAAATCGTTTTATCCAAACCGCATTACTCACGGTTGTGCTGTAAGCTATGTATTCAGCTTCCATAGTGTACTTTGCAACACAACTATGTTGCTTACTTAACCAAGAAATTGTTGTTCCACCAAACAAGAACACATAACCATTAGTAGATTTTCTATCATCTACATCTCCTACAAAATCTACGTCAGTGTATCCTTTCATGTCTAGATCACTCAAACCAAAACATAATTTCTAATTCTTAGTGTCTTTTAAATATCTAAATATTCTTTTGACTGCTTGCCAATGTTCTTTACTTGGATTGGATTGAAACCTACTTACCAATCCGACTGCGTGACAGATGTCAGGTCTTATGCTTGTCATAGCATACATTAGGCTGCCTACTACCTGAGCATATGGGACATCTCTTATTTCCTCAATTTCATACTTAGTTTGAGGACTCATACTGTTACTAAGACTTTGTCCCTTGCAAACAGGTGTGCTTAAAGAATTACAGTTATCCATATTAAATCTTTTGAGCACCTTGTCTAGATATTTCTCTTGATCTAGATATAATAATTTTGAATTTCTATCCCTTGAAATTCTAATTCCTAGAACATAGGTTGCAAAACCCATTTCAAATCTAGATGCTAAGAAAGTTTTGGTTTTTATAATCACATCTGGATAATTTCCTACTAATAATATATCATTTACATATAAAAACAATATTGCTAACTTATCATTATTTTTCCAGATATAAACACAGTGATCTACTGGACTCACAACATACCCCATTCTAAAATGGTTTGGTGAAATTTCAAGTACTATTGTCTTGAAGATTGTTTGAGTCCATACAAGGATTTCTTCAACTTATAGACTTTATCCTTGTTGCCTTGGATCTGGAAACCATCAAGTTGCATCATATAAATTTTCTCTTTTAATTCTCCGTTGAGAAAAGCTATTTTAACATTTAATTGATGCAATTCTAGATCCATCCTAGCTACAACTACCATTAGAATCCTTATTGAGGCAAATTTTCCAACAGGAGAATATGTATCTACGAAGTCTACTCCAGGTTGTTGTGTGAATCCCTTGGCTACTAGCCTTGCCTTGTATTTCTCCACACTTCTATCTACTTTGAATTTCTTTCTATGAACCCATTTGCAACTAATGGTTTTTCTTACATTCGGGAGATGGGTTAATTCCCAAACATCATTTTTCTTGATTGAGTCAAGTTCTTTATTCATTGCCTCAAGCCATTAAGTAGCGTCACTGCTACTCGTTGCTTCATTATAACTAGTAGGATTTGGGGAGTGGCTAAATTAGCCAATTAGCCAAAAAGTTACATTTTTAGCCAAAAAGCCAACAACCCATACCAAAAAGTCAAAGATTCTCTTTTCTCTCTACTTTTTTTTTTTTTTCGTAATTAGCCAAAAAGTCATCCCAAACATACAAGTTTTTTTTACCTACCTTTTTAGCCAATTAGCCAAAAAGTTACTAAATTATCCTGTTCCCAAACGAGGCCTAAGTTATTAAGTTCTTCAACTTGAAAAACATAATGATCTTTCAAAAATGTAGATGGACATTTTGCTCTCTTACTCCCACTTATCGCAGGATTCGAATTAGGTAACACAACGTCAGGTAGTTGTCTTTTCCTCCCACTATTAGGTGGTGCTGGGAGAACTGGTGGTGTTGGTGACAAAAAAGGAAGAGAAGAATCCTGAGATACTTCGGAGAGCAATTCAATTTGTTCAATAGGAGGAACAAGATCAGTGGATCCAAGAAAAATAGCATCTCTACTTTCTATTAATCCACGCTTGGGATGGTAAAAACGATAATCGCTTCCATTTTCAACATAACCAATAAACTTGCATTCCCAAGTTTTACTTCTCAATTTATCCCTTAAAGGTTTGGGATAAGTACATGTGCTTTACATCCCCAAACTTTGAGATTTTGAACATTAGGTTTAGTACCACGCCAACATTTGTAAGGAGTTAGAGGTTTGGCTTTTGTTTCGACTCTATTCAATATGTACGCAGCGGTAGATAAGGCTTTGCCCCAAAAATGAATAGGTTGATCAACATAAACTATCATAGACCTTGTCATTTCCATTAGAGTACAATTTCGTCTTTCTGTAATCCCATTTTGTTGTGGTGTGTATGGCATTGTAAACAGATGCTTTATGTTATTGTCCTTGCAAAAAGAATCCATAGCTTCATATTAGCCACATCTATCATTATTCAAGTTTTTAATGGACCAACCAAGTTGCTTTTCTACCTCTAATTTATATTCCTTAAACTTTTCAATTGCCTCTGATTTGTGTTTAAGAAGGTAGATATGTCCATATCTTGAATAATCATCAGCGAAAGTAATAAAGTATTCTATGCCTTGATGAGTTTTAGTTCTTAAAGGATCACAAATGTTCGAATGAATTACTTCAAGTAATTTTGATGATTTCCAATATTTTAAAAATGGCTTGCTAGTCATTTTTCCTTTGATACATGGTTCACATATATCAAAATCATCGGAACACACTTTAGGCAATAGACCACTTTTAAACATTTGAGACATTTTATTTTTATTAATGTGACCTAATCTTAGATGCCATAAATAAGAACTATTACTGGTAGAAACAAACAAATAATCAAAAATATATACTTTATTATTATCAATAGGAAGAGAGTACATGTCATTCACTCTTACACCTTTCACTAATACTCCTTTCTTAATCAACAGTGTTAAACCTAAAATTAATCTCAAAACCCTTTTGGGTTAATACTGGAACTGAAATTAAATTTTGGCAAATGCTGAGTGCATAAAGCACATCATGAAGCACAATGGAAGTTCCATTTATAGAGAATTGGTAGTTACCGATGCCCAAAACATCACTATAGGAGTTGTTACCCATATAGATTTTGTGTTCACCAATCTTCTTTTCAATAAACCCCATGAACATGTCTTTGTTTTGCATGATATGCCTAGCTGCAACAGAATCAATCCACCATGAATTTGATGAAGGTTCAAGTACAATTGCTTCAAAAACTGTCATGGCAATGGGGTTATGATCCTTTTTATGTTTGTTTTGAGGACAAGTGACTTTGATATGACCTTTTTTACCGCAATTGTAACATAGGCTAGCCTGATTCTTGTGATGTTGTTGTTTTTGCCATCCTTGCTATTTTTTTTCCATCCTTTCTGGAATCCCTTCTTCTATTTTTTCTTGAAAGAAGTAGCCTTCTCTTCATTCTTTCTTCTTGCAAAACCAAGAGTACAGGAAATGTCAACCAAGAGTACAGGAAATGAGTTAAAGATGTGATAACATGATCCCAAGACAATAGAAGACTATTAAGTATGGTAGTTACTTGCATCTTGTTTGACAAAGGATGATCAGCGTTGGATAATTCTTTAGCAATTAATTCCATTTGATTAACATGATCACCAACGCTATCATTATCACTCATACGAGTGTTATTATATTTATCCAAGAGCAATTGAATTTGAGTGTCCGATCGAAATCCATACTTACTTTCTAGAGCTTCCATTAATTATTTTACAGTTTCATGTTCTTCGAATAACAGAATTATGTTGTCCATATTATGTAATATTGTTGCCTTTTCCATAGCATCATCTTCTATCCATTTGTTTTGAAACCAATTAGAATCATCATCTGAATTGTAAGTGGATAAAGTGTGCAATGTCTTTTTATGTGTAAGAAGATAAAAAAATGTTGTATTTCCATGCTCGGAATTTATTTCAATTAAGCATCTCAATTCTTGAAGAATCAATAGCACTTTAAATTGCCATACTAAAAACAAATGTGTTACAATAAAAATACAAATGTGGATATTACAAAACAAAATAAACAAATAAGCAAATTAAATACAATAAGAAGTCTTAATAAGGATAAGGCTTGTAATTATTAAGTCAGCCCCTATGATAAGCAAAATATTGATGTGGAGGAATCGAATGGGAATGATGAAAACCCAATGGCCTATCAAAGTCAATACTTTGCTTATGAGTCTTGTGAAAATAATTACGAGCCCAAGGAACACAACAGTGCTTATTAAAAAAAATTTCTTTGGATGTTCTCTTGGGTAACACCCTTGGATAGCCTCCTTCTCTAATTATTTCTTCCAGAAATTTAGTACAATGACCCACGAAAAAATTCTTAGAAGAATTTTGAAGATTTTGGCTTTTGGATGATTGAAAACGGCTTTGAAATGAGCAAGAACGGATTCAAAAACCGCTTGGACCAAGCTGCTACCGGTCCAAAGATTGTGCTGGGCTAGTTTGGATTGACTGAGATCGAATCGGCGTGACACACGGGTCAGCGCGTAAGTTAGACGAGAGCGAGTCCGAGCGCGAAGCACTGGACGCTGGGCTGACACACGGATCTAAGCGTTGGGAGATGGGCTGCGGTTTTGGGCTGCTTGGCTTGGTCTCTGTAGCGCTGGGTTGGGCCGTCTGTTTTGGCCCAATCAAATTCTTTTTAATTTTTAGGCCCAAGGGAACAGATTTTCTGACAGTGATTTTAATTTTTGGCGCTTTTGTCTTTAGCCCAAATGTTTGATCTTTCAAAACAAAAACTGCAACGGCTTTATTGGCCCGGTTATCTTCTCCGATGACAGATGTCGAAGACCAAACAGTGAAAGTTGAACTTTGTGGGTCAATTTTTTGTCGTTTTTCACAACGAATTTCACGGTTGTGATCAAAATTCTGAGAAGAACAAGATGGGGCTAATGTGGTGATGCCAATTAAATAGAAAATTATTCATAAAATTTTTCCACCGGTATAATTCGGCCTCACTTTCGGCAAGGTTCAGAATAATAGCACCACCAACTGTTATTTTCTTTGGATATTTTTCTGGGAATACAGCACGTTGGTGATGATTAAATAAACAAACAGAATTAACCAATGCTGAAGATTGACGATCAATTATACTCTGAATATTTGGTAAAAACTTTTTGGAAAATTTTTGTTCTTCCGGACTATAATTCGACATCTGAGTTTATTTGTAAACAAGGCTTTGATACCATTGTAAGATTAACTTGACAATGGCTAAGTGATCGGTGATCCCGTAATGGTATTTATCATGCAAGATGAAATAATCCAGAAGCAAAGTTGGATCTAGATATGCTGGTTTGTCAATGGTTTAAAATGTGTGTATCTAAGAACACATTATGCCATTGTATTTAGAAACACAATGGCAACCATTGCCAAAGGTCATAACCTTTGGATACAAAAACTAACAGCCACAATTATCATGAAACAATGCCCCCATTGTGTTCAAATTCAAATACTTAACTTACCCAATTGTTCCATTTCCTTGCGGGAAGATATACACCTGCTATTGGGTCATAATCAAGTATGGAGAGGCACACCACATTATGATGTGGTCACATTTAATTTAACAGATATGATATCCATCTTTGGTAGTTTAATTAAGTGGCATCCCATATTCATTTCTCAATATGAGAAAAATTGAGAATGTTGTGAAATTCATCACAAGTCCTGTTTTGATATTAGTACTCGCTAAGTAGAATATTTCCGCAAAAATTCAAGACGATTGGTGTAACGCCCTGGGAAAACACCTCCCAAATCCTGTTCCCTCATCTCAATCCACATAAAGACAAACAATAGATAAAGAAATAATAATACAATTTCATAACACTTCTTTCCCATTGAACTATTCTCAAGAATTTCAATACAATTAGTTTACACCCATGGTCAAAACGAAACAGTTCAAAAGCTACGAAGTTATACAAAATAGATAAATCAGAAAGGGACAACACTCTATCGAAAGTGTCCCTGATTTAAAAATAAAATCCTTTACATTTATACAAAATAACCCCAAGGCTTCAACACAAAACATCAAACAAGTGATCATTCATACTTCATCCAAATTGCTTTCCATAGTAAATCATTTAGGTAACTCGTCAACTTTATTTCCTGAAAATGATTAGTTTTTGGGGTGAGTGAATGCTCAGTAGGAAATATATCTAATAAATTATTTAATAAATTGAAACACACATGATCGTGCTATGCAAGTATATAAATTATGTTATAGTAAATCTTCTTCATAAATTTAAATGACCATGCAGGATATTTGATAATCATTAAGCAGTGGTGGTAAATATACTATGATATCCCAAGTAAGAGCCGTAATTCAAAATACATGCATAGATATAGATTTTGTATACTTAAAATAGTCTTACATTTGCCGACTCCAGAAACGGCTGAGTAATGGGCACCCAAAAACCTTTTTCCCTTCATGGACACCCAAAAATATTTTCCCACATTCATTTGACGATATACACAGATAGGGCAATTGGATACCTTGACTCCCCGTGTGGGTACCAATTACTTTACATAACTCAACCAAACTTGACTCACTACCCATACTCATAGACTATTTACCTCCTTTCAACTCCTTCAATACGCCAACATTTTAAAAGTCACAAGATAAAATTTTAAAAGTTTATGATGCATGAATTTTCCAAATCTCGATTTTCCTATAATATTGTCAATGCACGACAATTCAATAGTTTACATGTCAACAATGAGAACATTCTTCAATTCATAACCATCATCATCTCCAGTTTTGGTGTAAAAGTCACAAAGTGTAACTTTTCAACATCAAAGTCAGGTAAATACACTTAATTTTAGGTTCTAGAGGCCAACTGGGCAAAAACCCCCTTTTTACTCTTCCAACCATTCATACACATTAGTATCACATGAAGAATTAAGTAATGTATATAATGCATGAATTTAAAGTTTTCAATTTCTCTTAGGATGATTTCAATTTACAACAATCCAATAATTCATATTTCAACCTCAAAGTTGAATAAACACAACCAATTTCATGTTTTCAAAATCAATGGAGCAAAACCCCTCTTTATTGAACAAGTTTCAAAACTAAGGTTTGTAGAAAATTAGGGGTTTTCTCTCTTTCATAAATTAGAGACTAATTTTCATCATCAACGACAATAATCATTAATAATAGACATAATTCCATCCATAATCATGAATTATTTATTAGCAAACACAATTCATACATATATACACACACATACACACACACACACATATACAAAGGTGAATATTTAATAAAATTATCACATGTGAGTCTCAAATTAAAGATGTAATAAGTTAAAGATACCCTTACCTCAAGAATGAAAGCTTAAGATGGAAACCCACTTGAAATTTCAATGAAAATGCGAAACAATCGGTAGATATCTCGAACTAGACTTGTTCTTCAATTTTCTTGAAGGATCTAGGGTGGATTTAAGGGAGAAATTGAAGAAATCAAGTGTTTGGAGTTCTAGGGTTTTGGGTATGGAAGAGAGAGAGAGAAGAGAGAAAGAAAGAATAAAGATTTTGGGCTGAAAAGTGACTTTAAAGTGCTAGAATTCACACAGACCGCTTAAGCGGTCAAAAGTTCGCTCAAGTAGCACTACAACAAAATGCACTTTTGGCGACCAAAAATAATATTAGTTCAGCAAAAGTCAAATATTTAGCTACTATTTTTTTTTAGTTGGGGAATATTGATTATTGGCAACAAAAAAAATATATATATTAGTCACTAAAAATATCACAATTGGCGACTAAATAATTTTTTAGTAGCCGTATAGTTAGTTTTAGCTACTAAAATTGTTTAGTAGCCGAATGAAAAGAAAAAAAAATTTTTTTGTCTTTGGCGACCAAAAGTTTGGTCGCAAAAAGTTTATTTTTAGCAACAAAAGAATATTTTAGTAGTCGTATAGTTAGTTTTAACTACTAAAACTGTTTAGTAGCCGAATGAAAAGAAAAAATTATTTTTTATCTTTGGCAACCAAAACGTATATATTCAGCGACAAAAAAATATTTTAGTCGTCGTATAGTTAGTTTTAACTACTAAAATTATTTAGTAGCCGAATGAAAAGAAAAAAAATATTTTTTTATCCTTGGCGACCAAAAATTTGGTTGCCAAAAGTATATTTTTAGCGACAAAAGAATATTTTAGTCGCCAAAAAACTAAAATATTTGGAGGGAGATTTCCAATTTGGAGGGATTAAAAAAGTAATTAGCGACTAAAATATTTAGTCGCAAATTGTTATTAATTATATATGAATTTTGTTTCCAACCCAAACTAACAAACCAACAACTCTCTCTTTATCCCTCTCCTTCTCTCTCTCACTATCACTCTCACTCACTCACTCTCTCTCTCTCTCCACTGCTCCTCTCCCTTCCCTCTTTCACTGCCCCTCCTCCTCGCGTTCGCCGGCAACCGGAGCACCTCCTCCTCCTCCACCACCATCGCCATCGTGAAGAGGGAAGACTGTAGACTCACCAAACATGACTCTGTTTTCTCAGAATGGAAGGTCTCTCTCTCTCTCTCTCTCCCCCTCTCTTTGAGTTCGCAAAAACAATTATCATTATGAGGGACCCTTGTTCAAATGTCCCAAAAACAATGAAAGAAATTTGAGTTTCTGAGATTTTGGATGTTCTTTTTTGAGAATTGAAGTCATCTAAGTTAGCATCCTATTTATGCAACTTTCAATGGGTTGCAAGAGAGATCTGTCATTCATTCATGCCTCATGTGCCAGTGTTTGTGAAAATGGGTTGGTCTGTTTACCTGTGTTGGTAAACAAACTAATCTTTTTGATTTATGCTCACCAAGTGTATGTAAAAATGTCATAGAGAGGTTTTGAGGGCTGGTTTGTTGGTTCATATGTCCAATGCTCCTAGCATCTTGCTATAGGGTATATATATTTTCTAGGGTTATTACTCATATCCAAATCAATGCTCTGTATCATGCTTCCAATATTTGTTAATTTCAATCCATTTCACATCTTTTCTTCAAAAACATATTTGTCAATGTAACAGCGCCCGTGGGCCTCTATGCTACAGTTCGGACTCCCTTTTTGTGTTGCGGTTCTAAATCTTGAACCAAAGAGTCCAACTCTGGCAAATCGTTTTGAAGAAAAACAGATTTTGAAAAAGTAGTGCCAAACATGGACTACTTTGCCAGATTACAGAGTCGTCATCTAAATATTTTAAAATGGGAAATTTAGGAAACCCTGACTCGGTGCCGAAGGCCACATGTCCGTCATCATCAAAGTTGTCTTGGCTCGGGAGCTTGGGTATGATCGGGGAAGGTCAGCTATGAGCACCCCCTTTGGCCCGGTCCGAAGACCGGCCTCTACTAACCGTGATATCCGATTTTGAAAACATTATGTGTTCTTGTTCCGGTTATTAGCCTAGAATTACTATGTTATGCGCACAGCAAACAAGTATAGACTAGATCGCCTAATTTGGGAACAAACATTGCATATCCGTTCTTTTTGAAAATGCTTCGGAATTTGCTACTCGCAAGTAGGCTAAAACACGGATTTCAATGAGTATTTCCAACTCAAGCAACCCAACCTCCACCCACAGGCATTCAAACAGTTTATCGCATATAAGCACTTAGCCGCATGATAAGCATACTGTCATGGCAACATTCACACGCATGTGGTATGCTAAAGCGTAAAATACTTACATCGTACTCCGTGCCAAAACAAGAAACTAGTTAGTAGACATGCATGTCCCTAGATTATGTTAAGTGGTTAATGCAGCACAGGCAAGGATGCAATTTAGAGTAGGCTCGGCTAACCCTAAAGATGGCATGTGAAATGCACTTTATTCGATGCACGTATTCAATTTGGAATTGGTAATACAATGCAGTTTGTATGATGTACCGAGCCCGATGCATGTCAACAAATGCACGGATGCACGCATGCATAGCATAAGGTATGCTAAAATAAACGTGCCCTAATACTAATACTAACCATTAAAAGCAGGTAAGTAAAAGGGAAGAAAGAAGTGGGGGTTGGAAGACATACACACCACTCACCCACACTTATTACAAATTCGCCCTCGCTCGGAGGGACCAAAAGAATAATACAAATAATTAACTACGCAAGCCAATTAAATATTACAAATTAATTAAATTAACAAAATAATTAATCTAAGAAAACAAGAATAGCCTCGGGCGAGGGCCCAATGCATGCACACTCGGATGCCGCTTGAATTGCCTTTGCCATGCCTAGCTTGCCTCTGTTTTCCTCGCTTTTGCTCCTCGAAAGCGCCAAAGTCTCGAACCACTTTTCAAGGCCTGGGGGTATCACCGAGGGAAACACCACCGATCAAGTATATGGTCACCGCACAAGATTAATCCATCGGCCATAAGTTGATTGGTTTGCGGCACTAAACACCTGGCCAAGCCTTTGAATGTCTCAGAACACGCAACTCACAGCAAAGAGAGGGCAAAAACTTGCATGGCAGCTCAATTCAAACAATGTGTGCACCAATCATGCCCCTTATCATATTTGTGACTCAAAGGGACATGTGCCTCGATTCTCGGGCCACCAATCACGCATTCCCATGCATGATGGCCCAAGGAACCAAATGTGCACTTTCAATCTCAAATGCATGCAAACCAAACAAACCAAAATCCCAATCCCCATCACCAAATCAAGGGACAAGGAATGCATGTTGATGCAATGTGACCTAGCCATGTTAGCTATCATGCAATATGAACAATGCCATGTACTTATGCAAAGCATACAAACCAACATGAGGTAAATATGCAAGCAAGTGAATGATGGCCTTAAACATGATCTAGGCAACCCCAAATAGGCCCAAAATCAGTGGCCAAAATGCCAAGTATGAGATCTACCACACACACACACACATGCATATGTTAAGGTATCAACTTAAGCATAAACAAGCAATTCTCGAGCGCACTCAAAAGAGGCTAAGTGTGGACAACTAACATGCATTGTAAGGCTCTGAAATCATGCTAAACATGGTGCCTAAACCAAGCAACAAAGCAAGCTAAATATGCAATTAAGGTCCAAGCACTTAAGGCAAGCCAAAGGGCTTAAGCCAAGGTCAAACCCGCCAAGCCTCACAAGGCCAAGGGGACTCGAAATAGGTCAAAGACAGACCTAAATAATACTCAAGGAACACCTAGATGGCATCTAAATGGTCCAAGTATAAAGGCACATACAAAGGCCAAAACATGAGGCATACAACATGCGCTTTTAAAGCAATAAAGAGGCGACTTAGGCAAGCATACAAGCACACCAAAGGGACTGAAATGACATGCCAAATGGTTCCAAACCATCAAAATGAGGTAAGCAACACATGCTACCTATGCATACTCAAAGGCTAGCAAGCTTAAAATGCAAAGGGGCTATATAATGCATGTCAAGATCAACCCAAATGACTATGGACAGAGCTAAAACATGTCAAAATAAGCACAAAACATTCATAAGTCTAAGCCTAAAGCATGCTCAAACTAGGGCTAACAACCTAAGGCATGTTAAGACAATACAAGGCATTACATGGCAACTATGCTAAGCATGCATAAGGGACCAAAACCAACACATAGCAATGTTAAATCATGATATCCTAAGCATGAATAACAGTCCATACATGCTCAACACACACTCAATCGCTCCCTCAAGAGGCAAAACTTGCCCTTTTCAAGGACATCAAGGAGAGGGGGTGACCCCCTCCTTCTTAGGACTTTAAGGCATCCTCTTCACCACTGAAATCCCTCAAGATTTCAGTGGTGAAGAGACCCCAACACCAAAATCCCGGAGCTCTCACAAAATAGCACAAAAATGAGGCCTTTCAAGGCCTAAGAGGGGCCAAACTTCCCCAAAGCACAAAGTACCCTTAATAAACTATCAAGAGAGCTAAAAAACAGAACTTTTTTGTATTAAACACCAAATACAAAAACAGTTCAAAGATAGGTAAAAATGGAATGCAAGAATGGGGGAAATAAAGCAAGTTTCTCACCCTTGTTGACCTTCTTCACCAAAGATGATGTTGTTGCTTCCTTGAGCTCCAAACCAGCCAAAAACTCTAAGAACAACCTCTTGGAACCTCAGTAACCAAGGGAAGGTGAGACACTAGGTGTTGATGTGCAATAGTGAGACACAAACACCTAGTGTACAAAACAAAAGAGCAAAAGAGAGATAGAATAGATATAGAATTCAAACCCTAAAACCAGAGCTCTTTCTCTGTCTTTTCTCTCTAAAATGTCTAACTTTTCTAACCTTTTAGCCAAGAGAAGAGAGCCTTCTCTTATAGGCAACAAAGCTTACAAGCTAAGCAAAACAAAAGCTCATCCCTCCATACACATGTATGGAGCGGAAACAAATGCAAGACAGCTGCCTTAAAATATCTCATAAAGCAACTGCACAGTAGTCGGCAGGGCAAAATTGTCATTTTGCCAAAATTTACTGTCGACCGGCACAAAATAGTGCCGACCGGCACAATATAGTGCCGATTGCAACACCAACCAGCCGGTGGCCTCTAGCCACTGCCGGTGGTGTGTGGGGATGCCTCACAAAGCATTCCTTGCCCTTCCAAGGCAAAGCACAAGTGTTTGGTGCAAAACCAAACACAAAACGGTCAAGTTCGGAGGTCCTGAGGCAAGGCGTGTAACCGAGAACTCCGGGAACTCCAAACGAACACGAACATGGATGATCACCGGGTGTTCAAATGGTGACGTCCAAGTCTTGAGGACGGTCAAAAATGGGGTGTCTATAGTTGCCCCTCTTTGACAGAACTCGAAAGTCATAACAATGACGGGAGTGAATGTCAAAGCCTAGAGACGACCCATTTTTGACAAGGCCGAAGACTTGGACAAACATGCAAGACAAGCAAGGTATGCGCCCGAAGGCAGGGGCAAAATGCAAGATAATGCAAGAAGCCGAGCATAACTTATGATCATGCAAAGAAAGCTGTAATGAAGCACGCATGCAACAGTTATAAGCTAGCAAGCACCAAACTACACTATAATGCAGAAAGGATGTAAGAGAATTATGCAATTCTCAATACGTCTCACTCGGAGGATACAATACTTGTGCGGCTCGTCCGGTTGCACCGGCCTCAAACGAGCCGTACATACAATATCGTGCCTGAAAAGAAAGTAAACTTAACAGGTACAATGTTGTTAGCAATATGCATGACAATGCAATGATGAATGCAAAATGATATGCAATATATACAAAACTAAGTATAAACAATGCAAATAATAATGCAATGCAATTGAAACTATGCAGACTAAATGCAGAGCAATTGAATCATGACTCAATCGTGAGCAGTTCGAAACCACACAAATGTCAAGTAGATTGATGGAAGTAACGAGTCCGTCTACCATAGAACGATGTCTGAACTATGAGTGATGTAGACGGACACAAGGACAAGTATTGGGTGGATTGACATAAGTGGGGTGACAACCCGCTGAGGAAAGAATAATGATCCTAATGCCGGATGCAAAACTTACACTACAATGTAATATCTACAATGGATATGGCGTGCGGCCAAATCGTATTTTGCCTAGGAAAGGCATGCACACATACAAACCATGTCTAACACAAAAAAGGTGCCGCAACCCTCAAACCAAGTTCATCAAGGAATAGGCGCGTACACATGCAAAACTGTGCTTCAACGTGAAAAGTAAGGGCACATACCAGACCAAGCTCAACAAGGAAGGACGCAAACCATGGATGGAAGATGATGCAATGGATGCATGCAACTACAATGCAATATATACAATATGCAATGGAAATGGATATTTACAGAAAATGCATGACATATGCGCTATATTTACAATGAAATGCATGACATATGCACGATTTTTGAAATGCGATGATGCATGACATATGCATGTTTTTTTGTTTTTTTGTTTTGTTTTTTTTGAAATGCATGACATATGCAATATTTAGAATGATGCATGACAATGCACTATGATGCAACGACTATGATTGCAGCTTTCCCTATCTTACCAACAAGGCGATATACTAGGTTGGTTCAGTATCCAGAATTGAGGCGTAAACATGCCGCCTCAACCTATGGGGCTTCCATACAGATTTCAAGCCGAGGGTACACCCCCTGGGTATTTAAACCAGACTTTAGTCTCGGAAATCCCGAACCTTTGTGTTCTAGGCATAAGCCGTTCAAACTCTAGTTTTCACCGTCCCAGTTGGTCTTCTAGGAACTCACCGCATACACAGGCAGATGGCTTTACCAGACCACCGAAAGTCGTTTGGGCACGACAAACACCGAAGGAATTGCACCTTCAGAGGATTTAAGGTCTCCTAGACCGGGATGCAATGCATGACAATGCATGTTTTCTTTTTGTTTTTTTGAATGATGCATGATGCATGATGTTTGAAATGCGCGCCAACGTGCGACTTTTGAATGCATGACAATGCATGAATTGGAAATGTGCGGCAACGCGCGGCTTTATGAATGCATGACAATACACGAATTGGAAATGCGCGGCAACGCGCGGCTTTTCGAATGCATGACAATGCATGTGCCAAAGGTTTTGCACCTTCGAAGGATTTAAGGTCTCCTAGACCGTACGTGTTTAAGGTCTCGCCAGACCCTGGTGGGGCAATGCACGAATTGAGATGCGGTGCACAAGACAGCGCGATGTGCGGGATTGCGTGATAGAATGCATGCCAAATGCAATGAGATGCGCAAAACAGCGCGGTGCGTTCGGATAACGCGTATGAAGGTCTTGCACCTCCCAAGGATTTTAGGTCTCCTGGACCGTGCAAAAGCCTCTCAGCGTAGTACACGCGAGAGAGGGAAAACAAAAGGCCTCTCAGCGTAGTACACGCGAGAGAGAAAAGGCAAAAAGCCTCTCAGCGTAGTACACGCGAGAGGAAAGACGAAAGCAAAAAGAAGCCTCTCAGCGTAGTACACGCGAGAGGGGGAGGATGAAAGGCCTCTTAGCGTAGTACACGCGAGAGGAAAGACGAAAGCAAAAAGAAGCTTCTCAGCGTAGTACACGCGAGAGGGGGAGGATGAAAGGCAACGCACATGGGACGCACATGCCAATGCAAATGAGACACGCATGCGTATGCAAATGGGGCAAATGAGACGTGCGTGTCTCAAAAGATGGAAAATGGAGTGCAATGAGGTACGCGTGCCTCAAAGGAGATGCAGAACAATGCAAGTGTGACACGCATGCTACACGAAAATGCAAAACGGTGCAAGTCGCAAGGGACGCGCAATACGGTATAACGCGACGTGCAGCATAATGTAATGGATGCGTGCAGCGCTGCAGCAACTTTTGAATCTTGTAAAAGACAAAAGGATACAAAAGGATACAATCTTTGCTTGAATCTGAGTGCCACGCACAGAAGACACGGTCCGAGGTCAAAACGGAGGCCGGTTAAGCATCGAAAATACACTTTCTTGCACTTTCTTGAGCTATAAAGACCAAAAACTGCTCACATGGGCTAAACAAGGCTGTGGGAACACCACCGGTTGGACTAGGTGGCCACCGGCTGGCCACCAGCTGCAAAATAACGCCACCGGCACAATATTGTGCCGACCGGCACAAAATAGTGCCGATCGGCCAAAAATTGCTGATCGGGGGCAGTTTTGACAATTTGCCTCAGGTTTTATAAAAAATAGGGTTTCTAACCCTATTTCTTCACCTCCCCACCGCCGAAAACTATTGCCCTCTCTCTCTAGAGCATTTTCTCTCGTCATTTCCTCGTTTTCTTCGCGTTCCAAGCCCATTTCGTCGTCGGATTCGCGATTTTCTTCGCGTTTCGGACATTTTCCACCGATTGAAATTTCGTTTCGGAGCATCCTTTGCTATTTCCACTTTTTCGGGACTTGTTCCCCTTGATTTCCTCTTCATTTCCATGCCTTTCCATCTTCCAACCTTCCCGGTCATTTTCGGCCCGCTCGGGGTTGACTTTTTCGGTTGACTTTTCGCATTCCGGCTTTTTTGGCCATTTTCTCACCACCATTGTCATGGCTGACGACATTCCACCCGTCGGGACTCCCCCGGATCACGAGATGGATCCCGGGGTCGAGCTCCTCCTGTTGAGCGAGCGTCCTTTCGACCCGGCGACCTATCGCCCGGCGATCCACGTTCTACCTCCGGATACTATCACAACATTACATCAAATATGAAATGCTGTTTTTGTCATATGAAATCATTTTTGAAATGCTGTTTTTGTCATATGAAATCATTTAGAGTATTTGATCTCCCCTTATCTATTTTATTAGTTAACATTATTGTGTTTATACAGATACTATCACAACATTACATCAAATATCTTGGTAGTTTTAGAGTCAATGGCAGCGTGTAAAGACATTCATAAATTCTAGTACATGTGTGACATATGAAGAACCTGAAAAAAGATGCCAATTACAGAAGTAACTCCACAGGTGAAGATTTTAAGAAATGCTTTGTGATTATGAGTTATGGTTTGTAAGTTGGTTTGCTAACAGAATTGACATGCAATGGGCTTTGTTTAATAACTAATCTCTTATTGTTGCATAAATTCAGTTCCCAATTAACCCATATGGAAATAATTTAATTAGAAATAATTGCATGTAAATTAATTTAGGAAATAATATAAAAAGAAAATAAAGAATTAATTATAATTAAGTAATGTATGAGTTCTACTCATCAACTAAGTGAATAAAAAAAAAAGAGGTTATATATAATGGTGATTTTACACTTGAAAATGTTTGAGTCTAAGAAATATGATCATCTTATGGACAAATTTGTTTTATATACATGAATTCTTGCTTGGTCTCTCATAATTTCTAAAAAATTCTCATTTAACCTCAATAAATAGATAGATGATTGCTACCTTTTTTTTATTTCCCCAGATGATTGCAAGAAGCAGGCTGCCAGATTCTTCTCTAGGTTGCAAAGAGGCTTTCAAGAATACAATTATGGCTCGTTTGGCTTCTATAATGTCAAAAATGACAATGTGCAGTTATCAAAGTAAGAAACTATAAATATGTCAAATTTGATCACATCACATTTGAACCACCCAATAGCTAACTAATCTATTTCTTGCATATTGTCATATTAACTCTAAATATATGAGTATTTTGGGAAACATATATTTTAGTACATACATCTAGATATAAGCATTGAATTTGATTACGATATATTTTTGTTTGCAAAAAGCTTTCGGTTTATAAGCTTCAAGTAGTTTTAGAATTTAGTCATCGTAGAGACACCTTGAAATTATTTGGTTAGAATTTAGGTTCATCCTGAAAATCTCTTGTTTGTGTTGTAATGGTTAAGTAGTTTTTATGGTTAAGTCATTTATGTCAACTTGCTGAGAGTAAGACTGAATTACAAAACTCACTTTTGGGCACTTTTGCTTGGCTACTTGGAATGTGATTGACTACATTCTTGCCCTCCCTCTCCCTCTTTTCTTGATGGTTAGCCCTACTTAGACTTTTCAGTTGTCTTTTATTCTCCACTGTCAACCCCATTGCATCGAAACTGTTGATGGATTAAATGGTGTCAAAATTCCTTTTCTGATCAATTATTGATGTATTTATGTTAATTTGTTTTATAAATTTATTTGTTTATCTCTAATCTTGTAATTATTTGTATTATAAATTTATTTGTTTATCTCTCTTGTGATTATTTGGTTCCAAGAAAAGAAAAAAATTTAATGACTTTTTTTATGTGGGTTAATGGGTTTGTTGATACTGATGTGTTTAATGAAGTTTTGTTATATTCACATTCTATTTGAAGTGTTAGAACTGAATTCTTTTGTCTAAATTTAGACAGGTTTCTATTTCTAGATTTATGTTCATCTTTGTGTCATTGGATTCCTTCTTAATCTTTTCCACATTTGGATTATTTGCTCAAAACAATTCTGTTAGATGAGAAATTAACAGGTAGATGAGAACGATGAAGAGTTGCCTGATTTTTGCAAATTCTATGAGAAGTCTCACAAGTCGAAGAAGACGAATGACTGGATTGATTCCCGATGCGGTGACCTATATGTAAGAATTTAACAATAGAATGAGATGGAGACCCTTTTCTGCCATATCTAAAGTTGCATCACGAGCACGTAATAAGGAGATGGAGACCCTGATATGTTTTGTTATTAAGATTTTATTTAATTTGGATTTTAATTGTTGGTTTGGATAGTATATGTATTTTTTGGATTATACTATGTTTATGGATTCTTATTTTCTTTGATATGTGAGGTTAATAGTTAAGTTTTGTATATGGTTGGAAATTGAACGCTACAAGTTGTGGAGAAATATTTTTATTGAATAGTTGAGAATTGAATGGACGAATAATTTTGTATATGCACAGGTTACAAGTGGCACAAAAAATATTACAGAACAAATTATAAAAATTAAATGAGACATTTTGGCGACTAAACAAATATCGCAGGTTGGCTTTTGGCTGCTAAAATTTTAGTCGCCATTTGTCAAAAAGTGAAACTTTTGGCTACTAAACTTTTAGTCGCCAATTGTAAAAATGAAACTTTTGGCTACTAAATTTTTAGTCGCCAATTCTCAAAAAGTGAAACTTTTGGCTACCAAATAATTAGTCGCCAAACATACATGCTCAATTGTCTACTAAAGAAAAGTAAATATATATATATATATATAATTATTTTAAAAAAATATATGGCGACTAAAGTTTTAGTCGCCTATAGGTTACTTTTGGCTACCAAAAAATTTTAGTCGCCGATTGTCTTCCCCGACAAACTATTAGCGACCAAATATATTAGTCGCCAAAAGTAATTGGCAACCAAAATAAGGGTTTTGGCGACTAAAATTTTAGTCGCCAAAAGTGAAATTTCTTGTAGTGTGGATTTGTTTCCAACACAAGCACCCAAATTTTAAACAGGCATAACTCCCTCATCCAGACTTCGTTTTAGGTCGTTCTTATATCCAAATCGAAGCCCCAGAAATAAGCTTTCCAATGATTCTAACCTCTTATCCAAATTCAAAGTGTGGAAAGAGAAAAATGTAAAAGAGCGAAGACTACTCATAGGATAATTATTCGAATCAATGTTTTTAGTTCAATCTTACTTTACTATTATGATACCACCTCAATTAATATTCCAAAATGAACCAAAGAGGCTCCCAAGTACAATAATAAGAGTGTCAAGAGCAATTCCACTAGTTCAAGAAGTACAAGGTGTTACAATTGGATATCAGTAGATATATGTTTAAATCAAAACTGTATTACAAAAAAAGATGGTTATTCTTGAAATTATATTTATCGGCTATTTTTTTTAAAATAAATTTGATTAAAATATATATCACCTGATATCCATTCATCTCAATTTTTTGTATGAATATTTTACTTAATGACTCAAAAAAAGTGAATGGTTTGGATAACCAAAATCGATTCCAGAATCAACCGACCAAGTCTAAATGCTCTCAAGTCAATATGCGTTATTTGCTTAGGCCGAAAATATGTTTTATTTTTAATTTTTGATAAGCAAAGTAAAAAGTTTATTAAAAACATAAAACTAGAGGTATAAGGAAAAGAAATGCATTGAGAGAAATTCAAAGAGTGTAAACTCCCTTACTACTGTTGTTCACAACCTTACAACTAATCCATCGGCCTCACGAGTTTTTTTAATTTGAAAAAACAAAAAACAACAACAATGTGAAAATAAAATAAAATAAAGTAGAAATAATTAAGTAGATCTTAACTCAAAAAACATTAAAAAAAAAAAAAAAAAAAAAAACCAGTTGAATCTCCCAAAACAAATTGACCCACCGCACTAAACTCCTTCCCATGCCAAATCACTATTATTCCCGGAAAACACTCCCCAAAACATCCCCAGCTATGTTGCAGACATCCATTGCAAGAATACCATACACACCCTTTTCCACTTTTGAGACTTCATCTATGTCTCTCTGGCTCCCATCAAACCAATGGCCGGTCCTCTTCCTTTGTTTACACCAAACTGTTCCATCTTCTTCCGTCAACCGTTGCTAATCCTCTCCCTATCATTGCCCATCTTTAAACAGCCAAAATGGGTGACCCACACCACACCACCAAGACATACCACTTTTCTCTTCCTTCCATTATTGTTATTAGATCAAAACACCCCCGCTCGTACCAACCTACTAAGACCCATCTTTTGTCGAAAATGGCCTTCAATACTGCTACTAGACCGATCAATCGAAACACCTAAGCTGAAAAATGCCTGAAATACACCAAGGAACACCCCCAAGGAAAAAGCCCATAAACGAACCGCTGAAAATGATGACCTACAAGGCTCTAAAACTGCTTGAAATTATAAAACTGAAGCCGCCGAAAAGATAAACCGCTACTATAATAAACACCCATAGAACTCCCCAAATCAAAATAGCCCAAGGAAACGCCCAAAAGCAAGCACTCAACACCAAAGAACACCCTAGGCAAATCTATAAAGACCAGATCTTATGTGAATAGAGTCGGGAAACTTATGGAAAATTTAAGTTTATTTGAAAGAAAAACACACAACACTTACGTTGTGTTTGGTTGGGAGATTTGGGAAGGCATTTGAAAAAACAAAAAGAAAAAGTGTGTGAAATTAGATAAAATATAAGTATATTTTATTCACATTTCACATACATTTTTTCTTTCCCTTTTTCAAATTCGTTCTCAAATCCCTTAATCAAACACAGCGTTAGAGAAAACAAAAAGCCAATTGACCGCCATGGCCGTTGGCGGTGGTCGACCAGCGGTGAGACTTGGGGCGAAGAGGTTAGAGAGAGAGAGAGACTTCTATTGCTTGTTACATCTATCCTCTCCTTCGAAAAAAAAAATTAATGAAAAATATTTGCTACAAAAAAAAAATTCAAAACAATGTTTTTCATAGAAAATGTCATCTTATGTTTGGTTGTATTTTTGAAACTAATGTACTAATAATCGCAATATTGATGGTAGTAGTGGCAACGGCAAGGTAGATGTGGAGGTGTTAGGGCAGCGGTGGCAACAAAACAACGGTGATAGTATAGTGGTCGTGATGGTGATAGTGTGGTGGTTTTAGAAATTACATCTCATCTTTTGAAAATTTTAATTTCATAACGAATTGTAGCTCAGCTTTTTCGCGCTCCCTTTCGAAAGTTCAAAAATAAGCCCTACTATTCGGACTCCTGCGGTTCTGAATCTAATCTCACAAGTGCAATGTGAAATTGATAAACACCAAAGAGTCCAAATCTGACAAATCATTTTGAAAAATTGATTTTGAATCAAAACGTGCCAAAATTGGACTGTTTTTCCAGATACAGAATCGCCACCTAAATATTTTATTTTTGAAAAAATTTAGGAAACTCATGACTCGTGTCAAAGGCCACGTATCCGTCATCACCAAAGTTGCCTTAGCTCAGGAACTTAGGTATGAGAGGAGAAAGTCATGAATTGAGCACCCCCGCTTGCCTGATCAAATATCAGCCTCTACTAATCATGATATGATCTTTTATAAACATTATGTGCTCTTATTTCGGTGATTAAACTAGCTTTACTATGTGATGCGCACAATCAAGTATAGACTAGTTTGCTCAATTTGGAACAATTCAACTCATGTTTGTTTGCGAAAATGATTTGAATTTGTCACCTCAAATAGGCTTAAAGTTTGCGGATTTGCCACCAAACATAGTGGGTTTAGAACATGATTTGCCACTCAACAAAGTGGGCTTAAAACTTACATTCGTTGAATCGTTTCAATTCAAACAACAAGCCTTCATCCACAAGCATTCATGCAGTTTATCAAGTAAGCATTTAGCTCCATGGCAAGCATGCTAATCATGGTAACATTCACATTCATGTGAGTATGCTAAAGCAGAAAACTCACTACTCCAAGCCAAGAAGATATGAGTTAGAAAAATATGTATGATTCTTAACTATACAAGATGCCTAATGCAATTAATAGGCTCAGCTACTAATATGGCATACGAAGCAATTTAAACAACATGCGATTAAACACGTTTTCAAAGAATTATTGAAATGACAATGCGGTTTGAATGATGCGCCGAGCTTTGGTGCATGCAAGACAAGATGAATGTATGCAAGTGTACGGGAAAGAAATAAACCTTCTCATATAATCCTGTTGATCAAGATCACGCTCTTCCGTACGTCGACGCTTTACTCCCTGAAAGCACAAATGTGAGCTAGCTGGCGAGTGTGTGCCGGATACCTCTTCGATGCCTAAGTCAGAAAAATAAACAAATAGACAAAAAGCTCTGTGAATTCGGGAATCAAAGTTCAGTTACCTCTCCATAGGTGATGTTTGCGAGCTTTTGTAGGTTCCGTGTGGCACAATCCTAGTAGGACTTTTACTCCTCCATGTAGAGTCCTCCTAGGATTCATACTCCTAAAAGATAATGCTTATCCTTCAATACCCCTCTCACTGCACAAACCAAGTGAGATGGTTTTACCATGGTCAGACTTCAATATGACCGAAGTAAGCATGGCTATGCTAGGCTACAGATTAGACCGAACTACACTTAGTTCGGTTCTTCCTTTCACAGCTCTTACTTCGGTTCTCAAAATAATTAGCTAGGCTTGACCGAGCTATTTGTGCTACGCCGCGACCGAACTAACTCTGAGCGCGGCAACCTGGCGACTGAGTTATCTGCAATATTCTTCCAAACCGAGATAACAATAGGTTCTCTGGGACCGGTCTAACTTTAAAGCTTTGGGACCGGACTAGATTCAAGCTTCTCCTGGACCGGAGTAACTTTAAGGCCCTTCTAGGTCGGACTAACTCTAAGGCCTTTCTAGGACCGGTCTACCGCCAAGGCTTTTCTACTCAGCCCTTTGTATTGTGGCCCATAACGGCCCATTACCCAACTCGGCCCAATTTTCACATAAATTACCCTCTCAGCAAGCATAAGGTATGTTAATTGAAACATGATGCTCCTAAACTAACCATCAAAAGCAGTTTAAGTAAAAGGGAGAAAGACGTGAGGTTGGAAGACGTACATGCACGCACGCACGCACACTTATTACAACATTACGCCCTTGCGAAGGAGGGTCCAAATGAAACTGGCTAAGCTACACTACTTAACTAATTATTACAACACTTTAAATGAATTAGCTAACTATTCTAACCTAATTAATTACAACATGAATTAATTAACTAATCTACTTAAATAGTTACAACATTTGCAGGAATTAGCTACAACTAATTAACTAAGCAAGTTAACTAAATGGCCTCGGGAAACGAGGGATGCATGCATGCTCGGTTTTTTCACTCGAAGAACATCCACTATCTGCCACTAATTGCTTCTGTTGCACAATACTTATACTGTTTTCCTCCTTCAGATCAACACTGCTCTGCTCCAGAAGCACAATACTGAAATTTTCACTGGTAGCTGGCCGGCCACAGATGAGGGTTTACCGACCAACATTGAGGGGTTACCGGCCATTGGAGGTGGCCTGCCGACCACCAATGAAGGTTTGCCAACCACTGAAGCCAAGTTTTTTCTTACTGCAACAGAGAACAAAACAGAGCAAGAAAGGGGTGGTCTCATAGGTTGTTTATACCATGTATCACCCCTTATCATCAACACAAGCTCAAAAGAGTGATACATTTGGCCCTCAAACCATTAATCAAGCAATTTCCATGCATGATGGCTTAGGGACCAATTTGTACAAGTTCAATGAATACGAAACGAGACTCAAATTCCATCACCCTATCATGCATAATCAAGGGCAATGGAGACCTAGAAAAGTGGCACATTTCATCACTTTTGAGTATGAAATGCCCCATTTTCCTTGTGTTCAAATTAACGTCTGATTTGAACACATGCAATGCAACACAAAGGAATGCTTATTTTGCCGCTTTTACTTGCCAATTTTGTTTACACATTTTAGTTACCAAATCATTCTTTAATCAGTTTTTCCATTGGTGAGTGTCCTCTAAGATGAAAGAAGTGTTAACCAAGGGATAATGTAAGGCAAGAGAGAGATCATGCTATTGATAATGAACACTCAAAGAGGATTAAACCATTAAGCATGACCTCAATCTCAAGCTTAAAGGATCCCAAGCTTGAAACAACCCTCAAAAGAAAATGAAAGAGTGAAGCAAAGAGAGAGGTTGCAGAGTTTATAGTGTTGAAATGGAGTAAAAAAAAAACAACACCAAAAGATGCTATCAACTCAAACAAGAGGTGTCTAAGACCCTAAAACACCAACTTGTGAGGATTATTGCACTACAACCATGTAAAATAAGACTCAAATGAACTAACCAGCCCAAAACAGAGTTGAGAGGGAGATTTATGATTGGGAATTGGGCCGAGGTAACGGCCGAGCAGGTTGAGAGTCAAATGGAGCATTAGGCCGAGATGACCTGCGGTCCGCCCGGAGTTGGGCTGCTATTACTTGGGCCGGGCAGGTGTTGGGCCAAGTTTTGCCGCCCTAGTCCGGAAAGAAACTGCTCGGCAAGGCAGTGCTCGGTTGGACCGAGCTGCTTGTTCTGGCGATGGTGAAGCCAGTCAAGTTAGTTGACCGGCGCCCGGAAAGACGCTGTCACCGAGTAATGTTTGCTTTCGGCGGAAAGGCCGACCACACGAGACGTCCCGGGCTCGGCTTTGCCGAGACGCCGCCTAGCCCGGTTCTCCTTGAGCTTAGCCAGTGAAGTGCTTGGCATGAAGCACGACACGGCGGTGGATGGAGCAGCTCGGCTGCCGAGCTCCAACAGAGAAGACTGGCAGTTGAGATTAGGTGATGTTCAGCAAGGTTTACGCTGACAGATAGGATAGCAGGGCCACGTGTCAGGAGATGATTGGGAGTGGATATGGGGCGCAGAGGGTATATAAGCATGTCTGCGCTCCTCATACACGGACGAACATTTTGTAAGGAAATTCTTGCACTCAAATACTCTCCTCTCTCTCTTTCTCTATCCCTAGGTGTGTGCTAACTCGATCATCGAAGGGGTTTTCCGGCCACACACCGCCGGCTAGCTCACCGCCGTTGTGCTTTCAGGTGATCGAACAGAAACGGAGCTTGGAAGAAAGGAGTACGGGCTTGCCGGAATATTTGCTCCCCGTACAAGAGCTAAAGCAAGCTATTTTAGAGGCTAAAACATGTTGGACTTGAGCTAAGTTAAGCTAAAAAAACATACTAACATATAAAGCTAACTAAGCATGCAAACAAGACACAAGGAGGGGAGGCTAACCCCCTCAAATTTGGACTTCAAAATAAGTTTTTTGCCACTGAAAAATCTCTAAAATTCAGTCGCTAAAAGGGCCAAAAAATTTGGTTTGAAAGTGGTGAACAAAGGTACAAAAGCTTTACAAACAAAGAAATAAGAAGGGTGAACCACCCCCTAACTGAAAATGGCCTCAAACCACCACCTTTAGGCCACAAAAACAGAGTTTTTTACAGTTCAAAACCAGCCCCAAAACAGTCCCAAAACAATAGAAGAAAATGGCAACGTGTAGACACCCCATTTTTGACCGTCCTCAAGACCTGGACGTCACTATTTGAACACTTGGTGATTATCCATGTTCGTGTTCGTTTGGAGTTCCCGGAGTTCTCGGCTACGCGCCTTGCCTCAGGACCTCCGAACTTGACTGTTTTGTGTCTGGTTTGCACCAAACACTTGTGCTTTGCCTTGGAGGGGCAGGGAATGCCTTGTAAGGCATCTCTACACACCACCGGCAGTGGCTAGAGACCACCGGCTGTTTGGTGTTGCCATCGGCACTATATTGTGCCGGTCGGCACTCTTTTGTGCCGGTCGGCAGTCAATTTTGTCAAAATGACAATTTTGCCCTGCCGACTACTTTGCAGTTGCTTTATGAGATATTTTAAGGCAGCTGTCTTGCATTTGTTTCCCCTCCATACACGTGTATGGAGGGATGAGCCTTTGATTGACTTAGCTTGTAAGCGTTGTTGCCTATAAGGAAAGCATCTCTTCTCTTGGCTCAAGGGTTGAAGGAGTTAGACATTTTTGGAGAGAAAAGACAGAGAATAAGCTCTGGTTTTAGGTTAGAAGTTTTGTATCTATCCTATCTCTCTTCTTCCCTCTTATTTGTACACTAGGTGTTTGTGACTTACTATTGCTCATCAACACCTAGTGTTTCACCTTCCTTGGCAACTGAGGTTCCAAGAGGTTGTCTTGGAGGTTTTTGGCTGGTTTGGAGCTCAAGGAAGCAACAAAGTCAACATTTGTGAAGAAGGTCAACAAGGGTGAGAAACTTGCTTTATTTACCCCATTCTTGCACTCCTTTTTTACCTATCTTTGAACTATTTTTGTGCTTGGTGTTCAATACAAAAAAGTTCTGTTTTTTAGTACTCTTGATAGTTTATTAAGAGTGTTTTGTGGTTTGGGGAGGTTTGACCACCCTTAGGCCTTGAAAAGGGCTCATTTTGGTGCTATTTTGTAGAGATCTGGGATTTTGGTGTTTAGGTCTCTTCACCACTGAAATCTTGAGGGATTTCAGTGGTGAAGATGATGCCTTGAAGTCCTAAGAAGGAGAGGGTCACCCCCTCTCCTTGTTGTCCTTGAAAATGGCAAGTTTTGCCTCTTGAGGGAGCATTGTGATTGAGTGTGTGTTGAGCATGTATGGACTGTTATTCATGCTTAGGATATCATGATTTAACATTTCTATGTGTTGGTTTTGGTCCCTTATGCATGCTTAGCATAGTTGCCATGTAATGCCTTGTATTATCTTAACATGCCTTAGGTTGTTAGCCCTAGTTTGAGCATGCTTTAGGCTTAGACTTATGAACGTTTTGTGCTTATTTTGACATGCTTTAGCTCTGTCCATAGTCATTTGGGTTGATCTTGGCATGCATTATATAGCCCTTTTGCATTTTAGGCTTGCTAGCCTTTGAGTATGCATATGTAGCATGTGTTGCTTACCTCATTTTGATGGTTTGGAACCATTTGGCATGTCATTTCAGTCCCTTTGGTGTGTTTGTATGCTTGCCTTAGTTGCCTCTTTAATGCTTTAAAAGCATGTATTGAATGCTCCATGTTTTGGTCATTGTGCATGCCTTTGGTTTCAAGCCTCTTAGATGTCATGTAAGTAGCCTTTTGGCTTTGTTTTAACATGCTAAAAACCTGTTTTTAGTTGTTTAATGCATGCCATAATTGTCTTACATAAGTATAGTTCAATGCTCCATTGGCTTGCTTTAAGTCTTGGACCATTTGCATGCTTTGTTTGGCCTATCTCGAGCTGGTTTAGCACCACACTTTGACATGATTTTAGAGCTCATGTTGCATGCTAATCATCCATGTTATCTCCTTTCAAGTGCGCTTGAGAGTGGATTGTTTAATGCCTAAGTTGTGTGCCTTAACATGTGTATATGTGCATGTGTGTTTAGCTCTCATACTTAGCATCTTGGCCACTGATTTTGGGCCTATTTGGAGTTGCCTAGATCATGTTTAAGTCCACCCCATTGTTTGGTTTACATGTTTGTCTTGTAGGTGTGTTTGCATATTAACATCCTTACATTACATTGTCCATGTTGCATGCTAGCCAACATGCTTAGGATTTCATTGCAATCACATGCATGCTAGGCCTCTTGAGATAAGCATGATAGAGGTTTGGCACCCTTGTTTATTTATATGGTTTGCATGCATTTGAGATTGAAAGTGCACATTTGGTTCCTTGGGCCATCATGCATGGGAATGCGTGATTGGTGGCCCGAGAATCGAGGCACATGTCCCTTTGAGTCACAAATATGATAAGGGGCATGATTGGTGCACACATTGTTTGAATTGAGCTGCCATGCAAGTTTTTGCCCTCTGCTGCTGTGAGTTGCAGGTTCTGCAGACATTCAGTGCCGGCCGGCAGTGTTTGGTGCCGACCGGCAGTCAACTTATGGCCGATGGATTAATTTTGTGCCGGTGGCCACATACTTCAGCCGGTGGTGTTTCCCCTCAGCCGGTGATACCCCCCCAGTGCCTTGAGAAGTGGTTTTGAGACTTTGGCAGTTTCCAGAGGAGCAAAGCAGGGAAAACAGAGGCAATCTAGGCATGGCAGTGCAATTCCGAGCGGAATCCAAGCGCGCGTGCATTGAGCCCCTGCCCCGAGGCGGTTTACTGTTTTTCCTTAGATTAATTAATTTGTTAATTTAATTAATTTGTAATATTTAATTAGCTTACGTTGTTAATTATTTGTATTATTCTTTTGGTCCCTCCGAGCGAGGGCGAATCTGTAATAAGTGTGGGTGAGTGGTGTGCATGTCTTCCAACCCCCATTTCTTTCTCCCTTTTACTTACCCGCTTTCAATGGTTAGTATTAGGGCATATTTAAAATTAGCATACCTTATGCTATGCATGCGTGCATCCATGCATTTGTTGACATGCACCGGGCTCGGTACATCATACAAACTACATTGTATTTTCAATTCCAAATTGAATACGTGCATCGAATAAAGTGCATTTCACATGCCATGTTTAGGGTTAGCAGAGCCTACACTAAATTGCATCATTGCCTGTGTTGCATTAGCCACTTAACATGAACTAGGTCATGCACGTTTGCTAACTAGTTTATTGTTTTGGCATGGAGTACGATGTAAGTATTTACGCTTTAGCATACCACATGCGTGTGAATGTTGCCATGACAGTATGCTTACCATGCGGCTAAGTGCTTATGTGAGATAAACTATTTGAATGCCTATGGGTGGAGGTTGGATTACTTGAGTTGGAAAAACTCATTGAAATCCGCGTTTTAGCCTACTTGCGAGTAGCAAATTCCAAAGCATTTTCAAAACAAACGGATATGCAATGTTTATTTCCAAATTAGGCAATCTAGTCTATATTTGTTTCTTTGTGGCGAGATAACATAGTAATTCTAGGTTAATAATTGGAATAAGAACACATAACGTTTTCAAAATCGGATATCACGGTTAGTAGAGGCGGTCTTGGACCGGGCGAAAGTGCTCATAAATGACCTTCCCGATCGTACCTAAGCTCCGAGCCAAGACCACTTTGGTGATGGCAGACCGCGTGGCCTTGACCGAGTCGAGGTTTCCTAAATTTCCCATTTTAAAATATTTAGGTGGCGACTCATGTCGCAAAGCGATCCATGTTTGGCACTACTTTTTCAAAATCTGTTTTTTCTTCAAAAGCGATTTGCGAGTTGGACTCTTTGGTTCAAGATTTAGAACCAACACAAACAAAAAGGAGTCCGCGTAGCGAGGTCCCCGCGGGCTTATTCTGATTTCTGGCGACTCTTTGGGAGTTTAGAGAGCTTGACTCGAACTCATGATATCTGTTTGACTACACTTATGTGTTTCTTTGCATTGCATGTGCATTGGTGCGCCTAGGACACCGTGTTGGCCATCTGCTATTCTGGCGGTTTCGGAGGCTTGTCTTGTCAAGGCATGTCCATAAGGCTTGCGGTATGCTCTGCCGATATGGGAACACAAACCCGGTTTTACCGGGCACCCCTGACCATTCGACCTAGTGCATATTGAATCCATAGTGACTATTCCAAACTAGGACAAAGTTGCTCACCCGATCATAGGTTGTTTGAAACCATTGCGTGCGTAGTGAAACCCTAGCTCGACAAAATAGGGCAGGAAACCCTACCCCAACATAGAGGTGTATTGGTTCTCTTTTACGCTATGTCTTTGTTAGAGTGTATTCTGCGAGGAACGCATGTATCGGTTTGCAAGTTTGAGCATCGAACTGAGGGCACTAGTATCGATGTTGTTTAGAATCGATTATATCTGCGGGTATCGATTGATTTGGGCGATAATTTAGAGCGATGATCGATAGTAGAGTATAGTTGTATTTGCATCCGTGTTTGATCTGTTCGGTGAAATCGCTTGTTTTTCCGTTTGATTCGAGAATCCAGAGGTCGATCCGAAGCGATTAGTGTCTTCTTTTCTTTGAGGCGAATATGACGCAAAACTCAGAAGAGATTGTGGTCATGACGGCCGCGTTGAGTCAGGGAATCACCCTACAAGATGAGACTACTATTAACATGCCGCATCCACCTAGGTCGCCTGCCGCACATCCAATTTGGACTCCTCAACTATATCAGGGTCGCGAGCCTACTACATTTGAACTAATGGGAATGATGGGTGATCTTCAAAGATCCGTGGCGGATCTTGCCTATGGAATGTCTGTTTCGCCACCAACCACACCATATGCCGGAGGCTTCATACCCCAGGAGCCCCCGCTACTGGGACGAATTGTAATTGAACTCAACCAACCGGAGATGACCTCCAGCTATGGTAACGATGCAGCAAACCAAACTCTAGATCAGGCCGAGGCCAGAGGCAAAACAAGATGAAGGCGGATGTCGACCCTACCGAACAAGCTGCTTTGTGGCGAAGAGGCTTTGAAAGCGGAGGGATGAACAAGCAACAGATATCCGCGATTATGTTAAAAAGTGGAGGATGCTTTCTCTCCACTCCGAGGGCAATTCCAGTCAATCAGAGAATCGGGATAGGCCCCGTCATGCCAAAACAGTTCTTCCCGTTCCCAACCTTGCATCTGAAAAGGATCAGAAATCCAAGGCCGCACCCGCCGATCCGTTTGCTAGTGCATCTAGCAAGAGTGCTCAGGCTCCAAAGTACCTGCCCCGAGGGCGCAGGGTCTTCCATGCTCTCTACATGCCATTGTCCAAGGGACTTCAAATCCTTGCTGAGAGGGGACACCTTAAACCCCTGGAGCCTCGGCCCCTCCCGAAGAATCTCCCTGCCACACATGATGCTTCCCTGTACTGTGCGTACCACCAGCAAACCGGCCACGCCACTGATAATTGTTTCCGCCTCCGTCATGAGGTACAAGACTTGATTGACAACGAGGTTATCCTCCCGCCTTCCTCAGCAAAGTCCGTCACCACTCAGTTGTTGGATTTTGAGGACACAGACACTGCAAGTATGTAATCAGAAGGTGAACCGCCTGCGGGCCATGTCTGGTACATTTTTGGATGTGGCGTTTGGCACACATTTTTGAGCATCTGCCAATGCTAGTTTTGTAAATCCTGACTTAGGTGTCGAGTCAGTCTTTTGTTTTGTTTTTGAGTCTGCCTCTCTGTATTGAGTCAGTCTTTTTGCTTACAGGGTCTGTCTTGTTGTAATGAGTTAGTCCCTCTTGTATAGAATACCAGGTGATTTCGGGGTTGTTGCCTCAAACACCGTTTTGTCTTGTGATTAGTTGCTTTTGCTTTTTGAGCCTGCTTGCCGCCGAGAAGCCAGTGATACCAACAAATCTGAATGAAACAGCTGTGGCTATCATGTGCCGTATTTGTTGCTATTTGAGTCAGCCGTGTCGGAAGATGTGAATGGAACGACAGTGCGTACCGCCTGCGCTCTTGTGCCTTGAACATCGTTATGATGACCTGAGCTTTTCATAAAACCCTTTTCAAACACTGCGGTGATAAAAACAAAGAGGAAGGAATTTCTCGGGTTTTGCAAAATTTTGACCATTTTGAGAGAAAGAGAGGCATGCTAAGCTTTTAATGAATGAAATCATGCTCGTCGGTGTGAGTACTGAGAAGGATCCTGGTCCGATCCAGACTGGTTCCACACTATCTTCAATGCGAATGATTTGTCACTTTCTTAAAAACTTTCAAAAACGAAATGTCTTGTGCAGTCTTGCGAAGACTAGTGTGGAACCGCTCTTGAGATTGTGCAGCCCAGGATTGCTCTCGGTCTCAAGTTTCAATTCATCTGTTTCGAACCTGGGATCTGTTCAAAACATTCAGTGCCATGAAACGCCTGTGGGGCCCATTTCGAGGCAGCCCTCGAGCAAAAGGCGTCAAAGTTAGATCAAGGAGATCAAATCTCACCAAGCAAAGCTCGAGAAGCAACCGTGATGGACTTTTCCTGCAAATCGATACAACAGTCGCTCTCCTGGATACAGAGGGCTTCAATCTCAAAACCATTTGGCATGGACTTGCTACACTTTTACCCTTTGAGAGGCTCGCTGGGCCGAAAACCCAGAAGGGCGGTCCAGGCAAAAGTTAGAGCAAAGAAAAAGAAAAAAGAAAAGAAAATACAAAAAAGAAAAGAAAATGCAAAAAGAAGAAAAGAAAAAAATATATAGCAAAAGAAATAAAAATAAAAATGCAAAAGAAATGAAAAAGAAAGAAAAAAGAAGAAAAACAAAGCTTGCAAGGTCGAAAACCTGCAACAGGCGCCTTGGCAAAAATTAGAGCCTAAACAGTGAAGGTTAAAATACCCGAGTGTACCTTAACCAGAACTACGTAAGGCTTGATTCCCATGTTTGGGATACGTAGGCAGCTTCATCTTGAAGTCTAGCCCCTAACGCTTCCATAGCGTCTCAATCCATGTCATGGTTTTGATCACTTTTTGCCTCCTCCGAATCCAATATCTTGATTGCAATAACCTGGAATTACGTGACCAACTTCATCTCGAAGTCCAAACCACCAACACCTTCCAGGTGACTGTGTCCATATATTGATTCAAACCGTCTTTGACTCCTCCACACCCGAGGGTCCGATCGTCGTCAACAAAGACTGGCTTACAACGCGCCGAGGCATCATTCAAACAAGGGGCAACTTTCCGTTGCCATGCATCGCCACAAGTCACCCTGAGCTGCCGTCCAAACCAGGGACAACTTTCCGTTGCCTTACCCCCTCCTTTAGCCAGCGGCAATTTCCCATTGCCTCCGATCCGCGGTTGCGCATCTCGAGGGTAAGTTTCGTGCTCGTCGAACATTGACTGTTCGCAAAAATAGTTTTTGAAGATTTTCACTGAGGTTGACTTATTTTCTCAAAAACTATTTCATTTTCAAAATTGGACCATGTTTGGACCCAAAAAGGAGAATTTTCAGTGCTCACAGCCTGACTTGCATGATTTTTCAAATCAAAAATTGAACAAGTGTGTTTATCCAACTCTCATTTTTGATCAAAACTGTTGTTAGAAAACAAAAATGGTCAAAATGACGAACTAGGGGCACAGTCGAGTCGGGTGTTCCGCCTCCCCCTTTGTTATCAACGCACTCGCCAGAAAGGCACCCTATCTACCAGAAGAAGTAGCCGTGAGCTAGCTATATCGGGCGTGAACCCGCGACTTCCTATTCATTTGTCAGTCGCCCTGGGGAGGGATAAAAAATGAGAGAATAAAGAATAGAGAGGAGTAAGTTGAGAGAAAAGTGAGAAAAGGGTTTTGAGAGAAAAACCGAGCATGAGGGCCGAGTGATGTAAGTATCACAAATCAGAAAGAGTGGGAATTATGCTCGGAAGAATTGGCTCCTCGAGATCTGAGGTCTCTTTGTAAACATGTCCGTGTGTCGTGTCTTTCGATTTGTCGGTCTAGATTTCGGCTTTGAGCCTTTTCCAAGCGTGTCTCGTTCTTTTAGGTCGTGTGCCATTTGTTTCTTTGTTTGAGTCTGTCTCGTCGTGTTCTGCGGTAGGCTCGATACCCCGGGTTGAAAACCCATCCTTTTCCAAAAAGTAATCGCTTGTGCTCAGAATGCTGTGCCATTCTCTACATTCATGCGAAGCAAGAGAAGGAGAAGGAAATTTAGGACATCCAAGTGTGTTTCAACCTCAACCGTTTCAGTTTTCGTAATCCGTCTTGTCAGATTGGGTTATTTGTTCAGGGTTTCTTTGTGCGAGATGAGAAGTCTTTGTGTTATGGGTTGTATGCGAATCGATCCCTAGTAGAGTATGGGTTTGTCTATTGATTTGGCGATGGTTTGTATGAGTTGTTTTGCTGTTTAGTTGGTTGGTTATCCGATTATCATAGTACAATTGCTCAACAAATCAGTATCATTTACATTTGAGGTGTAATATGATGCAATGCAGCGCAAAGTATGAAAGATGAAGATATGCACAGATATAACACTCTTTTTAGACAAAAGGTTTGTTTCATATAATCTCTTCAAGTATAAAGTTTGAGGAAAACAAAAATCAGCTATGGCGTTACAAAAGTACTCTATCTACCAACAAAAGAGAAAAGTACAAGAAAAGAAATAAAAGAAACAGCAAAAGTCTGGATCATCAGCATCATCAATGGCCTCGCGCCGGGGGATCTGTCATCGCCCTCTTCCTGGACAGAAGTCCAGGAGCATCACCAGAAGTGTCCTTGCTCGAGCAGGCAGCTGCCCGGCCTCCTCCTCGGATGCCTCCGCCTCCTCAGACTCTAAATGCAGGCTGGAGTCATGAGCTACTCGACATAAGCACGCCCTCCTCAGTGCGGGAATATCCCGCCATCTCGAGTAGAAATGGGAGGTCCAGGTGGAAGCGCCACCACCGGAGGAAGTGGGAAGGAGGTGAAAAGTACAAAAACAAATGCAACAGTATACATGAAGCAGTTTATCAATGAAGAAAGTCCAGAATATGAATGCCGCGAGCAGTTGAAACAGTGCAGAATGCAGTGTATGAGTACAATGTTTGAACGCCCGTGGCGGTTTAACGAGAATGTATGAATGTCTGATACATGAATGCCGCGAAGTGGCGGTTGAATCAATACGAGAATGTAGTGTATGAATCTGATGTATCAAGTGCCGTGAGGGTATCGGTGTTGTATCGTGCATCAGTTATGCGAAGCGATTTGTGTATGGTTTGAAGCTATGTCGAGAGAACATCTGGAAGGCCATAAAGGCTAAGAACTTCGAAGGTCATTGCAACATCCTCGCCATGGAGGCATTCATCTCCAATGACCGCCGTGTACTCGAGGAAGCTCGCAAAAAATATTAGATGCATCAATATTCGTGGAATATCAAATAAACTAAAATGAAATGATTTATGTAAATGCAGTAATACATACCGGAGGCAAGTCGGGGATACCGACAAACTCGTGATCAGCCGGCGGAGGGGCGAAGGGAATCTGATAGGTCGCCCCATCCGATCCTCGAAAACTCAACGAAGTAGGCAGGGCGGGCCAACTGGCCTCCCGTTCTCTCTGAACTCCGCTCCTGCCGCGGACTCAAGCCCTCCTCGGCGCTCCTCTACTCTCGCCCGCCGGCCGCAGAGGTCTCTCTCTCGGTGACCACCACCAGAGGCCGCATGATGAAGGTCCGAACGCATTCGAGTAATCGCCTCGCCTCAAACCGCTCGCCTCCCAGCCAATGGTGTAGTCCGCCATCTGCTCGGCGGTGAATCTCTCCGTGTCCCTCATATGCTCAGGAGGATGCACCGGGACTATCTGCTCAGGTAACCCTAAGGTCTGACGCAAGAAGCGCTCACCCAGGTACCAAGCCCGACAGATCGGGCCTCCAAAGAAAATCCCAGAACGCGAGGTCTCAACGGCACCGGCAAACCGATCTCGCACCATCGCTGGCAGAGGAGCCCACGGTTGCCAGGTGATCTGAAATTGAAATACAGTTTGTTACCTATTGGTATTGCAAATATACAGCGGAAAGGTGAAGCTTAAATGAACTGTAAGTAAAACATACCTCGGCAGGAGTGATGGTGTCGAAGTAGCGACGGAAGAAGCTGAAAGTCTCTCGTGGCCGCCGTGCGCACCTCCCGTTGTAGCGGCGTGAAAAGGGAATGACTAGAGGAGTCTCGAGTCTCAGACTGCTCCACTGGGAAGTGGCGAAACCCACAACCGCAAGATGATGTCGAACATTTGTCGATAAAGCGATAATCTGAGCGTAAATAAAGCGTTGTTGTGCAAAGGTATCGTAAGCAGTGCCGTGTGTACAAAGATACGATTATCCGAGTGAAAGCAGACTACAGTGTGTGCAGTGTGCAGAATACAGAAAGTATAGAGCATAAATGTAAATCGGAGGAGAAGACGTACCTCCCAAGCTCGCCAGTAGCCTCCGAGCAACTGCCCGTTGCCACGGGAGACCGAGCTCATGTACCCGTAAAGAGTGGCCAGAGCCGCACCACCCCAATCAAAACGCAAGATGTCTCGGACGTCCACCAGTGCGCTGAGTATGCAAAGAGGCACTGTGTTCGCCCGGTCGGCGAAGAGGGTCGTCCTAGCAAAAACATCAAAAAGCCGCGCGCGTACTGCTCTACGGCCGCCTCGGTCATCGGAGTCGCCGCCACCAACGCAGGCTGCACTCTGAACTGCACCTCGAACCAGGAGTAGTGGACAAAGCCTGGACGAGCAAGAGGTGGCGCCTCGCCAAGCAAATAGATCTGAGCGGCAGTCCACTCGTCCATATCGGTGTCGAAGGGGATCGGATCACCCCCTACCCCAATGCCGATGAGCACCGAGAAGTCGTAGGGAGTCATCGTCATGTCTCCCGCCGCGGATAGATGGAACGAATCGGTGGTGTCCCACCACCTCTCTACCAGGGCAGCTAGAAGAGGCTCGCAGAAGTCGGTCGCACCCGCAAAGGAACCAAAGCCTGCCTCGTCCACGATGCGTCGAACCGCCTCGGGAAGCTCCAAATACCAATCTCGAGCGACGACACTCCCATACCCGCGGATGGTATGGGAATCTCCCTGTTTTCAAACAAATAATTGCGAAGCAATATGAGATGTACAGTTCTGAGGGAACATGTTAAAGTCGATACAAATCTAGCATGCGTGCGAGTTTTTTAGATTCGACAGATACCGGGTGTCGGTGCGCCTACGGTGGACTACAGTGTTTGATGCGTCAGCGTGTTTTGAGTAAGTGCAATGTAAAGATGGTGCACGTGTGTACATTTTTCAGATCCAAGCGGATATCAGGTTTCAATGTACTACGGTGGACTACGGCCTGTGATGTGTCAGTGTGTTTGTGAGGATCAGCATACAGATATGGTGCATGTGTGCACATTTTTTAGATTCAAGCAGATATCGGGTTATAGTGTGCCAGTAGGTGAACTACAACGTATGATGCGTCAGCGTGTTTTGTGTGGTTCAGTTTAAATACAGCATACAATATGTTTTCAGATTCAAATAAGTGTTGGGTGTCGGTAAGTTTGCAGTGAAGTACGGTGTGTGCCGTGTGTTTGGGTGATTGAGACTAGTGCAGTGTGTGTGCATGTGCCCGTCTTAAACAGATATCAGTTGTAAGCATGATTGCGATCAACTACAGTGTACGGCATATCAGAGCTAAGCACTTAAAGAACAGATTCAGCTATGGCAGTTAACAGTTCTACATTGCAGAAAGTAAAACGAAAAAATGTTACCTTGGAAGCGCCAAAGGATAGGTGAGAGGTCGGCTCGCGCAGGAGAAGCTCCGGGTCTAGCACTCGGTCAAAGCCGCGGAAATGGCGAAGACCATCCGGAGGTAGGACGTGGATCGCCGCCAGAGGTCGCCGTCGGGACGCCGCTAACGGAGAGCTTCGACCGGGACCCATCTCGTGATCCGGGGGAGTCCCGACGTGTGGAACGTCGTCAGCCATGGCAATGGTGGTGAGAAAATGTCCGGAAGAGCTGGAATGTGAAAAGTCAACCGAAAAAGTCAACCCCGAGCGGGCCGAAAATGACCGGGAAGGCCGGAAGATGGAAAGGCACGGAAATAAAGAGAAAATCGAGGGGAACAAGTCCCGAAAAAGTGGAAATAGCAAAGGGAGCGCCGAAACGAAATTTCGATCGGTCGAAAATGTCCGAAACGCAATGAACTTCGCGAATCGAACGGCGAAAATGTCGCGAAAACGCAAAGAAATGAGCGAATGAGGAGGAAAAGAGACTCTAGAGAGAGAGGGAGAAGTTTTTTGGCGGTGGGGAGGTGAAGAAATAGGGTTTAAAACCCTATTTTAAAAGACCCGAGGTGAAATGTCAAAACTGTCCCCGATTAGCAACTTTTGGCCGGTCGGCACTATTTTGTGCCGGTGGAACTTTTATGCAGCCGGTGGCCAGCCGGTGGCCACCTATCCCAGCCGGTGATGTTCCCACAGCCTTGTTTAGGCCATGTGAGCAGTTTTGGGTCTTCATAGCTCAAGAAAGTGCAAGAAAGTGTATTTCCGATGCTCAACCGGCCTCTGTTTTGACCTCGGACCGTGTCTTCTGTGCGTAGCACTCAGATTCAAGCAAAGATTGTATCCTTTTGTATCATTTTGTCTTTTACAAGATTCAAAAGTTGCCCCGTGTGCGTTGCACGCATCCATTACATTATGCCGTGCGTGATCGCGCCAGATTGCATGCGTTCCTTGCGACTTGCACCGTTTTGCATTTTCGTGTAGCATGCGTGTCACACTTGCATTACTCTGTATCTCCTTTGAGGCACGCGTACCTCATTGCACTCCATTTTCCATCCTTTGAGGCACGCGTACCTTATTGCACTCCATTTTCCATCTTTTGAGACACGCACGTCTCATTTGCCCCTTTTGCATCCGCATGCGTGTCTCATTTGCATTGGCATGCGCGTCCCATCTGAGAGGCTTTTTGTCTTTTCCCCCCCTCTCGCGTGTACTACGTTGAGAGGCTTCTTTTGCTTTTGTTTTCCCTCTCTCGCGTGTACTACGCTGAGAGACCTTTTGTTTTTCCCCTCTCGCGTGTACTACGCTGAGAGACTTTTTGTCTTTCCCCTCTCGCGTGTACTACGCCGAGAGTTTTCCTTTTGCTTTGCTTTTTCCTCTCCTACGTGCGATACGCAGAGAGACGTTGTGTTTGAGACTCCGAGTGTTCTCGGTAGTCGCTTTTAGCCTTCTCCGCGTAGGCGCCGTGAGAATTGCTTAATTCGCTTAATCCTTGCTGCATGAGATGTAGTTTGGTTCGAGTTTACTCGCTTGCATCACATTCACTTAAAGTGTTGTGTAATTGTTGTCCACCTTGGTCTGGCGAGGCCTTAAACACGCACGGTCTAGGAGACCTTAAATCCTTGGAGGGTGCAAAACCTTCACCATATGTGCGCGGTCTAGGAGACCTTAAATCCTCGGGAGGTGCAAGACCTTCGGTGCATTAAGGTGCACCTCATTGCATTTGGCATGCGTTTCATCGCGCTATTTTGCGCACCTCATTGTTTTTCGCCCAGGGTCCGGCGAGACCTTAAACATGCACGGTCCAGGAGACCTAAAATCCTTGGGAGATGCAAGACCTTCACGCACATTATCCGAATGCACCGCGCTGTTTTGCGCATCTCATTGCATTTGGCATGCATTCTATCACACAATCCCACACATCGCACTGTCTTGTGCACCACATCTCAATTCATGCATTGCCCCACTAGGGTCCGGCGAGACCTTAAACACGTACGGTCTAGGAGACCTTAAATCCTTCGAAGGTGCAAAACCTTTGGCACATGCATTGTCATGCATTCGAAAAGCCGCGCGTTGTCGCGCATTTCAAATTCATGCATTTTCATGCATTCAAAAGAAGTTGCCGCCAAGACTTCAAATTCATGCATTATCATGCATTCATAAAACCGCGCGTTGCCGCGCATTTCCAATTCATGCATTGTCGTGCATTCGTAAGGCCATGCGTTGGCGCGCATTTCAAACATCATGCATCATGTGCATTTCAAAGAAAACATGCATTGTCATGCATTGCATCCCGGTCTAGGAGACCTTAAATCCTCTGAAGGTGCAATTCCTTCGGTGTTTGTCGTGCCCGAACGACTTCTGGTGGTCTAGTAAAGCCACCTGCCTGTGTTTGCGGTGAGTTCCTAGGAGACCAATTGGGACGGTGAAAACTAGAGTTCGAACGGCTTATGCCTAGAACACAAAGGTTCGGGATTTCCGAGACTAAAGTCTGGTTTAAATACCTAGAGGGTGTACCCTCGGCTTGAAATCCGTATGGAAGCCCCATAGGTTGAGGCGGCATGTTTACGCCTCAATTCTGGATACTGAACCAACCTAGTATATCGCCCTGTTGGTAAGATAGGGAAAGCTGCAATCATAGCCATTGCATCACATTGTATATGTCATGCATCATTCTAAATATTGCATATGTCATGCATTTCAAAAAAAAAACAAAAACCCAAAAAAACACATTGCATATGTCATGCATTATTCTAAATATTGCATATGTCATGCATTTCAAAAAAACAAAAACCCAAAAAAAAAACACATTGCATATGTCATGCATCATTCTAAATATTGCATATGTCATGCATTTCAAAATCCAAAAATCCAAAAAACAAAACAAACACTTGCATATGTCATGCATCATTGTGAATATTGCATATGTCATGCATTTCAAAAATTCAAAACCGAAAACAGAAAAAACATGCATTTGTCATGCATTTCATTCTAAATATAGTGCATATGTCATGCATTTTCTGTAAATATCCATCCCATTGCATATTGTATATATTGTATTTTAGTCACATGCATCCACTGCATCATCTTCCATCCATGGCTTGCGCCTTTCCTTGTTGAGCTTGGTCTCGTATGTGTCCATACTTTTCACGTCAAAGCATAGTTCTGCATGTGCATCGCGCCTACTCCACGCTGGTATGTTGGTTTGAGGTTGCGGCACCTTTTCTGTGTTAGACATGGCTTGTACGTGTGCATGCCTTTCCTAGGCAAAATACGGTTTGGCTATACGCCATATCCATTGTAGACATTACATTGTAGTGTAAGTTTTGCATCCGGCACTAGGATCATTGTTCTTTCCTCAGCGGGTTGTCACCTCACTTATGTCAATCCACCCAATACTTGTTCTTGTGTCCGTCTACATCACTCATAGTTCAGACATTGTTCTATGGTAGACGGACTCGTTACTTCCATCAATCTATTTGACATTTGTGTGGTTTTGAACCGCTCATGATTGGATCGTGATTCAATTGCATTGCATATTACATTGCATATTATTTGCATTGTTTATATTTGTTTTGAAGTTTTGCATATCATTTGCATTACATTAGTTTCAATTCCATTGCATTTTCATTTGCATTATTCATACATTGTTTTGTATATATTGCATATCATTTTGCATTCGTCATGCATATTGCTAACGATATTGTACCTGTTAAGTTTACTTTCTTTTCAGGCACGATATTGTATGTACGATTCATTTGAGGCCGGTGCAACCGGACGAGCCACACAGGTATTGTATCCTCCGAGTGAGACGTTTTGAGAATTGCTTAATTCTCTTACATCCTTTCTGCATTGTAGTGTAGATTGGCGTATGCTAGCTTATAACTGTTGCATGCGTGCTTCATTACAGCTTTCTTTGCATGATCATAAGTTATGCTCGGCCTCTTGCATTGTCTTGCATTTTGCCTCTGCCTTCGGGCGCATACCTTGTTCTGTCTTGCATGTTTGTCCAAGTCTTCGGCCTTGTCAAAAATGGGTCGTCTCTAGGCTTTGACATTCACTCCCGTCATTGTTATGACTTTCGAGTTCTGTCAAAGAGGGGCAACTGTAGACACCCCATTTTTGACCGTCCTCAAGACCTGGACGTCACCATTTGAACACTTGGTGATTATCCATGTTCGTGTTCGTTTGGAGTTCCTGAGTTCTCGCCACGCGCCTTTGCCTCAGACCTCCGAACTTGACTGCTTTGTGTCCGGGTTTGCACCAAACACTTGTGCTTTGCATTGGAGGGGCAGGGAATGCCTTGTAAGGCATCCCCACACACCACCGGCAGTGGCTAGAGACCACCGGCTGTTTGGTGTTGCCATCGGCACTATATTGTGCCGGTCGGTACTCTTTTGTGCCGGTCGGCAGTCAATTTTGTCAAAATGACAATTTTGCCTGCCGCATCTTGTCGCGATTGCTTTATGAGATATTTTAAGGCAGCTGTCTTGCATTTGTTTCCCCTCCATACACGTGTATGGAGGGATGAGCCTTTGATTGACTTAGCTTGTAAGCTTTGTTGCCTATAAGAGAAGCATCTCTTCTCTTGGCTCAAGGGTTGAAGGAGTTAGACATTTTTGGAGAGAAAAGACAGAGAATAAGCTCTGGTTTTAGGTTAGAAGTTTTGTATCTATCCTATCTCTCTTCTTCCCTCTTATTTGTACACTAGGTGTTTGTGACTTACTATTGCTCATCAACACCTAGTGTTTCACCTTCCTTGGCAACTGAGGTTCCAAGAGGTTGTCTTGGAGGTTTTTGGCTGGTTTGGAGCTCAAGGAAGCAACAAAGTCAACATTTGTGAAGAAGGTCAACAAGGGTGAGAAACTTGCTTTATTTACCCCATTCTTGCACTCCTTTTTTACCTATCTTTGAACTGTTTTTGTGCTTGGTGTTCAATACAAAAAAGTTCTGTTTTTTAGTACTCTTGATAGTTTATTAAGAGTGTTTTGTGGTTTGGGGAGGTTTGACCACCCTTAGGCCTTGAAAAGGGCTCATTTTGGTGCTATTTTGTAGAGATCTGGGATTTTGGTGTTTAGGTCTCTTCACCACTGAAATCTTGAGGGATTTCAGTGGTGAAGATGATGCCTTGAAGTCCTAAGAAGGAGAGGGTCACCCCCTCTCCTTGTTGTCCTTGAAAATGGCAAGTTTTGCCTCTTGAGGGAGCATTGTGATTGAGTGTGTGTTGAGCATGTATGGACTGTTATTCATGCTTAGGATATCATGATTTAACATTTCTATGTGTTGGTTTTGGTCCCTTATGCATGCTTAGCATAGTTGCCATGTAATGCCTTGTATTATCTTAACATGCCTTAGGTTGTTAGCCCTAGTTTGAGCATGCTTTAGGCTTAGACTTATGAACGTTTTGTGCTTATTTTGACATGCTTTAGCTCTGTCCATAGTCATTTGGGTTGATCTTGGCATGCATTATATAGCCCCTTTGCATTTTAGGCTTGCTAGCCTTTGAGTATGCATATGTAGCATGTGTTGCTTACCTCATTTTGATGGTTTGGAACCATTTGGCATGTCATTTCAGTCCCTTTGGTGTGTTTGTATGCTTGCCTTAGTTGCCTCTTTAATACTTTAAAAGCATGTATTGAATGCTCCATGTTTTGGTCATTGTGCATGCCTTTGGTTTCAAGCCTCTTAGATGTCATATAAGTAGCCTTTTGGCTTTGTTTTAACATGCTAAAAACCTGTTTTTAGTTGTTTAATGCATGCCATAATTGTCTTACATAAGTATAGTTCAATGCTCCATTGGCTTGCTTTAAGTCTTGGACCATTTGCATGCTTTGTTTGGCCTATCTCGAGCTGGTTTAGCACCACACTTTGACATGATTTTAGAGCTCATGTTGCATGCTAATCATCCATGTTATCTCCTTTCAAGTGCGCTTGAGAGTGGATTGTTTAATGCCTAAGTTGTGTGCCTTAACATGTGTATATGTGCATGTGTGTTTAGCTCTCATACTTAGCATCTTGGCCACTGATTTTGGGCCTATTTGGAGTTGCCTAGATCATGTTTAAGTCCACCCCATTGTTTGGTTTACATGTTTGTCTTGTAGGTGTGTTTGCATATTAACATCCTTACATTACATTGTCCATGTTGCATGCTAGCCAACATGCTTAGGATTTCATTGCAATCACATGCATGCTAGGCCTCTTGAGATAAGCATGATAGAGGTTTGGCACCCTTGTTTATTTATATGGTTTGCATGCATTTGAGATTGAAAGTGCACATTTGGTTCCTTGGGCCATCATGCATGGGAATGCGTGATTGGTGGCCTGAGAATCGAGGCACATGTCCCTTTGAGTCACAAATATGATAAGGGGCATGATTGGTGCACACATTATTTGAATTGAGCTGCCAAGCAAGTTTTTGCCCTCTGCTGCTGTGAGTTGTAGGTTCTGCAGACATTCAGTGCCGGCCGGCAGTGTTTGGTGCCGACCGGCAGTCAACTTATGGCCGATGGATTAATTTTGTGCCGGTGGCCACATACTTCAGCCGGTGGTGTTTCCCCTCAGCCGGTGATACCCCCCCCAGTGCCTTGAGAAGTGGTTTTGAGACTTTGGCAGTTTCCAGAGGAGTAAAGCAGGGAAAACAGAGGCAATCTAGGCTGCAATTCCGAGCGGCATCCAAGCGCGCGTGCATTGAGCCCTCGCCCCGAGGCGGTTTACTGTTTTTCCTTAGATTAATTAATTTGTAATATTTAATTAGCTTGCGTAGTTAATTATTTGTATTATTCTTTTGGTCCCTCCGAGCGAGGGCGAATCTGTAATAAGTGTGGGTGAGTGGTGTGCATGTCTTCCAACCCCCATTTCTTTCTCCCTTTTACTTACCCGCTTTCAATGGTTAGTATTAGGGAATATTTAAAATTAGCATACCTTATGCTATGTATGCGTGCATCCATGCATTTGTTGACATGCACCGGGCTCGATACATCATACAAACTACATTGTATTTTCAATTCCAAATTGAATACATGCATCGAATAAAGTGCATTTCACATGCCATGTTTAGGGTTAGCCGAGCCTACTCTAAATTGCATCATTGCCTGTGTTACATTAGCCACTTAACATGAACTAGGTCATACACGTTTGCTAACTAGTTTATTGTTTTGGCACGGAGTACGATGTAAGTATTTACGCTTTAGCATACCACATGTGTGTGAATGTTACCATGACAGTATGCTTACCATGCGGCTAAGTGCTTATGTGAGATAAACTGTTTGAATGCCTGTGGGTGGAGGTTGGATTACTTGAGTTGGAAAAACTCATTGAAATCCGCGTTTTAGCCTACTTGCGAGTAGCAAATTCCAAAGCATTTTGAAAACAAACGGATATGCAATGTTTATTTCCAAATTAGGCAATCTAGTCTATACTTGTTTGCTGCGCGTATAACATAGTAATTCTAGGTTAATAATTGGAATAAGAACACATAACGTTTTCAAAATCGGATATCACGGTTAGTAGAGGCCGGTTTTCGGACCAGGCGAAAGGGGGTGCTCATAGCTGACCTTCCCCGATCGTACCCAAGCTCCCGAGCCAAGACCACTTTGGTGATGACGGACACGTGGCCTTTGGCACCGAGTCAGGGTTTCCTAAATTTCCCATTTTAAAATATTTAGGTGGCGACTCTGTAATCTGGCAAAGCAGTCCATGTTTGGCACTACTTTTTTAAAATCTGTTTTTCTTCAAAACAATTTGCCAAAGTTGGACTCTTTGGTTCAAGATTTAGAACCGCAACACAAACAAAAAGGGAGTCCGAACTGTAGCCGAGGTCCCCCGCGGGTTTGTTACACAAAGCAAGTATGTAAAACAAGCTAACAAAGCAAGAGTTATACCTCTTGAAGCCAAGGCACAAATTAGGCAACAAAGCAAGCCACAACCATCTTCCAAAGCTCAAAGAGGGTCTTAAGTAACTTCAACTCAAAGAGAAGCAACTTTGGTCAAGGAAGTGTATGCAAACTTGAAGTGTATCTATACTTGTATGCACAAAAGTTCAAGAGAGAGAGAGATAATTTTGTTTCAAAATTTCTAACCTTATAAAATGTTTTCCCCACCTTTAAAACAAGAGGAGAGGTCCTCTATATATAGGAAAATAAGAGTCTCAGTCGAAATATCAACAAAACAAACAGCTGGAGCTTTTAAGAAACAGCTGGCACAAAATATCTGCAAAATCTGAGCTTTTTTACACTAGTGGCCGACAGGACACTAGTGGGCCACAGGTGGCCAGCAAGCAAAAAACTAGTTTTTGGCCCCGACTTTAAACAGGCATATCTCTCTCGTCCGGACTCCGTTTCAGGTCATTCTTGAGTCTAAATTGAAGCCCTGGAAGTCTACTTTCCAATGGTGGTAGCCTCACATCAAAATTCTAAGTGTGCAAAAAGATATTTCTATTTTAGTGAAAACTGCTCAGTTTTGGTCCTAATCGGATTGATGCCTAACTTCTTCATTTATTTCCACTTTGTCCTTGCTCGATTTACCGAAAAGTGCAACATTTAACGAAATGCAAGCCTTGGAACATCGTAGAAACATTTTCAAAAGTATTTTGAAAGAGAGGGTTTTAAGGTCTAAAATATTTTGGTCAAAAAAAAAGTTTTGATCCAAAAATGGGGTGTAAGGTTGGGATTTGAAGCTCCTCTTGCCGAAGAAATCGAACTTTTGCATAGCTTAACTTTCATCATCGAGTGATTAATCGGTGGCACCCAAGTCTTAAGGGCGGTCAAAAATGGGGTGTCTACACTAGTGACTATTTTTATTGATAAATTATCAAGTCAATTAATAATTTTTAATTAAATCAAAATTTTATTTTAATTAATAATTAAAAAAAGATTACAATTAATAATTTTATTTTTGGGAAAAACACCAATAAATCTCAAGTTTAAATAGTATGAACCATTTAGTCTTGCAATTTATTTTGTAGACTGATTGGTCCCATGTCTATGTTAATTACACTTGAGCCCATGAATGTAATGCATGGATTGGCTGTTTGGAGAGGTACATTGGGTGTTTAGGTGATGTTGTAGTTACCAAAAAGCCCAAAAGTATACTAAAGCATTTTTTTCCCTTTTCCCTCTATTACGGACAAAATGAAAGCTCAAAAATGGAAACGTCAACATTTCCTTGACGATATTGCAGTGTTGATCCTCAGTTTGTGTGAGTTAAACACTGGATTTGGAAACGTTACACCCAGAATTCGTTATTTCCCAAATGACATTACAAAAACCCCAAAAAAAACCTAGAAAATCATGGAAACACCCCTTCTATCAAATTTATAGAAGCAAAGTGGTGTGGGCACTAGGACATCTAGTGCGATTAACATTGAGCATATAATATTAGCGATTTAAAATTAATTCGTTGACGGCATCGTTGATCATGTGTTAGTGCGATGACAACAAGTATGGGTGTCTTCGACGTTAGTTTGGTTGTTTTTGGAGCAATACGACATCAAGGTCGATACTCGAAATGGGTTTTTGTTTAATTGGTGCGTCATGTGGAGTTTTAGGTGATCTTGTTCACGTCGCAGGTTTGGGGTTTACCATTGATTGCAAATGTAATGTTGTGCATGTTTGTAATGTGACAGATACATGGTTTTGTTGGTTAATGTTGTAATATTTTCACAGGTTTGGGAGTTACCAATGATTGCAAATGCGATATTGTGCATGTATGTAATGTAACAGATACATGGTATTGTAGCTAATGTTTGTATGATTGGGTGTGTAGTTTGTAATGTTGGTGGCTAGTGGGAGGATGTATGCCTAAAAGCATTAGTGAGGTTTAGAGGTAGTAGGGGGTAGTAGCTGTTAATTGTCGAAAATTGTCGGACTGTATCGATGTTATGTTGTGTGGTTGGTGTTTAGTGCTAATGTTATAGGTTGTTAGTGGGAGGCTTAATGATATGACAATGTGGCAATGGACTAATGTTATGTAGGTAAATGTGAACGTTAACCCACACACCTCCCTAGAAAAACGCAAATGATTTAACATCAATAATGTAACACCAAATAGGTATCATCAATAATCCTCACAATCACTCCACGAAATTCCTAAAAAAAATAAAAATGTTAAAGTCATACCTTATCCACATACACTCAATTTCAAAAAAGCATTAAAAACATAATCACAATAAGGGGCAAACAAGTATACTCAAATACTACTAAATCAAATTAATAATACATACTACAAATAAATAAGACTATTTAGTTTATAAAAAAACATGTGAAAAAATGAACTAACATTTCTTTAAGGGTCTTGCTACATCCCCTAATTTCCCTCCCCCTAATCCCCTTAATTTTCATATCAGGTAAAAAAAAAAGAAAGAGGAAACAGTTGACAAAAAAGGAAATTAGGAGGATTAGGGGAGGGAAATTAGGGCTCTAAATCATTTTCCTTTCTTTAAATAGAATTTATGAATAATTTTTTCTTTATTTTTTTAATTACAGTAATTTTATAAAATAAAATAATAAAATATTTAACTAACAGGACCATCCGTATTTTAAATAATTGTAACAAGTCACGTGTTGCGACTACCTAACTGTTTGGACATCTACAATACGAATTCATCTCTGTATTCTCCGATCCGGCGACCTCACCGTCTGAACCCCAACCCAATGGCCGACGAAAACTCCACCACCACCACCGAGGCACCGCCGCCGCCCCTCCTACTCCCTAACCTCCCCGACGACATCGCAGTCCAATGCATCGCCAGAGTCCCACTCTCCCACCACCACTCCCTCTCTCTCGTTTCCAAATCATGGCTCTCCACCATCAAATCCCCTCTCCTCTTCACCACCCGATCACTTCTCAACTCCACCCAACACATCCTCTACCTCAGCCTCCGCATCAACTCCTCCTTCTCCTGGTACTACCTACTCCATCCTAACCCTAATAACCCTACTACTACTACTACTACTACAACAAAAACTCTCTCTCCTCTTCCTCCCATTCCCTCTCACCCAATCGGCTCTTCCTTCGCCGTCTTAGGCTCCAAAATCTATGTTATCGGCGGAGCTATCAACGATATTCCATCCAATAACATCTGGGTTTTCGATTGCCGCTTCAACAAATGGGAAATTGGCCCCAAAATGAGGGTTTGTAGGGAATTCGCTGCCGCCGGGGCTGTGAATGGGAAGATATATGTTATGGGTGGGTGTCTCGTGGATAATTGGGCACGATCAATGAATTGGACGGAGGTTTTCGATCCGGTTTCTGGGTCGTGGGCGGCTGTGCCCAGCCCAATTGATGTTAAAGACAAGTGGATGCATGCTAGTGCTGTCATACATGATAAAATATATGCAATGGCGGATCGGGGTGGGGTGGTTTATGATGTTGTGGCGGGGGAGTGGGGTGATGTGTCCAGAGGGCTCGATATCGGTTGGAGGGGACGGGCTGCAGTGGTGGATGGGGTGTTGTATTGTTATGATTATTTGGGGAGGATTAGGGGCTATGATATTGATGAGGATGAGTGGAAGGAGTTGAAAGGAGTAGACAAGGGTTTGCCTAAGTTTTTGTGTGGTGCGACGATGGCAAATGTGGGAGGGAAGTTGTGTGTGGTTTGGGAAGGGAAGGGGAGTGGTAAAGAGATGGATATTATGTGTGCGGAGATTGAGGTTCAGAAGGACAGTTGCGGGGGGTTAAGTGGATCAATTTTGTGGTCGGATGTGATTCTCGTGGTTCCAAATAGGTCTTCCATTGTTCATTGCATGGCGGTTGGATTGTGAGTTTGGTGATTCACTGGGTATGTCAATCCCCAAGCTTTCTTATGCATGTCTAGTTCATTTGTGCATAAGTTATCTATCTTGGTACCTCTCAAGTCTCAAGCCGTATTATGCTACACCATTTGGGTGATTGTGCATGTTATGAGTGTAGGAGTAGGAAAACTTATGTGCATATATGCTCTGTTTATTGTCGATGTTATGAGTGTAGGAGTAGAAAAAGTAAGTTGCATAAAATTTGTGTATGTCAATGGAAAAAGTTTTACTTTGGGAAAAAAAATCATATAAAACTTTTCAATGACAAATTTACCATTCTTCAATTTTCTGGGATTTGGTTGGAGTTTAGCAAGAGAAAATATGAACTTTACAATGGGACATGACTTTTATGATCTATAAATATTCAAGTTATGCACAATAGGAATTGTGTGGAAAAGAGGGAAGTTAAATGACAAATTTATTTTCACATATTAATTGGAATAGGTTTAAGGTTGATTATTTATATGAAGAATATTATTTAAGACAATATGCATAGAATAAGTTGTAAACCATGTAATTGTATTTTTAAAATAGCTTAGTAGAGTTTACAAATTATGGAGCCACAACATGCATATTGGTCACTATGTGACTTTGCTGTAAAAATTGCAATTTCCGTAGCCACCATTGGAGAAGAAAAAAGGAAAAAAAACATAAAGGGAGATATCTATTTTGTCTGTGTACTTTTAGATTTCTACTTTTTGCTTGTACATATGTATACTTTGATAAAGTTGTACACTTGTTAAGGGCCCTTAACAAATTTGGGAGCTATAAAATTATGACTCACTTGAACCATTTAGAGTTTTGTGTTTTAGGTGTTTACTTTTCACAGAATGTCAATGTGATTGGTTTGATTACTAGTGTCAAAAGCAGGTGTTGCTGTCCCGATACCTGAAGCATTGTTAAGAATCAACTATTAGGACTATCAACTTTGTAAAAATTGACCATGTTGATTTGTCATAGAATTAACTTCTTGTTGCAACCTTTACAAGATTAATTCAAAGAAAATTTCTCAAGGTTTAACAAGTGGCTTGTGTGATATTGGACTCAATTCTGTTAAGATTCAATGTGATGTTAGATGAAATTGTAGAGCAAGGTTGTGAATGTTGATCCTATAAGGTATAGGGTTTAAGAAGGAGATAAGGGGTAAATTGATTGCGATTTGTACTAATTTAGGATCGAAATCAAAGGGAAAGCTTGCTATAATTTATTGACAGTGTCCAAGAAAGAAAAAAAAAAACAGCTTTTAACATGAATGTCTTGTTATATAAATATATGTGGCGGGTAAAGTCAAAGATTTTCCGACTTAAAATCATATATCAAGAAGAGAAAACAAGAACTTCCCTAAGGATAATATGATCTTTTGGCATTTCAAAAAAACAGATCGGGTCAGATTTTTGGATCAGATATCTGAAATATGTGGGCTTCAGATTGATTCTTGATGAATCTACTGGATTCCTATTGGATTAGCTATGACAGGTTTCTTAGTTGGATCAGATTCGAACCATGCTGACCTGGTCCATTAAAAGTCTAGCTAGCACTATAAGCACTCAACTACAGTAAGGTTATCTCCTGCCTTTGTTCTTCTGCTTTTTAGTTAGTTGATTCAATAAAGCCTTATTTGTAACTGCTTCATTTTGCCTGCATAGGTTCTGGTGGCCTTTGGCTTTGTTGTAGTTTCACTATTTGTCTTTTGCTACTAGGTGAACTGAGTCCACAATCTCTCCATCTCATTTTCTCAAAATTTTTATTAAAAAAAAAAAAAGAAGAGAGAAAACAAAAGAAAAAGGAATGATTAACTTTAATGATGACAAAACCCTATATTCAAATTCTAATACTATATTATATTTCTTGTTTACTTTTTTTTAAGCCTTTTAAAATGATCTTAGCCATGTTAAAACCTTGGTTGTGGACAAAATTGAAGGGTTGACCATCCATTTGATGGCTTCCTTTTAGATGGTCATGAAATTGTAAATTGCACTAAATGCAGTATATAGTAGAGAATAACTGGTTTTAATCTATTTAAATTGCATTGTATGGCTTTCCATGGAAGTAAACCTGTACAAATAGATGGGCGTCAAGTTTGCAGAATTTTGGTGTATCTTGATGAAACACGAATCACATTATTTGGTAGACTTGTGCACACATCATTCAGATTAAATTTTGCATATTTTTATGGCATCTCAATATTAGAGAGATTTTTATAGTGCAGGAGCAGTGGTGGGGATAGTTCTTGGGGTTTGGCAATTTTCTGTATGTAGGATACAATCATATGCACTTCCATTATTATTTATGTTCGTACAAGCTGGTTAATTATATTGCGTATACTATGCTATTTTTTCTTTTACATTTTAAAAAAGAATAAAAAATTCTTAGTTTTCTGATAACATGTTTGATATTGCCTTATTTCTATATCTGTACTGTTTTTAAATATTCAGAAAACATTAGTTTCGGAAAAAGGAAAGAAATACAAGTCCTTCTCCTTTCCCTGGAATGTGGAAATCCAGTAACAGTGAGGAAGCAGGAGGTAGCAGCTCAAAACTGATCAAGCTGAGCATTGAGACCAGCACAAGCTATTGTGAACATCTATTGCTATGCTTTTGATTCAGTGGACGCCTTTTCCGTCAACAGTAAGGGAGGTTGTAGATAGGTTTTCTTTCTGTTAAAAGGTGAGAAACTTGCTCAACAAACAGTGTTTGGTGATTTGCTCCAATGACTATGAAAGCGCGTAAAGTTGCTCATCGTTTTTTTTTTTTGTTTTTGAATTATTATCATGACCTGTTGTAAATGTGTCTCCAACTTTCCATGTGTTCAATTTATCAAATTACCCTGCTTAAGTTTATGCATTCTGTAGGTACAATTTATGTTGTGTCTGCAATTGTTTCGGATCAATTACATATTTCAAAATGCATGGGGGGTTTATTGATGATGATTCTCTTGGTTCTTTTTTCACTATAATTTTGAAATAAATGCCTAAAAATGAACACTATAGCCAAAGCTTGTGGACCATCTAACATTACAATCACCTGATTGATCAAATGATTTGCAATTTGCATTGTTTTTCATACATAACATCGTGTTGTTGATAGTATATTAGATTCCAGTTGTTTCACTTTCTTGGGCAATTACATACGCCATGTGATTTTTCGACCACTGGAATTGAATCATGGTCACAGGAAAATGATATTATTAGGCTGCAGTTTAGTAGAAGTTTAGCATTGGCAGCTGATAGATATTGCTCAGTTCATATCAAATTAATATAAAAGACAATACATGTTATGTGGTATTTCTGGTGATTAGTTGTGTGATTATGATGTTGAACAATAGCAAGAATGACAAAACCCAATTAACATGAAGAACAATCCCATTCTCAGTGTGATTCATTTGTCCACCAAAGGTTTCATAATATGGTTCTCTAGTGCCAAAATTCTGAAACCCTTGATTCCCTCCACATATACCCATCTGGCAAGACTTAAAAAGCAAGTTTTTGGGCGGTTTTTTTTTTTTTTTTTTTTCAAAAAAGAAAAAAAAAGTTTAATCAAATGGGCGTCACTGAATTGATTTCGTAAAAAGTTGTCTGAGTCACATTGAATGCACATTAACAAAGTCACACAAGACGTCAAAATAAAGATTAACCTTGCATACATTACTTTTTAGCTGATGATCTAATACCAAATAGAGACTCTCAGTATATAATCTTAGTGATTGATTAGACTAAATGGAAGATAGTGTATCCAGTAAGGGAAATTTTCTCACTCTTGAAAAGGATGTATTGCATGCTTCTCAATTATGTCATTTTCTTATTTAATTATAATTAATTTTCTTTTTTAGTTATGACATTATTTTAATCATAACACATGAGATCTTTAGTTATACCTCATACTGTATTTAGTTATGACATTTTATTTATTTTTTTAGTTATGATTCAGAAAGTATAAAATTTTATAATTTTATTTTTTTAATTATAAAGTGCATATGATACACATCCCGTCTAATAATTCTTGATACTTGTAAATTTGATATTGAATTCTTTGATGTTCATCCCAGTGTTCATTTTGTATAAAACGAAATTAAGAAAAAAGTGTTTCTAATTCTTTTAATAATTTTTTTTTATAATACCTTAATCTATATAAACAATAAAATTTATTGAGAGCATGCATAAAAGATAATACAAACACACTCATATTATTAAAATAAGACAAAAGTACGACATTAGAAATACTTGCAAAGGTTACACTCATCTAAACAAACTAAGCAAAGTATGTACAAGCACTCCACACTCAGCTCACAAAAGAAAATATAATATTATCTAGAATTTTTTCGATGCCTCTTTCATTCAGAGCTGCTGCTTATATAGAGGGTTGAAGTGTAATTTGAAATTGCTTGAAATCTGAAGAGATAATATTTGAGATAAGATCACATGTGCTATTTAGTCACATGCTATATGATGAAATCGGAAGAGATAAGGTTTGAGAGAAGATCACATAGGATGTCTGGTTATCACATGGGGTATTTGGCTTTTGTTAATGGAGAGTCTTTGAAATCTTTTGTTTTTGCAGTTTGTCAGGAATCTTTACTCTTGTAGCTTATCATTTCGTGAAAAGTATTGTAGTTACATGTTATTGAGATCAATTCCTTGACATGTGTCTAAATAGTCATTGTCAAGATTTTGGATTGAAAACTGTGTTGGTGATGCTAGTAAACTGACAAATATGGTCGGTTTTTGTTTGGAGAATTATGGGATAGTTTTCAATACGTCTTGATCATCTTCAGATCTAGTTTTGTCATCTTCCATTTGAATCATTTTTATTTTAATTGCCCTCTTACATTTTTTGTTCAAGAATTGAGAATTTAATCTTTGTAATAACATTTTTTACTCTCAAATTATGTAAATCTCTCTCTCTCTCCATTTAAGTCGCTAATGCTACATGAATATGATGAACCATCAAATTAGATGAATGATTTAGTGGATTGATATTATGGCCTCATTTTTATTTTGACACATCATATCATATGAACACAAAATTCTCTATCTCTAAATATCTCAAAATTTTTATAATCACAATTATTGTATTATATCACCAGATTTTTATACAATTTCAAACAAAATAAAGAATCCTTATCCCATCGTAACGGTTATGATTGTTCTAAGACCAGACCAGAACATAACGATTTCGAAACAAAACATCCCTGACCATGACGGGATGAGAGAGGCTTTGGACAAAATGACAGAAAAATAGAGAGAAAACCTTCTAAGAACCCCCTCTATTTGAAAATTCTTATAAATGTCAAGACTCTTTTCAATACCATTTTATTTTTTATACTTTATTTTGTGAACCCTACTCTAAACCCACAATGATAGATTCAAACCGTTCCTCTCACAAACCTTGCAACAAAGACTATCTATGAACAAAATTAGTTTTATCAACTATCGATGAATAAATAAACAAATCATATCTTATTTTATAAAATAGACAATTTAAATTTAAATTCATAATTGCCGTCCGTTTTAAAAAACAACATATAATTTGTTCATGTCTAATGAAATTGTTTTTTTTACACATTAAACTTATAAAATGAACGATTCAAATAATCTCTAGATGGAGCTCACGAAATAAAATATGAAATGGTATGAAGAATAATGGTCCGGAAGGAAGCCATTTCCATAATTCGAAGGCAAATTACCAGCTTTTGCTATTAAAAAACATGAAAACATTTTGCTGAAAAACACACACAAAATATTATCAATGTTTCAAGTGACAATAGGATTGGCAAGTAGAAATTTATCAGCCATATATTTTAAAATTACGGCATCTCATTAATAGAAACCTTACAAATATTATCTCACAAAATACATGGCCCGCCTCTTTACAAAATAGAAAAATTGCTCCTGCCTAAAATAAATTTTTTTTTTTTTTTTTTCAATAAATTTTTTCGTTCCGGCACAGGTGGGGTTGTAAAGCCCAACTTGCTGAAACAAAAGCCCAATGGGTTGAAACAAAACATAAATTTCCAGACTAGGCATTGAAGAGAACAAGAAAGCCCGGTGACCTAGGTCCCCGGAATAGCCCTATTTCTTCAGAAAGCTCTCAATTTGTTCTAATGCCTGCAAAATGTGAAATCCAGTTAGCTGGAAGAACAGTCATTCTAGAGGGTGTTTCCAGAAATGCATTTAGAGAGAGAGAGAGAGAGAGAGAGAGAGACCTCAATCGCAATAACTGTTGGTGTGAGATTGCATACATCTATATAACCTAGCTTGGAAGCAATATCTGCATGATGAAAATTTTTACTCCAATCAGAAATTAGCACAAGTGCAAAATCAATATGAGGTAGCACGGATAGAAATTACTAAAAACAACCAAAAAATAGCAAGGGTGTGCATTATCATTCAAATTACTAAAAATTCAAATATAAAATCTTTCAGCCCGGGCCATGAAGCTTCCAAAAACAATTAGGTGTTAATCAAAACAAGAACACAGCCAAAAATAAAAATGATACACCAGTTTGAGCAAATCATACTTTCCAAGGAAACCCTAGCATTGGCATTTGCATAAGCTTCACTCCTCTCTTCCATAAGTGTAGATAAACGCGTGAAAGCCTACAGGTCAAAGTGCAAGAGATTGTCAAGAGAAACCAGCAGCAGCTAAAATTAAATATTGACATTCATAGTATCTCTTCTAAATAGGAAAGTTGAAAATGTCATCTTGGTATATCTAATACGATCTAGGAAGCACGGATACGGATATGAACACAGCAATACAATAAAATCTAAAGAAATGGGATACCAGCAGAGCTACAGCTAGGATACATTGAAAAGAAAAAATTATAATTTTTAATATTATATTATACATGAGCTCAAAGAATAGTGAGAAACCATTCTTTAGGAATTAAATATTAATTTAACTGCCAACAGTCAATCCACTTTTTTTTCTCGTGGATATGATAATTTGATAAATTTTGAAAAAGCAAAGTAATACTTTAATTTCACTATTTTCTTCTTTAATAAGATTTTAAAAAAAATAAAAAAACATTGAAAATTTATTATTTTAACACATACTGAAATAATATGCAATAATCATTACAAATTCAAATTCATAATAGTTTGGATACATGACCTAAAGTGATCCAAAAGTATCTGATACTTCTTAAAATTAACATAAAGTATCGGTTACGTTTAGGAAGTATTAAATTCATATTCATAAGTATCCGAGGAGTATCGGTATTAGACTCTCTTTTAGAAGAATCCGTGCTTCATGGAATATGATGGATGAAATGACCTACCTTTGAATAAGCATCACCTGCTTCTTGATGCAAAAGGGGCCGAGAACCCGTTCCTACAGCTGCAATTCTCCTTGCCAAGGCTTCTAATGGTACATCTAACCAGACACTAATCCCTTTTGCATGTGTTTCCTGAAAATAAAAATAAAACAAATAACACCACCTAAGCAACTAAGCAGCAAACTGAGAATCGAATTATCAAGGATTTTATTACTATGTCCAGTGTTGTACCAGTTGATGGGCCGAATAACTGCACCTCCACCTGTGGAAACAACTAGCCCCTGCGTCATAGTCAATTTCATAATACCTCCGTCTGTAGGGCAGAAGTTAATTAATGACCTTTTGGCTCCAATAATTGAAAGAGAGCATAAATAAATAGTAAACCACAAGAATACAATTGCATCATTGAAAATTAGTGGAAGCAGAATTGGTAGGATTTGCTTCTAATCTTCAAATTGTCCAAGCACTAACTAATCTTAGAGACTAGAGCTGAGGGATATTGCAGGCATATCTACCAGAAATAATCAACATATTTGCTTATACTATCTGAAGATCAGTGGTAATGGAATTAGTAGAATTTGCTTTTAGACTTTAAATTCTCCAACTATTAATTCTAGAGCTGAGAGAAAGATATATCTGCTGAAGCACGTCTGGTAATATGTAGCAGATCTCAGGGAAATATTTGTTTCTTAAAGTTACAAAGTAAATCTCAATGCACACATGATAACCAAGTATATAAATTTACCCACATAAGAGGACATGATTGTAAGACACCAGCCAAGTGTCCTAATCCCCCAAAAGTGGCTAAATCTTCACAATCAAAAGGGTGTTTATTTTATTTATTTATTTATTTGGAGGGGTAGGTATTGTCAATCTTTAGATTGTTTCTAAAAAAAGAGTATCAATTCATTATGAAAGAGCATGTTTGGTACAAAGGAAAAGATGTGCAAAGTGAAGAGAGGGAGGAAAAGAGGTGGGATTACAGCTTTCCTTCAAGTTATTTGGTAAGAGAAAATGAGAAGAGAGAGGAAAGAGGTGGATTTATGTTAATTTAATGTTTCACCCTCGTTTTATTTAAAGCAAGTAAGCTGTCAAGGGAAAAAAAAAAACATAATTCCATATTTTCAAAATTAGTCATCCTCTCTTTCTTCACCTTTCCACATATTTTTGGACTGCTAGAATTTTGTGATAAAAGTTACAAATAAGCAAATCAAATCACTTACTGCTGCCCCAATTATGACAACATGTTGGTCATTCATTAATACCAGTTTTTTAAAGAAATGCTGGAGAGGACAAAGGTGAATAGATTCTTCAGATTAAAAAAAAAAAATGTGACAACCAATACACATAGATGTAGGAATTCTACATGGCCCTAAAACTTGTGGTCTCAGTCTCTCGCCTGCCCTTGTTAGGCATACTGGTTTACACAGTTATCCATAATTAAAATTTGTCTTCATCAGTAACACCTAATGCATTTCAGGGGCCCCAGGCCAAAAACTTGATTGACTGGTGACGAATGACAAGATCTAATGATTTTCAATACAAACACCATTAACTTGTATATCTTTCATAAAGATATTAGACAAAAGCAAAATTTTGTTATACCCCTTGACATTGGGTAGTGGCCATGTCTAGCCCACCCATTTTAAAGCACAACACCTTGTCATATCCAATTAAAGTAGTTTCCTCATAGAAATTTATCATGTAGAAGACATATTACCAAAAGCACCATAAAAATAGTAGCATAAAACCAAGGGTTTGAAGTTAATAAAAAGACCAAAAAGCAGAGAAAAAATATAAAACAATTCACAATGACATGCTATTTAAAAAAAGAAAGAGATGAAATTAAAAAATAACTCGAATATAATGGGAAACAAATGTACTTGCTTCCATTTCATATGGTTTAGAAGGGCTCTATGAAAGGAAACAGCTAAAAATGAAACCCTAAGATTCAGGAAAAAATAAAGAAAAATGGAGAAATCAATGCCAACATATTGCTCCAATTGTGAAGAAACTGCAGCAGACATATCAAAACTCACAAACCTCATTATCTCTGAAGAAGCTCTCACCATATAGCTTAAAGATTTCAGCCACAGAAGTTCCCCCAACTGTCTGCTCTATCATTGCATCACTGACATCCACAAACATGATACACTCCAATGATTATTTAGCAGGAAGTACGTGTCAAGGAAGCTTCTTGGGATGGTAAATCTTGAATGTGCAAGAAGTGAGACCAGGGTTTCTTTGAGGAAGAGATCATTTGACTCATATGGAGGATTGTCTTATGAAATGGCACATTTCAAAGTCCTCCATATGACTCGAATGATGTCTTCTTAACTCTACTATTATTTTGCAAAGACAATTCAATTAACAAGCAAAATATCATTACAAACCAGTCAAAAATGAATAACCAAGTACATCTGACAAAACTCTGCCAATAGTTGTTTTCCCAGAGCCCATCATCCCTGCATTTTGCACATCATATAGTTAAATAAAAATCAATTCAAGTATTTGATCAACTAATTTCAGAGGATCTTGATAAGGAACTGACCAACAAGATATATACACCGTCCATTTAAATATGGTTCAATCTCTTCCGCCTTATTCTGCAATTTTAATAACTTCCAATAAGATGAATGCTGAAACTAACTAAGATGAACTAATCAGCTAAATGCCCTTCACAATTTCATGGCTATGTCAAGCTGAACAATTTAACAGGCGATAACGCATACAATGTCTAAGCATTAGAAACAGGTTGTACACCCTCAAAATCATAGCTTGTCATGAATTAAACATACAAGAAACCAGAAGAACATCATCTCATACCTTTAAAATTAAAGCTTCATCGAAAGACGGAGGAAAACTTCCAGATTGCAATACTGAACCTACAAAAGTGCAACTCAGATTAAACTCTTAGAACATAGGAGATTATTACTTGAATCACTACAGCAGAGTTGATTATTTGGTAATTTGGTTTGTTGGGTGTGTGAAAAATAGAGGAAATTCAACCCCTAACTTCAGCACTCCAATGAGAACAAGAAAATAACATCCCTTATTCAATAACATCACACCACACTTGCTTCAATGATTTTCATGAGAAAACATAAAACCACCAAAGTTCATTATAATTTCATAGCAAAAATAAAAAATAAATCCATAGTTGCTGAAGGTTAGCTGTGTTCAAGAAATTCTAGGCAAGAATCTAAATCTGATGGCATTTGGCCTAAAGGTTTCTCATGAGATGGAAGGTAAGTGGCAACACTCTCCTAGTTGGGTAAACAAAATCATTCATTGGTTTGTAAGAGAGAAGAAGAAGAAGAAAAATGAAAAAAAGGAGGTAAATGAATGAGTACATTATTGTAATATAGAAACTACTTGAGATGCGAGTTCCCTTGTTCTCTTGTTGCAAGGCTGTCACTTGCCATTGATCTCCATCGCAAGAAAACCTATGGTGCAGGTCATGATCTCTTTGCGCTTGACATTTTACCTATACCATTACTAAGTAAACTTTTGGTAAACTAAAATTCTAAAATTGGTTTTATTTTTATTTTTGGGGGCACTGCATGGTGCGATGATAAAAGCTCAAGCTACCAAGCTTGAGAACATAACAATCACTTCCACAAATATCCCATTGATTAGAGGAGAGACGAAGACCAACACTGGGTAACATACTTTATTTAGCTGCAAAGGCATTTTTAAGAGGTTCAATACGTTTAACTACAAGAGAAAGTAAAAATAAGTTTCAAAAATTATACCCATATCACAATGTATATTTTGGAGTTTCCCTTGCTCATAAATGACTCATTCTCATAGTAATGGTAATAAGTGATAATTAACTTCCCTGGACAGAATTAGGTGGTGCAAGTCCCCAAAAGTTAATTGATAATTACCTTCCCAGGTTCTATGTGCTCCACAACCGTAAAATTATAAGATTCTATAATATTATCAAACAGTATGAAAGGCATGCCCTCATCCTTTACAGAATGATTGTATTACAAATTTGTAATTACCTTGTAAGTTCTTATACGAACATGAGACCTTCAATGCTACACGTTTATGTGAAGTTGCAGTGGCAGTGGCAGTGGCAGTTCTTGTAGGTTGCAAATGACTAGAAATAAGAATCTGAAACCTCTTTTGCTCCCTAGATCTTCGAGAAAACTGCAACGAACCACTTGGTTTCATCACCATCTTCTCCAAATCAATCCATGTTGAGAATTGCAAGCTCTGTGCAAGTTTAACCTCCATTGCTCCACTATCTTAAAACTGGAAAGAACTTGAGTGTGGCGGAAATTTGGTCAACCTTCCCTGCAAATGTAGAACTTAAAGCTTAAATTTCATCAAACTCCTCCGCTAAAACCATAAATTGCATAATTGCATTGAAATCAGTTTGATTGTCAAAAGATTAAGGGGAAAAACGAAGGTTTTGCTGCTTACTGTGTTGATTTCCAAAAGAAAAACAATTCAGACAATTTAATCACTTTATTATGTTAGACTCTACTAACCTTTTTTTTACTGGAGAAGCTCCCAGATTTTTCTTTCTTCTTTTTTTAAATGAAAACAAAACTGTACCAGAAAAAGTTAATTTACTACAGAAAAATCAGTTTATTTTCAATTCCCACCTTCTTCAACAAACAAGCAGATCACAAGATTAATAAAAATTTAAAAAAAAAAAAAACCCACAAAAAGTCTCTCATAAATTTCAGTGTTTAGAGTCAATGTTCAATCTGCCAAAACATAGAAGCAACTATAGTCAAATCCTAAGAAATACAAACATTAAGGTGTGTCGTGTCCATGTATCCATATCGAACATGCATCCAAATGTGTTCTAATATTTTTAGAACTAGATACCCTTCGAACAGGTGATACACACGTGTCCCCCGCTCGTAAATAAATGAAACACATTATAAATTTGAAAGATAACTTACAATGATTAAAATCAAACTAATGTAAATTTATATCTATTAATCCCTCCTCTAGAGTTTTCAATTGAATTTGGCTTCACTCCAATGGACTGGACTGTCCAGTCAACTGGAGAGAAACCCAGCCCTTATAATTGAATTTCAGGAACTCTCAAGCATAAAACTTCTAATTTTATTGTGACCAGAGCTATTTAAATTATATATTACGAGATTTTGTACGCACTACTTTTCCAATATAGAATATAAAAAATGATTTTTTTTTCCTATTTTGATATTGATATTGAAATAATAAAATATCAATGTATTTGTAACGAAAAAAATGAATTTTTTAAAATTATTTTCATGTATATATATCAAATTATATATTTATTTGTAGTCTTATCACTGTTAACAATTGTCAGCATGTTCGTACACTATAAGTTGTCATTAAATTTATATTTTGTGTTCGAATCTAAGATTCATAAATGTTTATGAAGAATTACCAAACATTTGATCAATTTCCTACCTTTTCTCAGCTGCCAAACAAAGCAAAGTAGACGAAAATCCAAAAAAAAAATCAAACCATAAGGCTTTCCCCATAGATTCAAATCTTCAATCCATGAAAAAAATAACAGAATAAATCACATTTCGAATACAACTACATACATGAATCGGAAATACATACATTTACATAAGTGTGTATAATGCAAATGATCTTTTCAGGTAAACAAACAGTCTGAATAAATGAATCTTCACAGAATTAGGAAGATTCACATAAATAGAAATCCACGCAAAGGACTCTCACGTGCTTACCACAAAATCAAACGACGCAGCTGAGACGGCGCCAAACGGTGAGCAGAACCAAGAGCAGAGAGCTCTCTCTCTCTCTCTCTCTCTCTCTCTCTCTGCGTTTCTGTTACTTTCTCTCTCTAGAAGTGAGCTATTTGGGAGTTGGTGGCGGTGCGTGCTTCAATTGACTGTTTTCATTTTATATACAAGGGAAAAGGAATGGGAACGCGGAGAGGGTAGGTGGATGGTATAGGGAGTTTGGTGCACCTTGTGGTGGTGAGAGAGATTTGTGATTATGTGGAATTTTTAAAAAAAATAAATAAATGGAAAATTCAACTTTATCCATTAAAATTAAAAATCAAAAGGATCTTCGTACAGCAATGGTTTTTTCAGAAGGATAAGACTGAAAATCTTGCCAGCACATCCATAGCCTTCCACCAAAGCCCCTTCCGCAATGTTAGGTTTGATCATAAGATTTGGGAAAAAATTTGAAATGAAACATAAAAAAAAAAAAAAATTATTTATAAATTTTATTATGGAGAGTTATGTTATATATGGTCTTATTAAAAAATTTATATTCTCATAAGTCCTGTGAGAAATTTGTTGATACATTTACGCTTAATATTAGTTGTTAATATCATAAATAATAGTAAAACTATATATAGAAAATTGGATGTTACAATAAATCATATCTATATAAATGTAACGTAACGTGACACCTACATAAACGCAACGTGACATTTATGATTTATGGCAACATTCAATTTCCTATATAGAAAATTGAATGTTGTCATAGATCATATTTACATAAACGTAACGTAACGTGACACATATATAAACGTAATGTGACACTTATGATTATAGGAAATTGAATGTTACCATAGATCATATTTATATGAAACGTAACGTGACACCAACATAAACTAACAACATTTTTATATTCAATTTAAAAAAATAAAAACTCATTAAGTTTGCGAAACGTAACGTGACGTTACGTTACGTTTATATAGGTGTCACGTTACGTTTATATAGATGTCACGTTACGTTACGTTTATATAAATGTCATATTACGTTACGTTTATGTAAGTGTCACGTCACGTTATGTTTATGTAGGATCTTATGAAATACATTCCTATCTAAATAAGACTTGAGACTCTATAAGAAATTACACACAACTTAGCCTGTGTCTGAAAAAGAACTTAAATAAGTCTCCTTAAAAAAAAGTATATGAAATATAATTAAATTATATTTATATTTTATTTTATTTTATATATATACTTTTTTTTTAAATCTCTTTTTAAATTATTAAATCTTCTTAAAATATTACGTGATTATATTCTTTTACTAATTATTATTTTTAATTATTTGATATAAATAATTAATATTTTATTTCTTTATTTTATTAATTATATTATCACATAGTATCACGTAATTAGATTCCTATACTACAGAATGACAAGCCTTGGCAAATTGTGGGGCGGGAAGAAAGAAAGCGTTAGGATCCTCTGGGGTGATCTACTTAGAGTGATCTCTTAAAGTGAGTGACATAGGTTTGACACATGTCTCATTAATGAAATCAAACGTTGAGATTAATCCTCACCAAAACGACGTCGTTTTGGTGGGGGAAATTTTAAAAAAAAATGAGAAAAAAGAAAACGAAAAAAAGGTGAACAGAATGACAAAGAAGCTTCAGAATATATCATCATCATCGATTTTGATCTGTGAGACCAAAATAAATAAAAAAAGAAGATTAAATTGATTCGATAATGAGATTGATTCAGATCTGTATCATCATCATCATCATCAAAAGATTGAAGAAAAAATGTGAATATAATGAAATTGATTCAATAAAAAAGAAGATCAAATCGATTCAATAATAAAATTGATGTAGATATGTATTATCATCATTATTAAAAGATTGAAGAAAAAACGTGAACAAAAAAAAAAAAAAACCAGATTTATGGAGGAGAACACTTGGGCTATTTATTTGGCTTCTGCGTCATATATATATATATATATATGTATGTATGTATATATATATACCCAATCAAAACAAGCCTAAATGCCACAGATCTGATCTCCAAAAACAAAACCCAGCAAAATCCAACAGCAAAGAACTACAACGTTCAATACCCAATAAGAGGCAGAGATTGAAGATGAACTTACAGAAAAAAGAGCTTCATCGAATCGAAATTTGCAGAGAATTCTTCTATCAAATCAAATCCCTCCAAAACAACGAGAAAATTTGTAGAATTGATCGTACATTTACGATCGGCGGAGGAGGTCTTTCAGATCTCTACAGAAGCGGCGAAGCCATGCCTGTAAGAAGGCTGACTTGAACAAGGGCTGTTTTCATTATCATCATCAAGGGCTGACTCCCCCTTCAAGGCCTTATCAGAAAGCCAACCATCACTACTATTCAACTATGAGATTTCAAGAGGACATGAAAGAACAAGGAAAGAACAAAGCAAAATCAAAGCTTTGGTCCCTTCTCTCTCTCTAACTCTTCCCAGAACAGAGTGAAAGTGAACCCAGATTTTTTGTTTTTTTAAAAAAAAATAATTCACCAAAACGACGTCGTTTTGGTGAGTATTAAGATCAACCGTTCGATCATCCACTTTAGGAGATCACTCTAGAGGATTACTCTAGAGGATCCTTGCGCAGAAAGAAGTGGTCTACCTAAAGGCATTTTAGGACATTCTACTGTTGGTTAAGGACAATTATTATTATTATTATTATTTGATAATGGGGGTATTCAGATCTTGTGACTCTAAAATTAACAATCAAATAAATTTTTATTGGTTATTCTATGTGATTCGAATTTGAGTATGTAACTCCATGAATTTCGTTTTAATGATTTGAATTATTGATTTTGTTAGATTATTAGTATATATAATTCATAAAAGAAAAAATTAGATTGATTGATAATCGTAACATTTTCATTTTATCACATTTTTTCCGTAAATATGGAGAACAGATATGTTTTTAAAGATACAACATCTATTTTTTTGAGACAAACGTAATAAAATGAAAATATTACGATTATTGAATTGATATAATTTTTGTCATGGATGATATACACAAAAATTATTACAAAATAAATTATTTAAATTATTAAAACGAGACTCGTAATGGGCCACAGACAATGGCAACCTCAGGATTTATATGGATAGAGTCACTGCATAAACTTAAGTTCCAAAAAAAATTATGAGGAAAAAAATATTAAAGTAATTAACATTTGAATTTCTCCAACTTTAAATAGAATAAATTTTTAATAAAATAATATTATCTTAATAAAATAAAATATATAAATTTCTACAATTACATTTGACGAGGTGCCATTTTTTTGAATCCTTGCATAATAACCTCATTATCAATGGCATTAAATATATATATTTTTTATATATGTGATCAAGTAATCATTCAACTATTGATATTTCATTCAGTTTTGTTTGAGAATCGATTATTTTAATAATTTTTAATTTTGTGACTAAAATATGAGGTAAAAAAATTAATATATTTATGATGACTTTTTAATTTTTTATGAAAAAATATGCAAAAAATAAAAATAAAAAAAATCTTTGATTTTTTTTTTTGTATAATATGTTAGATTTTTTACTTTTTTAATAATTTTTTAACTTTTAAACCTTGATGTGAGTGGATTCTTATATATTCCCAAATGAAGCCGCCCAAAAAACCTTGATATGGGTGGATTCTTATATATATTTTGGGGATTAATTGGTTAATAACTAGTAAAACTTTTACCATTAAAAAAAAAAAAAAAAAAAATATTCAAATGCCTTTGGCAAGTTGATGGAGGGAATGGGACTCCATCTGTTGTCATATATTGTCGCCCTTGCTCACGATCCTTTTAAGTTCTCGAACGAAACCATACTCTAATTAGAATAGTTAGTTCGGATCTTAGGGGGAAAAAAATTTATTGGTGATAAGTTAATTTTTGTAGGGATATGACATTAATAATTGATGTGTTTTTACAATAAAAACATAATTAATAAAATTATTTAATGAGAATGATAAATTATTAATTTGAATTATTATTATTTTTTTGCCCTATTGCTGACATAATACCCCCAGTCGATCGTTAAAAAAGTCGTTAAATAAAATAATTAGAAAGTCACTAAAAATATGTTAGAGATGACACGCGATATAGACAAATAAGCAGATTAGGTAAATAATTAAATAACACGTAAATAAATAAGAGATGTTCATATCTAAATTTTTTATTTGGAAATTAATAGAAATGTTAACGCTTTCAAATCTTGTTTTCATTTTACTTATTTTTTAAGAAAATGAGAATTTTGTATATTGTTTCATTTTTTTTTTTTTTTTAAAAAAAGAGAATTAATTTTTAAAATAATTAAAAAAATTTTAAATGAAAAAGATTTTTACTTATTTGGAAATAAATTTCACCCTTCACTCTATCTCTCACCACTTTCCGATGACTCGTTGGCAATTGATAAGGGTGGGCAACGGTTTATTCGACTTGCAAAACCCGCCCAACTTACATATAAATAGGCGGTTTTGCAGATACAATGCGGGTGAATGCGATTTAGAATATGGCATGTTTGCGGGTTGTGGGCGAATTGCGGCTTTAACCCACACCCGTAGGAAATCGCCCGCACTTTTTTTTTTATTTTTTATAAAAAAATTTATTTTAATTTTAACCGTTAATTTCATTCATATATCCTATCTAAATATTTTTACCCAAAACAAAATACTTAAGATTTTAAATGATTTTACTTTAATCTGAATGAGATTGATAATCTAGTTTAAGATTTTGAAATATGTACTTGTGTTAATTTATGATTTGATTTAAGATTTTGAATGATTTGTTTGTATTACGAATTGATTTTGTTGTGTTTTTAATTTTATAAATTTTAATTCATTAATTATTAATGTTGGAGCATTTTAGAAAATGGGAGAAAAATGGCCCAAAATAAATATTTACAAAATAGGGAGAGAAAATAAAGGTTCAAAAATAATTTTTTTTAAAAAAAATTTAATCCATAAGCACGCAACCGCCAGACACCCATGAATCCTATTCGCACAAAGAAATCAGCCTCAAGGGACGTTCTGAGTTAACTTTTCTCCAAACCGTATAGATACGGACAAGTCCAAACCAAGCTACAAATCGTCTAAATCCAAACCGCGGAGACCGCTAATGTTGTGACCTTTGATCACCCCATGTCTTTTTTGGCGATACTTCGATTATCAACTTTGAGAACTACCTTCAGTCGCCTCTCACTGTCGATCACCACATCCAGCTATCTTTCACAGTCGGGCTTGGCAACTCACTATTATGTTTAATTTTTTTCTTTTCAAAACATTTTTATACACCAAACAACCTTTCTATTTTTGCTCTTTTTTTTACCGAAAAAACGAAAAAACTTGTTTGCTATTACAAAAAAAAAAAGGAACTGAGAACTCTAACAAATGATTCTGGAACTTTTATTAGGAGATTTAGTCAAAACCTTCTTATAATAAAATTTTAATATATTAAGAACAAACACCAAAAAAAAAAAAAAAAAAAAAAAAAATCTTGAAAAATCTAATACCTACCACTATTATTAAAATATTAAATTTTAAAATAATATAATTTTTGATTTACATGTCAGTTTTTAATAAAATTATTATTTTTAAAATCCTTTCATCAAGATCTATTAAATAAGATTCATATTGACTATGAAATTATTATTATTATTATTATCGTCAAAATTAATATAAACAATAACATGTTGCTTTATTTGACAGTAACATATTACTCTATCTGGCAGTAATAGGTTCACCGGCAATATTGTCTAAGAAAAAAAAATTTTACTTTGTCCTTACTCAATTATGCGTTTCTTCCTTAAGGGATTTATGAAGCGAAATAAATTTATGAACTGTTATTTTCACCAAACAAGAATCCAACAAAGAGATTTTGGTTAAATTTCTCCTTTTATTTTTTATGTTAGAGAACTCCTTATCAGTCTACTCAGTCATACAATTTAAAATATTATAACTAAATTAATCAATTTTAATTACACATTTTATATACAAATCACATGTATTAATTAAGTTAAAATATTTTTGTGTCATATGACAAAGATCATGATATCTCTATAAATTACTCTATAATTGAGCTCTCACATTAATTCCTTAATTACCGAATACCCAGAAGTAACAAATTTGTTTGATGCAATTTATTGAAATTGTTTATATATTATTGGCTTTTTGGCTTTCGAAGGTTATTTTGGTAATTGCGAGCGTGCCAATAATGATCAATTAGTCCTCACAGAAAATTAATTGCTAACTAATTATCAGACGATTGTGTTTTAGTTCTTTCAGCCTTAATGAAGAGGACTTTTACTGGTGGCTTGACTTACGAGAATTAAACAGATAATAATGAATTGAAAAACAATCGAAGTATTTCATTAAGATGAAAAGACTTACAATGATCCAAACTCAGCCTCGTAGAGGTTTATAGCAAATCTACTTGAAACTACTTCTATGAAACGAAGTGCAATCAGGAATTTTAAAGTACAGTAATGTAAATGTAAGACTGTAAATGTAAAACTGGAAAGGAAAAATAATTATAAAGGACTGATTTTTTGGATTTGAGTCTGGGCTTTTTTCTGGGGCCTTCTCTACTATTTATACTGCTCAAGGGTGACCATTGAATTGCACTTCCAACGGTCGAACTGCTCCTCCATGATCATCGATCATGTTGCCCCAATATTAGCTCAATTACACCATTACTTGCAGTTAAGCTTCCCTCCTAAATTTGAATCTGAAATGCGAGTAATCGTTGAAGCCACGTCGTATCTCTTTGTTGATCCGCTGCTACTCAGGTCTCTTAATAACCAATACTAACTGCCACATATACGATCAGGATCAGAGACCTGAATAGTCTTCCTATATTACCCTTATTTCGCCACGCGTCGAATTGTAATTGGCTTGTACAAAATATGTAGCCAACATATATATTTATATATTGAATTTGTTTGTGCAGAATGTTTGGTCTTTCGTTTATAATTTGTGAGGAAAAAATAATTTAAGAAAAATATTTGAAACCTAAAATTTACCCATAATAATATAGACTATTCTGTGTCAATTATTAATTGGTTTCAAAATCAACCATTTACTATCTAAATCCGTCCTACATTAGAGATGAAATTTTAGAAGTCATATTCTAGAGATTTCTTACATTTCTTATAGCTTAGATGAAAAAATATATATATTGTGTGAGTAATTTTCCGATCACACTGTCAACTCAGTGATCAACTGGAAAGAACTAGCAGAATAGATGACACCTGACTAACCTGCAACAGAAAAAGAAGATTCCGGCGGTGGTTCGTCCACCCGGGGGCACTCCGACGATCAAGTCAGTATATCTCTCAAAGATAATCAAGTGCTAAATTCACTGCTCAAAGCATAAATTGCCTACCTTAGACCCACGGGGGTGCCTCTCTTTTATAGTTTACTCAATCCTAGTCCCACTAGAAGCCTGACTTCTATGGACTCCCATTCAGTGCTTACTTTGGACTCTACAAGAGATAAGGATAGACTCCCTAAGAATACTATCATTATCTATCTTGAAGTCTTTCTTCATTTTAGGACTCTGGTCCCTTATCCGCTTATCTCGGATTCTGACATCTTCGGAAACAATCTCAGCAACACCGAAATCACCTCGGCATAACGACCAGGACACGTGGCACCTCGGCTGACACGTCGGCGTCACCTTGCCACATGTTGGTACTCAGAAAACATATCCCCACAACTGCCCCCTAGGTTCTATTACCTCGGCATTCTGAGGTGATGGAACCTACATCGATACTTCCTTCCAGTACGTCGGCTTACAGTATCTCAAACGAGAACATCATTCATAGGCCGACATGTCTTCTAAAAGATCAAGAACTCCAAGAGCTCCCTCATGCGTATGAGCTGTCTTATTCGTAACAATTCAACCGTTTCCAGCCACGCGTCTTTTTCTTACTGGATCGTACCAGACACGCGTTTGTAAGCCATCTTATTTCTCACATGCGCCGTCTGACGTATGGGTTCTTCTAGGTTTTCATTAATGATTTCTTTTGCCGCCGTTTCAAGTTTAATCAAAACTTTTCCCTCTTTTTCGTATCTTCACTTTGCACTATCGAGTTCTTTCTCTCTCTTGCCTTTCTTCCTGAATCCGCCATTGTTCCTGCTTCGAGTTCTGCAACTGCCTGCCTCCCTTCATTCTGGTGAAGCTCTCGCCGCTCTGTTACTTTTGTAACCGTCGCCTAACTTCGGCGATCCTCTTACCGGCTTCACATTTTTCTAGTAAGCCTTTATTCCTCTTGTTTTTAATTTCTTGATGCTTTTCATCATTCGTTGCCATTATTGTTCTGTTCGAGTTTTGATTTTGCGAATCATATATCTGAATGCATTTATTCAATGGCTTTGCTCTTGCCTATGTTTTGAATGTGTACTGTTCACCCATTTCTTGCATTTTTTTCCACTGATCTTGACCTTGTACCCCTTATACTTTCTATGCTCTTGATAGCCCACCTTTGTTCTTGATTCTGAAACTCATTCTTGTTTTCTGTTTTTTGTGTCTTTTCCAGATTCATGCTTTCAATCTTTGTTTCCACAGACTTAGGTTTGGGATTTGTCTATAGAACCCACACTTTAGGAGAAAACTGAAACCTGCACTTACCTAAGCGTTTGCCGAGGTCCCAATAACCCTTTTAAAACATCTTCTGAAACCCAACCTCCTTGATTAAGCCGATATCATGGGTATGTAGAAACATAAGGTAAACACCCCATCCAAACTAGAATATTTTAGACAGGAATTTGAAATCCCAGCCGACGTCCATCTGAGGTTGGCTGGGGATGATGACTCCATCATGCCTACTGACAACTCCATGCCCTTCCATGTAGTTGCCTTTATTGAGTGTGGACTTCGGCTTCCACTCAACATCCTGTTTCGCAAGATTCTCTATTATTATAAATTGAACCCCACGCAACTTGCTATCAATTCTTATCGAGTGATCAACGGTATCATAGCCTTAGCTAAATAGGAAAACGCTAGGATCACCTTAGCCGATATTCAATACTGCTATACCATATGCAGCCTTAACTTGAAAGAAAAAAGGCTACATTTATTATCTTAAGCTGAGGTCCACAGAGTTCAAAATCGTAGCCGACCTCCCAGACTCCAATAAGGGGGCTGGAGACGATTACTTCATTACCTCAGGAAATTGAGAGTTTGCTCCAGACAAGGACCTCCATCTCTACCCTTTTCCTCGATCAATTTTAGAGGGCAAGAGTAAGAGCCCAGTGTTAATACTTGGTTATTTCTTTTCAAGTCTTTAATACTTTACCTGTTTTCTAATGTCTGTTTTCCCTTGTAGCTCTCCGTCAACCACCAAAGAACTTTCGCCAATCCTTCATTCTCAGCAAGGATTTGAAGAAACTCTTGGACTTGCCAGTCCAAAAACAGAAGGCACCTCTGCTTCTCAATTTTATTCCAACATACAAGTCAGCTTTGCCTGACGTCCCTAAGAAAAAGAAGAAGAAAAGCCTTTCTCCACCTTCTGCCACAACTCTATAGATTGTGTCCACATCTCGAACAGATCAATGATCAACTTCTAATCCAGCAGAACAGCTGTCTACTTCGGCTCAATACCTGATCCCACCATCTCAACGCAAACGTCGTCGACAACTTGTTCTTGCAGCCGAGATGGGTCGCGCAAAACCAGTGGCCAAAGATCTCTTAGCCAATATCCCAACTGATGTTGATGCTCAATCAACACAAGCCCTGCCTCCACAGAAGCCGAAAAGAGTTAAGAAGGCTCAACCAAAGGCCAAAGTGACTTAGGTTGAGACTGAAGACACTTTGCCAATTTCCAAGCTGGCTCCAAGTGAAAAGGCTACCTCTGTCCCTACGAAGAGGTCTGTTGAAGCCCTTCCTTCTGAATCTACCAAGTCCAAGAGGCCGAGGTCATCTGCAACGATCGGGGTTTAAGAAGCCGGATGCCCCCTGGGCCCCTGAAATCACTTTGGAAGATAAGCCTGTAATAGCTAGTGATAGCGCCGACAATATAAATGTCAACGTTGCACTTAGTACTGCACTACTTCTTCCAGGCGACCTAAAACGAAATGCCGAATTCAGTGAGTACGAGAACTACGCTCTTATGCTTCAACGCTCTGTTCAGGTAAGTGTTGTTGCTTGGTACTTTTTCTTTCTTCTGCTTTATTTCATACTTAGAATATTTTCTAATATTTCTGTTTCCTTTCAGGCCATCCAGCATGCCCACTCTTTCTCAATGCAATCTTTTGAGAATCGTGAGAAACTAGCTGAGAAGATGAGGGAGGTCTCCGCACTCCAAAAAACCAATAAAAGTCTGCAACCAAAGATGAAGACCCTGGAGGACCATGCCGAGGTTGCCATCAAAGAGAAAAATGAGACCGGGGAGAAGGTCGGTGCCACGGAGGCAATAAACAAAGTTCTTCAAGCCCAGCTGAAAGAGGTTGAGGAAAAAGTGGCCCAGGCCCAGAGGGAGCTTCAAGATGCCCTAGCCACCAAGGAGGCCGAAATAAAAGATGCTGATGAAAAGGCGTATGTTTAGGGCATGGCCGATGTGACAGAGGCTTATGAAAAGCAAGTCAGGCAAGCATGCAACAAGGGTCTCTCCCTTGCTTGGATGACTTTGCTAAAAAAACTTGATGTCCCTGAAGACTCCTCCCTGAGGAACGTTGATGCCATTCCCCTGCCATTTCCTCCAACTCCACCTCCTAGTGAATCTGATATTAAGGATGAGGCCGATGAGGAAGTTTTGATAAGGAAACAAAAAGTGGCCATCGTGACCAAATCTTCTCCACAAAATGAGTAAGTCCTAGACTTGACTCAAGATGAGGATGGTGAAGAGGTTCCTGAAAATGCTATGGCTGAGAAGACATCGGCTGTTGTTCCTCTTGCCGACAAGTGCGTAGATGAAACTCTTGCAGAAATCGACGCCGAGCTCGCGGCGGAGATAGTAGCCAAGGTGGTTTCTCAACAGTTTTCTGAGGTCTTAACCCAAGTTGCTGCTGATGCTGAGGAACCTTAATTTTCATGTTTTTTCCTTCCCTTCTTGTACTTTTGTTTTGTTTTGTTTTTTTTTTTTTGAAACAATGTAAACTTTTCATGTGGCCGATGTGCCCTCTTTTATGTACAACTGCATCTGCTTTCCCTGAATGCTTGAATCTTATCTTCTCTTTATTGCTTTTGCATGATTCTATACTTGGAATATTCTGCATGTCTTTAACATATTCTTCCCTCTTTGTGCAACCTTCTTGGGGTGAATTACCTCAATTAACAATGATCTCGGTTTAACTTTAACTTGTAAATTGCTACAAATTTCAACAAGTGTTAAACAATGATCTCGGTTTAACTTTAACTCGTAAATTGCTACAAATTTCAACAAGTGTTAAACATAACATCGGTTTAACATCAACTTATAAATTGCTACAAATTTCAACAAGTGTTAAACAATCATTGCGGTTTAACTTTAACTTATAAATTACTACAAATTTCAACAAGTGTTAAGCAATGATCTCGACTTAACTTCAACTTGTAAATTGCTACAAATTTCAACAAGTGTTAAACAATGATCTCAGTTTAACTTCAACTTGTAAATTGCTACAAATTTCAACAAGTGTTAAACAATGATCTCGGTTTAACTTCAACTTGTAAATTGCTACAAATTTCAACAAGTGTTAAACAATGATCTCGGTTTAACTTCAACTTGTAAATTGCTACAAATTTCAACAAGTGTTAAACATAACATCGGTTTAACTTCAACTTGTAAATTGGTACAAATTTCAACAAGTGTTAAACAATGATCTGGGTTTAACTTCAACTTGTAAATTGCTACAAATTTCAACAAGTGTTAAACAATGATCTCGGTTTAATTTCAACTTGTAAATTGCTACAAATTTCAACAAGTGTCAAACAATTATTTCGGTTTAACTTCAACTTGTAAATTGCTACAAATTTCAACAAGTGTTAAACAATGATCTCGGTTTAACTTCAACTTGTAAATTGCTACAAATTTCAACAAGTGTTAAACAATCATTTCGGTTTAACTTCAACTTGTAAATTGCTACAAATTTCAACAAGTGTTAAACAATGATCTCGGTTCAACTTCAACTTGTAAATTGCTACAAATTTCAATAAGTGTTAAACAATCATTTATAACTCTTTGCCCCCTAACGTGAACCTGAGTTCCACTTGGGTTTTCATTATTCATATCTTCCAAAAACTACATTATGCATCTTTATAAGTCATAAATATTGAAGAATTCTGCTAGGATTTTATTGATGTTGTCGGTAAGAAACAAGAAACAACTAATGATAGAAGAATTTTAAATTACAAGTGTTCCAGGGTCTTGGCAATGTTTTGCCCTCATTATCTTCAAGCCGATATGCCCCATTGCCCAATACCGAAGTGATTCTGTAGGGTCCTTCCCAGTTTGGGCCAAATTTTCCCTCCCTGGGATCCTTCTTGTTGCCGACGATTTTTCTCAAGACTAGGTCGCCGACTTGAAATTCCCTTAGATTAACATTCTTGTTATAAGTTCTGGCAAGCTATTGCTGGTATGCTGCAAGCTGTATTGCAGCTTTCTCTCTTCTTTCTTCTAGAAGATCCAGATCTCGGGCTAAGAGTATATCATTAGTCCCGTTCTCAACTCCACGGTTCTGATCACAGGATGCCGACCTCAATGGAATGATCGCATGCCATAAGCCATGGCAAAGAGAGATTCCCCTGTTGATCTCCTCGGCGTAGTCTAATATGCCCAGAGTACATTGGGCAATTCGTCTACCCGCTTCCCTTTTGCTGCCTGCAGCCTCTTCTTTATCCCATCCAGAATTACTTTGTTGGATGCTTCTGCTTGTCCATTGCTTTGTGAAAAACTTGGGGTTGAAAAGTAGTTCTTGATCTTGAACTTTGCACAGAAGTTTTTGATCAGCTTACTGTCAAATTGAGTCCCATTGTCTGCAACAATTGCTCTTGAAATCCCAAATCTGGTGATGATGTTTCTCCATACAAAGTTCTTGACATCCACATCTCGGATCTTGGCAAGAGGTTCTGCTTCTATCCACTTTGTGAAGTAATCTGTTGCTACCAGCAGGTACTTCCTTTGCCCAGTTGCTTGAGGCAATTGCCCAACGAGATCCATGCCCATTGGGCAAATGGCCAAGGACTGGATACAGGGTTTAGGTCAGCAGCTGGCTGGTGTATCAAAGGTGCAAACCTTTGGCATTGTTCACACTTCTTCACGTAGGCTTTTGCATCTTTTTGCATGTAGGGCCACCAATACCCCTGGGTAATGGCCCTGTGAGCTAGTGATCTGCCCCCAGTGTGGCTTCCACAAATTCCTTCATGAATTTCATATAAAAAATCTTCAACCTGCAGAGGGTGTACGCACCTTAATAGGGGTCCAGTGAAGGACCTTCTGTAGAGATGTCCTTCTGCTGTCAGACTGAATCTTGTTGACTTTAATCTGATCTTGTGTGCTTCCTTGTTGTCATCTGGTAGCTTTCCTTCTTTCAGGAACGCAACAATTGCGTCTATCCAGCTTGGTCTCATGTCTACGCACATTGCTTCACGCTCTGTGATTACTGGTTCAATGCTCGGGCCCGACAAGTATTCAATCATTATTGTCCTTGCTTTTCCTGGTTGTATTGCACTAGCTAGGTTGGCCAATGCATCGGCATGGTTGTTATCATCTCGGTTGACTTGAAGCAGTCTACAGTTCTGGAATAAGGCCACCAGCCTAATGACCTCCTTTGCGTAGGCCGACATTCTTTCATCTCGGGCTGCGAACTTGCCCGTTGTCTGGTTAACTATCAATTGTGAATCACAAAAAACTATTACCTCATCTGCTTGTACTGCTACTGCTAGTTTCAGTCCTGCAATCAATGCTTTATATTCTGCCTCATTGTTTGAGGCCTTGAACCCCAATCGAATGGACTGTTCTAATATTTCTCCATCTCGAGATATCAGTACTACTCCTGCCCTCGCTCCTTGTCGGTTTGAACTCCCATCAACAAATAGTTGAAAGAAGTCGCCGATGTAAATGCTGCAGGGTCTGGGTTTCTCTTCTTTCCTTTGTTCTTTAGCCTTTGGCTAGACTTCTGCTTGCTTGTTTGGACATTGTCTGTCTTGGCTCAACGGAGCCCGATGTTCGATGGATTCTGGCGTGAACTCGGCCACGAAGTCGGCCAAAACCTGGCCTTTGATTGCAGTTATGGGCCTGTACTCCAGATCATACTGGCCTAGGGCGACTGCCCATCTGGCTATTCTTCCTGTTAAGTCTCCCTGCTGAAATAGTGACTTTAATGGATGCTTTGCAGTATCACAATTTTATGGGCCTGGAAGTAATGGTTCAACTTCTTTGAAGCCATTACTAGAGCTAGTGCCAATTTCTCTAAGGGTAGATACCTTGTTTCTGCGTCGGCTAAGGTTTTGCTTACATAGTAAAGAGCATTTTGCTCCCTTTTTTGTTCTCGGATTAGTACTGCACTTATCGCATGTTTTGAAACTGCTAAGTACAGGAACAGCTCCTCCCTAGGTTCTGGATTCGAAAGAACTGAAGCTGTGGTCAGGTATTTCTTCAAATCTGCTAATGATTCTTCGCACTCCTCCGTCCAAAGAAAGTCTGTGGCTTTCTTCACTAATTTGAAGAAAGGTTTGCACTTGTCTGAGCTTTTGCTTATAAACTTGTTCAGGGCTGCGACCCTTCCAGTTAGCATGTGCACCTGTTTTGCCGACGTCGGGCTCTTCAGCTCTAGGATGGCCTTGATCTGATCCGTGCTGGTCACCAAGTATCCTAGAAACTTACCAGATCCAACTCCAAATGCACACTTTGATGCATTGAGTCGGAGCCGATATGTTTTAAGGATTTCAAAGACTGCTTTTAGATCGACGAGATGACCCTCAGGCTCCTTGGTGTTAACGACCATGTCGTCAATGTAGACTTCTACTGTTCGGTCAATCAGGTACTTGAACATCTTGGTTACCAATCTTTGGTAGGTGGCTCCTGCGTTTTCAATCCAAAGGGCATCACTCTGTAGCAGTATAGCCCTTTGGGAGTGATAAATGCAGTCTTCTCTTCATCCGCTGGGTCCATATCTATCTGGTGATACCCCCTGTAGGCATCTAGGAAGCTCATCCTTCTATGCCCCGAAGTGGCATCCACTAGCTGGTCAATCTTGGGTAGAGGGAAGCTGTCTTTGGGACTGGCCTTGTTTAACCTGGTAAAGTCTACGCAGACCCTCCATTTACCGTTCTTCTTCTTTACCACCACTGTATTGGACAGCTATATCGAGTAGTGAACTTCTCTAATGGCCCTAGCCTCCAGAAGTCTGTCTACTTCTTCTTCTACTGCTTCGACGTGCGTCAATGTCGGTCTTCTAGCTCGTTGAATTACAGGTTTGGCCGACCTGTCAACATTCAGTTTGTGGCAAGTGACCTCGGGGTCGATGCCAGGCATTTCGTAAGGTGTCCAAGCAAACACCTCAATATTTGCTCTTAGAAAAGCTTCCAACTCTCTTTCCTCTTCTTTGGCTAAGCCCGAGCCGAGAAGAAAGAAGCGTTCTTCATCCCCATCTTGGACGAGGATTTTCTTCAGTGCCTCTTCGCTCTTCTCGACTGGTTCCTTGCCGATGTCTTCTAGGACTTCCATCTCCTCATTTTCAATTTCTGCCTTTTTTGGCTTTCGTATGCTGCAAGTAGATTTCATTGCTGCCATGGAGCAATTCTTCGCCTGCAACTGATCGCCCCTGACTTCCTCTATCCCATGCTCTGTTAGGAATCGTAATAGTTGAAGCAATGTTGAGGAAATTGCCCCCATTGCATGCAACCATGGTCTTCCCAAGATAATGTTGTAAGGGGAGGGCGTATCGATGATGGTGAATTCTGTCTTGATCTTCCTGGTGCCAGCCTGCACCTCTAAGTTTACTGCTCCCAGTGGCCATGTCGGCGTTCTATTGAACCCAACCATTGGGCCATTGGATTGTTCCATGTCGTCCAGGTGAAGGTCGAGCTCCTTGTAACATCGGACGCACATGATGTCACAAGAGCTGCCTTGGTCAATCAGGATGCACTTCACTTGGCACTTCCCAACCTGGAGGGATACTACCAAGGCATCATTATGCAGATGCTGGACCATCTCTAGGTCGGCTTCAGTAAAGGTTATCATTGGTCCCTAGCATCCTTCTGCTCGATGTCTTTTCTCCCCGACTTGATAGACATGCTGTAGGTGTTTTACCTTCTGGGTCTCCCCTCTGATTTCGTTCTCGTTGACCTTTGAGTGAATTACATTGACTACCCGAGGTCCTCCCGCACTGGGTTCTTTGTCTTTGGGGAGGAGCTCTTGGTGCTTGAGGCAATCTTGCATGTTCTTCTCTTGTTCTGGCCTCGTCGACTAGATCTCTCAGATGGCCTTGCCTTACCAAGTCCTCCAAGTGTGCTTTCGGGGCTGCAACCACAGGTTGTGTGCCCTCTCTTCATTGTGGTACACAAGGTTCGCGAATGCTCCTCTCCATGAATTTCCCTGGTGCCCTTGTTGGTGCTCTGAAATAGGGTTGGTTCCGAATTTGTTCCAGGACTTCGTGAATTGGGACCCAGAACACAGTCGTCACTGCTTGTGCAGCCCTCAGTTCTGTTTCATGTTTGTTCGATCCGTTGTTACCTCAGCCTTGCTTCGGCGAGCCGTTTCCTTTCTCTTGCTTTATCTCTCTAGTCCCCGATGTATCTTCCTCGGCTCTGGCATACTTCTCGATTCTCGTCATGAGCTCTTCCATGCTTTTTGGCAAAGTTTTTGCCACTGTTGTCTTTCAGGCCGTTCTTGAATGACACGACCGCCACTTCTTGATTACATTCTGGTATTCGGTTGAATACCTCAAAGTATCTTTTTGCATAGGCCCTAAGGCCTTCATCCTTATTGATCTTCAGAGCAATCAGTGCGTCCACCTTAATGGCTGCAGCTTGTTTGTCACGAACCTGGCCACGAACATCTGGGCCAGGCCTTTCCAAGTCTTCACGCTTCCTTTTGGTAGTTTGTGGAACCAATCTGATGCAATCTCCTCGAAGGATGAGGAGAACACTTTGCAGAGCAACGGCTCGTTCCCACTATATAGTGCCATTGAGTTCAAATATAATCCGACGTGGAAGTTGGGGTCTGACTTCCCATCGAATATTGAAACCTCGGCATACTGAATCTCTTCGGTGCCTCAAACCTGTCCATTTCCACCGAGAATGGTGTCCTCGGTTTATCTAGGGAATTTACCTCAACTTCGGCATTCTGTTGCTTCCTCTTAAGGTAATCTCTTAAGTCCTCTTTTGTCCTCCCAAGAGCTCGGCTATCTCCTGCTTTCAGCCTTTTTGGTGCACTACTTTCAACTTCGTGGTGAGTCCTCTTCGACCCTTCTCCATGAGTTATGTCAAAGCACAGCGCCTGCCCCTGAACATGCCGATGTCCCTTAGGGTCTGCCTCCCTTGTATGATGCGTCCTCCGTGATTCTCCTTTTCTTGACTCCCTTTGTCCAACCTCCCTGGAAGGTCGGTGAGAGTGTCTTTCGCTCTCGTTGTGCTGAGGGGCTACGGGGATTGTTCTCTGCCCTCCCTTCTGGGCATTGGCTGCTGGAATCGGCGTGTCCTGCAGCGGGAACGGTGGCTGCATGACGTTATTTTGCATCATGAAATTGACAACCGACTGTAGGTCTACCAATTTGTTTTCCATCTCCTTCATCTCTTCATCCCTCTGCAGGCATCTATCCTTCCATACCTGGAGGTCGTCTTCGTTGTAATAGCCACTTCGATCTGGTTTCTTTGGTGCGTCGTTAGTCTGGCCGACGTCCTTCACTCCGTGATTCTGGTCACGAGTTTCTGCGTTGTATTCGTCTCCTGTGACATCAAGGTCAATAGGTCTCCCACTCCCAGCAGGAGTTTCGTCCCCAATCTTTTCCTTCTGTCCGTTGTTGGCCATCTATTCTCCTATCTTTCCCACAGACGGTGCCAAACTGTGTGAGTAATTTTCCGATCACACTGCCAACTCAGTGATCAGCTGGAGAAAACTGGCAGAATAGATGACACCTAGCTAACCTGCAACAGAAAGAGAAGATTTCGGCGGTGGTTCGTCCACCCGGGAGCACTTCGACGATCAAGTCAGTATATCTCTCAAAGATAATCAAGTGCTAAATTCACTGCTCAAAGCATAAATTGTGTACCTTAGACCCACAGGGGTGCCTCTCTTTTATAGTTTACTCAATCCTAGTCTCACTAAAAGCCTGACTTCTATGGACTCCCATTCAGTGCTTACTTTGGACTCTACAAGAGATAAGGATAGACTCCCTAAGAATACTATCCTTATCTATCTTGAGGTCTTTCTTCATTTTAGGACTCTAGTCCCTTATTCGCTTATCTCATATTCCGACATCTTCGGAGACAACCTCGACAACACCGAGATCACCTCAGCATAACGACCAGGACACGTGGCACCTCGGCTGACACGTCGGCGTCACCTTGCCACGTGTTGGTACTCAAAAAATATATCCCCATATATATATATTATTTAAAAGTTCAAAGGGAAGTGACTTTTTTATGAAAGAAGTTTATGTCCCATCTCCAATCAGATTTGGAGAGTATTGTTAGAGTATCAGCATCAGCAACGCTACAATAGCTTTGAAGCTATTGTAGAGAGCAGAAGTGAAGAATATGTGCTCCATCAGACTCGGTATCCCGTTCATCCATTTTGCCAATGCTACAGTGCCTCAATTGATGAAGTGAGCTACTATTCATAGGTTAATCAATTTTTTATTATATTTTCTTTTGGATTACTTTTGGAATGTTTATGTTTTGACGTTTTTGGAATGTTTATATTTGGATGATTGAATCCCAAATGGCTTCCTTTTTTATGTTTTTGGAATGTTTATGTTTATGTTTTGATGTTTTGATGACTTCATGTTTGGATGATTACATCCCAAATGGCTTCCTTGTATGTATGTTGTGGGAAGCAGAACCGAACTAGAGAAAAACCATGGGTGGTTGTCCCACCGGATGCCCCATCGGACATTCCACAGGTCAACCGATTCACCTCTTGTGTTGCTGTTGCTCAGCCGTTGTTGCTGTCTTGGGCCTTATTTTATACCTATTTTAACATCATTTTGCACTTCAAAAATATGGTTAAACACAAGGAGAATTTAAGGATTATAATGATTGAATTAAACTTTTTTTTTAGCAATCCCAAATATATTGTAAAGCAAATAAGATTAACAAATTAATACTACACTGGTTCTGCTATAAAAATATCATCCTACTAAAAAAGAAAAACTCTCCTTTAGCTTTGCACCTTCATCTATTACTCTTCTCTGAGGGATCTGGTTGTTGTTCTATTCCAAAAAAAGGGGAAAAAATGGTATCTCATTGGTACGAGCCTCAGTTATTGTTCATTTACAGTGGTAGATTGGAAGAACATATAGGAGGCTCTTTAGCATTGGACATTATTAATTGCTATTGATTAGTTACCTGTCATTTTAGCAGTGATTACATGGTATCCCATTGGTACAACCTGTAGAAGCTCTCCAAAGTAAGCTAGGGATGCACAAAATTTGGGAAGATAAGCAAGTGGTATTATATATATAGCAGATTTAAAAAAGTTGTGTACATATTACATTCAACAGGTATATCAATACCAAAGAACATTCAATTTCTATAAATACGCAATAGCATATAATGTATCAAATAGAGTTTCAACAGGAACATGTCAATGTATTCATCTACTACTGCACAACAACTTTTGCTGATGAAAAGAGGTGCAACGACACTCCAGAATCCCAAAACATACGAAATAGCCACACAAGAATAGAAAAACAGAGGTTCTTTGATGATCCCATTTTCCTCTAAAGAATAAAAAATAATATTTTAATGAAATAGAATTTTGGAATAGAGAGTTTGATGGAGTGTGTATATAAAAAAGAGACTAGCTAAAATAAAAAAGCAGATTTTGGGTTATAATTTGACTCAAAATTTGTTGAGGCTGGTGCGGATGCTCTTAATATGTGGGGGACTCTATTCTAGTCCTAATTTGATAATTCAAACTATTCAATATATAGAACACGTAGAATATATTATTCGTATAAAAAATTAAGTCAATTAAATATCGATAACCATTTTATTAAATCATACTTGTGTCAGCCTATTGTTAAACATAATGAACTCCTCTTCATACATTCATCTCATCATATTCATTATACTCTTTTTGTGGATCCTAATTCAAATTCACATAAATGATCAGAACCGTCTATCTCATAAATCTCGCAATAAAAGTCATTAATTTCATCGGACATATATAATCACAAAAACCAATCACATTTTACTTTTAAAAAATAAATGACAAATATAATTATAAACTTAAATCACCAATCTTATAAAATAAAATACGATATGTTCTCGTGTTTATAATTATTTGATAAAACTAATTTTTTACAATGGATAACTCTTATTACGAATTTTACGAAATATACAATTCAAATGCGGATGTATGGACGAGTATAAGAAATGTTAGAGACCCACAATTTAGACCTTAAATTCAACTATAATAATGTGGTAAGGAAGTGGAATCCTATATTGAGTATATAACAAATCAAAAATTGATACCTATCATATCGCATCATTATGTCGCAAATTAAAAAAGCTCTTTTAGGAGTTTCAAACATTTTCCTTTTTAAATATAAAGGGCATGTTTAGTTTGTCTCTCAAAATATTATATTTTTAGAAAAAAATTCTAAAAACATGTTTGATTGAAATTTTTTTTAAAAATAATTTTTAAATTACTTTTTTCTCTACTACACATTATTTTTAAAAAGATATTCACATGCAAAAAAAATATCAAATCATCACATACTTCAAAATTATTTTTAAAATATATAATTAAATAAAATTTTAAATTTTTTAAATTCTCTCTAAAAAATTATTTTTAAAATAATATTTTAAAACACAAATTAAACAAGGCCAAAATTTATAATTTAAACCAATTATAAACAAATTCAATCATCTTCCCACTATGGGTGGTAGATATATATACAACTCTCTGAACATTTGGTAACCCACGTGGAGGGCGAAGGGGGTAGACGTATATATCTATCGCTCCTGCATTATTGGCTGCATGAAAAATACATGGATGCAGGTACATCTCCCTCTTTCTTTTTCGTTTTTTAAGTTGGGTCCAACTACAGTACAAAAAAAATGGTTTTCTTATATAATACATAAAAGTGAAATATCACTCTCAACGCACTTTATCCACCGGAAAACACCGGTTTTGCAGGGGTAAGTCTCTCTTTTTTCTTTTTCTTTTTTTTTTTTTTTGAAAAAAAAAAGAAAAAGAATAAGGAGTCACCTTTTATGCAATGGGTTTTATATCAAAATTGTTTCAAAACCTGGGAAAGAAAAAAAAAAAAAAAAAAAAAGTTACACTAATTTTTTTAAGGATTTAAAAAATAGAATTTTTTTTTGATTAGATTTGAAAAATAGATTGAGTTTTATAAAATTTGATGTAATTGTATTAGACTTCTTTCAAAATTTAATTTACATAATATTTAGTGCATTTATTTATAACATTTTGTTAGTTGTATGAATACAAAAATTGACGTTATTTCTTTAATATTGAAATATTATTTTATCCTTTTTGTTTTCATACAATCTACATTAATTACAATTGTTTTAACTTTCCTAAATGAGAGATTGGTGTAATTATATTAAACTTATGAGATTTATTATATTTAGTAGTAAATAAACTCACAACAAATGATCAATAGAGTCACATTAAGTTTTAAGTTGTCCTATTAAAGGTAAGCATAGTTCAATTTCATTAATTTAAGAGTAAACCAATGATCAAACGACCAAACTACCTACGGATTCATAAAATTTTGAAATCAAATCATAAAAATCTTATAAACAAATCAAACTGAACCAGTAAAATGAAGTTCAATCTTGTTTGGAATCACATTTTTCACAAAATATTACTCACAATTTATTTGAATACATATGTCTACGTATGGCAAACGAAAGTATTTTAGATGATTGTTTAGAACTAATTCAACTGTTATACAAAATCACAATTCTAAACATATAGGATTAACAACTTATGTACAAAAATGTAATACTAATCAAGTGGGTGTCTACAGTAAATAATAACTTTTATATATATATACACATACATATATAAACAGATCAATTCGGTTCCAAATCATAGTCGTAACTATAAAATTACAGGCCAAATCGTGAACTATTATTTGCCAATTTTAAAAATTAAGACCAAATCATGTATTAAAAAAATAAATCAAACCATGCGGTTTAGTTTACGATTGAACGTTACTTACTATTCACTAAACAAACTTTAAAGTTGTGTAATCAAATTTAAAATTAATTTTAAGTTATACAATACTAAGTTATTTTACTAATAAAGTTGTGTCTTATTACAAGAAGTGATAAGTAGATTAGTAACAAATAGTATATATACAAAAATTGTAAATATAATGAAATATTAAGTGGTATGTAAAGTCACAATGCGTGATAAGTAGAATCAAAACCAATTGTCACACTCCCAAATTATTACAATAAATCCCATTTTTATAACAGAATGTTAATGGAAATATTATGCTTTCATTTATCAGAGTTTACATTACAAAAGATGACACATTCCATATACATTCATAAATGTACATTCTGAATTTATAGCATGTAATACCAGTTAATGATCAATAAAAATAAGTACTCTACGGGCTTACACATTTTCAAGACATTGCTTGGTTACAACAAAAGAGAGTGTCATAAACTCTGTGCATATAAAACTCTTGGCTTGAATAAACATTAAGTACAAAACAACAAAATAGAGCATCCAACTCTTAGGTCCTCCCAAGCTACATTCTTGGAGGAAGCATATCACCGGTACCTAAAAATGTTTTCCCAAAATAGGATGAGCCAAAACCCAGCATAAACAATTTAACACAATATATGAGAATTAACGAGATATAAGCATGATGCACATTTTCATTGTTCTACAACAAAATCTTTATAACTTTCTCCAAGACTATAGTGTGCCAAACTTACATTTCATTCCATTCATTTTAGTCCGATATATATATATATATCAACTACTTTTAATCTGCTCAACAGAGGATACACCTTACAAGCCTCCAACAAATTAAAGTCATCACACAATACATTCACTTCTCTTTGCCATATTACGGAAATTTCGTTCGCGGGAATCGGCACCCATGTACACAAATGGTTTTCGGGACTTTCACCCTGGGCACACAGGCCAACTTAATTCAATGGAGTCCATCATTTTTCTTCTTCTCTAAACATAGAGTACATCCCTTTTCTCCTTCCAAATATCATACATAAACAATGTCTATCATTTATAATCATATTCAGCCCAAAACAGTTATCTCTAAACAGATATACAATCTTTATAATAGATAATTCATCAAATTTTCATAGGTGAGTGATTAAACAAATCCAACAACATCATTCATGTATACATCCTCTCAATTTCACATTCCTTATCCCAATTTTATTATTTGTACAAAATAATTATTCAAGATATTTTAGGGCAAAGCTCCCAATTTTTCCAAATATTAACCCCAATGCCAAAATCAATTATTTTGACACAAGATAACCTCATATCAAAACCCTATAACCATTTATACAACACACCATTTTCAAACCCCTCTTTCAAACTTTGACCCAAATCCTAGATTTGCTCAAAACATCCTCAAAATCTTACCAGTTTCATCCAACAACCTATAACCAAGTTAAAACTCATATTAAGGTTTAGAGAGTCCCTACTTCAAGTTTAGAAGACTAATAGAGCAAGCACAAAACTCCAACTACGCCGAAACCAAATTTCAATCGGTTCAAAGTGAAGCTCCTAAGATGCTCTACCCTTTTTCCAAAGGCACTAGGGCAAGGAGATCAACGGATCAAGGAAAAGAGTAGAGAGAGAGAGTATATTAGAGAGAGAAGGTCTCACTTTAGGGTTTTTAGAAAAAAAAGATTTGAAAAAGTGATGTAAAAAGTCATTTTCGTGATTTGATATACGCACAGTCCGCTCGAGTGGAAGAGTTGGCCTTTCGGCGTCGAACCTAATAAGTTATTCCGCTCGAGCGCAAGAAGAGGCCCGCTTGAGCGCAGAATACACACCTCCAGTACTTTTGCAGACAACGGACAAACCGCTAAAGCGTAAAAAGGGACGCTCGAGCACCCATCTGCTCGAGCGTAGGAAACGCCGCTCGAGCGTGGAAAACACCCTGTAGACATCCCCGAACATCCCGGGAGGATGAATCCCGTTTTGTTCGTCTGTGGGTCTACTACAGTTCAGGACTCAAATTGTCACGGTTCTTAATCTGAACCAAAGAGTCCAAATCCGGCAAATCGTTTTTGAGAAAAAATAGATTTTTGAAAGAAATGCCAAACATAGACTGCTTTGCCAGATACAGAGTCGCCACCTAAATATTTTTTATGGGGGAATTTAGGAAACTCTGACTTGGTCCCAAAGGCCACGTGTCCGTCATCACCAAGTTGCCTCGGCTCGGGAGCTTGGGTACGATTAGGGAAGGTCAACTATGAGCACCCCTTCTCGCTCGATTCGAAGATCGGCCTCTACTAACCGTGATATCTTGTTTTGAAAACATTACATGCCCTTATTCCGGTTATTAGCCTAGAATTACTATGTTATGCGCGCAGCAAACAAGTATAGACCGAATCGCCTAAATTAGAACAAAACATTTCATGTTTGTTTTGAAAAATGGTTTGCTACTCGCAAGTAGGCTAAAATGCAGGTTTTGCCACCCTCGAGTGGGCTTAAAACTCATAGTTTTAATGCATTATTCCAATTTAGGTAATTCAACCTCCATCCACAGGCACTCAAGCAGTTATATCACATAAGCAGCTAACCTCATGGTAATCATGCTATGATGGCAACATTCACACTCATGCGGTATGCTAAAGCATAAAAGCTTACCTAGTACTCCGTGCCAAAACAGAAACTAGTTAGTAATCATGCATGATCCTAGTTCATGTCAAGATGACTAATGCAACACATACGAGATGCAACTATGATAGGCTCAGCTATCCTAAAGAATGGCATGTGAAATGTTACAACTAACACGTATTCAATTTGGAATTGAAATACAGATGCAGTTAGAGTAATGCGCCGAGCCTAATGCATGCAAGTCAAATGCATGGATGCACGCATGCATTGCATAAGGTATGCTAATTTAAATATGTCCTAGTCTACCATCATAAGCAGATAAATAAAAAGGAAGAAAGACGTGGGGTTGGAAGACATGCACACACTCACACACGCTTATTACAAATACGCTCTCACTCGGAGGGACCAAAAGAATTATACAGTACAAATAAATAATTATAAATTAATTATTACAAAATTTCTAATTTCAATTAACAAAGTAAATGCAGGGGGGAAAAGGCCACAGCCCCGCCTTGGAATGCGTGAATGATGCGTGTTCGAGTCCGTCTCTCCCGGAAAACCTGTACCATGCCACTGCTGCCTCTGTTTACACTGCCCAGCTCTTCTGAAGACTACAAAAATCTTGGGATGGGCTCTCAGCACATTGTAGAACACCACCGGCTAGAAGGAATGGCCATCGGCCATGTGAAATGGTCACCGGCCATTTATGAAGTCATCGGCCATTCATTGATGGCCGGTCGACACTAGAGATGGCCGACCGGCCAAAACTTCCTGCAGAAACTGGTTTTGACAGCAGCAGAGGGCAAATAGTGTATGGCATGGAATTTTAAGCAAATGTAAGCATGGCCACACTCCCTATCATGTAAGGAACTCAAGGAAGCATGACCCTCGGCTCTCGGGCCATCAATTAGGCATGATGGCCTAAGAAGCCAAGCTTGCCACTTAATGTGAAAATGCATGCGACAAACAAATGAAAGCCAACATCCTATCATATTGGGATCAAGGGCATCGACGTCCGAGGGTTGAAAGGTGTTACATCACTTGAAGTATGAACGCTTCTCAATCCTCACGCTTGGTTTGACACCCCAAACCAAGCAAAATGCAATGTATGCAATAGAGCTTCAAATACACCACATGACTCAAACATGCAACATGATGCTAAAGGTACAAGGCATGCCAAATGCAAGGTAACCTAAGCATTCAAATGTCATGCATTACATCCTATCATACAATGCAAGCATGAAACCGAAGGAATGCAATATAATCATGCAATGATGGACCTAAAACACAAAGGGGCAGACCTCAGCCCACCCCCAAAACAGTGACAAAAGATGTTCAAAATGATGGATAAAGACTCATGTAAGCATGCACACCAATAGGCTCAAGGCTAAGGCATAACAAAGGAGCATTCCTCTACCACTACCCCAAGCAAGCATGGCATGAGCTATACAACTAAGACAGAGTTTTAATGCATTAAAACAAGTCCTAAAACCCAATGTTATGACATCTCAAATAACCCAAACGCATAGGCATACGCAATGCTCATTTCAAGGCATAAAAGGACACGTCTTCAAAGCATGAAAGAGGTGATGAATGCAAGTATACAAGCATCGTTTAGGGACTGAAATGGCATGTTAAGTGATTCTAAATCACTGAAATAGCCTAACCAATGCATACGAAGGACTCACACACCCGATGCTAACATGCTAGAATGCAAATGGGCCATACAAGACATATTAGATGCGACCAAACCAACACCTAACAGACCTCAAACATGGCAAAATATGACCAATAACTTCACAAAACAAGGCCAAAATATGAGAGCATGGTAGTCAAATGTCATGAGACACTTCTAGGCAAAATGGAAGAATGCAAAGCAAGTGCATAATGCATGCTAAAGGTCAATAAAAAAACATAGGACAGAGGTATAATATGACCCAAAACACCCAAAAAGCCTTTGAAAAGGAGTCAATAACAACTACTCGTGCATGCTACCATTATGGACCAAAAACATGCGCAAATGAGAGACCAAGGGAGAGGGGTATCCCTCCCCTATGCAAGACCTCAAAACCCCTTCTTCACCACTGAAAATCCACTGGATTTCAATGGTGAGAAGGCCAATACACAAGAGTAACCAAAGCTTAAAAAGGAAGGCACAAAAAGGGCCAAAAAAGACCTAAGAAGGGGAGGTCGACCCCCAACAACAAAACAACCTTAATGAAGAATCTTAAGCATGAAAATACAAGACTTTTTTCAGTTATACATAAAGCTTAAATCAGCATGCAAGACAGGTCAAAAGTCAATGCAAGATTGGGGAAACTAAAGCAAGATTGTTACCTGTGAAGAACAGTCCAAGAACAGCAAGTCCAGCCACTCTCTTCTGATGAAAATTAGTCCAAAGACTCAAGAACAATCCCCCAAAGTCTCCCAAAGTCGAAGTAAGGTGTAATGCTATGTGTTCTAGTGCAAAACTAAGAACAAACACACACTTTAGGCCACAAAACACACACAAAAGAGGAGAGAGAGAGAAATATAGAGAGAGAGTATGATATATATCAGAATATATGTATAAGCTCTGGCTTTTTTTGTTCTAACCCTAATAATGGAGAAGAAGGAGGCCTTATATAGGCAAAGAGAAAGCTTGAAGCTTCTTAAAGAAGCTAAATGAAAAAGGGGCAAAGGGGGCAAGGGAGTCAAGGCTTCTAGAGGAAGCTAAGACAGCTGGCTAAGCTTCTTGAGGAAGCTTTGACAAAGGGTCAAGCTTCCTCAAGAAGCTTTGACCAAAAGGGTGCAAAAGGGGCAAAACAGCCACACTGTGCACAGGGAAGAGTGTTGGTGCATTCCAGCTGGCACAGCTGGAATGCACCATGGCTGAAGGGTGCAAAAGGTGCATACCGGCCAGCAAAAGAGGTCACCGGCCGGCCACATAAAGTGCCGACCAGCCATTGGTATCAAGAAACCATGGCCGATGGCAACAATGCATGGCCGGTGATGAACATAAAGTGCCGACCGGCCATTGGTATCGAGATCTGAAGGTTTGCAAACCCCGCTCAAGCGTAAGAAGGCCCGCTCAAGCGGAGGACCAAAATTCTAGGCAGCACAAGGTTTGAAAACTAAGCAACCAACCTGTCACGCCCCAAACTCGCCTCGAAAAGTTTGGCAACGAGACCGGCCAGTAATCCTAGATTACCACAGGCCTTACTGGACAAAACATAAATAAAACGAGGCTTGCGGAAGCACATACAAAATATAAAGAGTCCAAGAGCTGTGCATTTATATGAACAAGTTTTATATACATGCCAAAAATGATAATTACACACTATTTCACATAACATGATCAGGAACGTCACATAAGTAACTGCTACAAATAACAAAAAGACAAAACTCTCTCACGGCCTTCCAGGCCTGGCCCCAGCTCGGAGGCACTCAAAACTCCTGGTTAGGCTTCAAAACGGCGGCTCGGCTCGAGACTCCGCCTAGGCTTGGCTTCCTGAATGCTCACCTATACATACATAACTACAAACAATGAGCTAAAGCTCAACGAGTAACATTAAAGTAAAGGGTTAGTGAACGAATTCCAACATTTCATATATACAGTTATAAATAGTCAACAGTCATTAATGGCATAATTCACAGAACCTTTCATTCCAGTCTATCAATTTAACAGTCTAACGGTCTCACGAGATCTCGTAACTGGCCATGGGCCTTCATCTTCATGCCCTAACCCATGACTGATCACATCATGGGCTGCAAGATGTTCATGTCGCACCCATGACCTAACTATCTATGGATGCCATACAAGATTTGCAAATTAGGACATTAGTTCACGCTTTAAAATCACCTTCGAACATATCATATCATAACATATCACTTTTAAACATAGTTCATAATAACATAACTTTACAGAAATGTTACTCACAGTGGGTTTCCAAAACCGGTTGCACGGTCTTCGAGGTTTGTCCTGCAATTAGCATTATAAAACATTTCTTAACATTCATTACCATCATACATTAAATCATTCTTGCCTCTCTTTCTTTCCTTCACTTTAATTCATGCCGTAACATTCATTCTTTACTTCATTTCATGTTCATTTCATGCCCATAAGATGCTAAATGATGCAATAAAATCAAGTATACAACTTCTCCAAAAAGTTCCTGAAATAAGCCTTCCCGCTCGAGCGCCACTTTGTCCGCTCGAGCGGACTGTAAAATGTCCAAAACTGCTGGGAGGTCGATATCTACGCTCGAGCGGGATTCCCTCCGCTCGAGCGGACCATGCAAAAATCCGAAACTCTGGTTCTTCTTCAAGCTTCCATTCTCTACTTTACAAAATCAATTTCCATTACATGAATTCCATAACCCAAAATACTTGAATTCATCTTAAATCAACATCAAAAACTTCAATTCAAAACCCACATGCATCTTTTACAAGATCAAACCCATGAACATGTATATAAAAGCTTCATTTTCAACTTCCATGGAGGTTTTGAGGAAGAACCTCCTTTAAGCCAAATAAACATGAACCAAACCATCCTAAACCATGATCTTAAGTTCAACATGCAAGAATCAATAATCTACTTCAAGAATTTAACGAGAATCCTTACCTTAATCACTTAAGAAGCTTGATTTTCCCCCTTTTCCTTTCTCTTGTTCTCCCTTTTTCTTCTCTTTCCCCGAACTCTCTCTCTCTCTCTCAGATTTTTCTCTTTTTAGTTTGAGTCAAATGAGTCAAAAGCAAAGCATCCTTATCTATTAATATATATACATCAAATAACCCATATTGCCCACAACACTTGAGCCAAACAAGGCCCTTGTTCTTATAAATAGAATTGTGCCATAACACTTAAGCCAAACGGGACCTAGCGAATCAGACGAAATTCAGTCTTCAATTTATTTTCTCAAAAACCTCTAAAAATTCCCGGTATCACATAGGCGTGTTCAATTTCATTTTCTGAACCCATTACAGTTATCCATTTCAGTCCCGAAGTTGTAGCATCAACAGATATTTTCTAAATCAACCAGATATTCTTCAATAAATTATATTACCACATAATTAATTACCGAAAATCAAATCATACAGTTCCGGGTCATTACACAACCTATTCCCAACACACTCAACACGTCCAAATAACCAAATTTTAGGAGGAATAAAGAGTAAAAGACAATGAACGACACTCAGAAACCATAAGCTCGAGTCCGAACTACCACAAGTATTGGGTCAAAACTAGGATCGTTATAACCTTTCCCCCTTAAAGAATTTCGTCCCCAAAATTTCAAATGAAGTTTTAAAACACAGTTAAAACTAATTACGACCACGATAATCATTCAATTCCATCACCATGACCTATTTACTGGTCATCCATTCTCAACAACAAATTACACAATATCTCACTACTAAATATACAATTCACACTTTCCCAAATCATGTGCAATGATTAATTAAATCTAAGTTCTTTTTCTAAAATTTATACCGCATATACAATGCTCCCAAAAGTGATACAACATACACAATATTTCATATTATTAAAACATATACAATGTTTATGTTGAACTCATGATTCCAAACTCCCATAACACATATAATGTTCTCATAATTTAAGACACATACAATGTTATTACATTCCATTAACATAATCAAAATCTCAATACATGTTCAAGCACCCACAAACAAATCCGGATATTTCCCTCGGACTTCTAATTTACGCTTCCAAGTCGCTTCTTTAACCCCGTGATATTTCCACAATACTTTTACTAAGGGAATTGTCTTGCCTCTCAAGACTTGATCCCAAGTATCCAAGACTCTCACCGGTATTTTCTCATACGAGACGTCTTCGTCTACCTCTAAGTCGGTCCAATCCAATACATACGATGGATTCAGCTCATATTTTCGAAACATGCTAATATGAAACACATCATGGACTTCGGAAAGTTGTGGCAGTAATGCCAAACGATAAGTAACCTCTCCAACCCACTCACGAATCTCAAGAGGTCCAATGAATCGACAGGACAACTTCTCACTTCTTCCAAGCCTTATCAAACCCCTCCTATGTGATATTTTCAAGAACACATGATCTCCCACCTCAAAAGACAAAGGTCTCCTCTTACGGTCGGCGTAACTTTTCTGACGACTCTAGGCCGTAATCAACCTCTTACAGATAAGCACAACATTCTCTGTCGTTTCTCGAACCAACTCCGGGCCCAACATAGGTGTATCACCCACCTTGGCCCAACACACAGGGGACCTACATGGTCGGCCATACAAGGCCTCAAATTGTGCCATGCCAATACTCGATTGGAAACTATTATTGTAGGTGAATTCCACTAAGGGCAAATGCTTCTCTCACGAACTCTTAAAATCGAGGACTAAATCTCGAAGCATATCCTCCAAAATCTGAATGGTACGCTCTGACAGTCCGTCAGTCTAAGGTGATACGCAATACTAAAGGTTAGTCTAGTGCCCAAAGCACTCTGCAAACTCTACCACAACCGGGCCTTGAAACACGGATCTCTATCCGATACAATCGTTACTAGGACCCTGTGCAACCTTACTACGTCCTAAATATACAAGTTTGCAAGGAAATCTACTGAGTCACTCATACGTATAGGTATAAAGTGCGCTGATTTGGTTAACCGGTCAACTACTACTCAAATGGCATCACTACCCCGTTGAGTTCTAGGAAGACCCATGACGAAATCCATCATGACATGCTCCTACTTCCACTCGGCTATAGGCAAGGATTACAACAAACCTGCTGGCCTCTGATGTTCGGACTTCACTTGTTGACAAGTAAGGCATTTCGATACAAACACAACCACATCCTTCTTCATATCCTTCCACCAAAACTGGCAACTAAGGTCGTGATACATCTTTGTGCCTCCTGGATGCACCACAAGACGTGAATGGTGAAACTCTCGGAGTACTTCCTCTTGGCAAGACTTCGGCACAAACAAACAATCACGGTATCTCACACTCTAGTCGGGATACGTGTTCAAGCCCTTCTCTACCTTCCTATTAGAGATCTTCTCCCGGAGGGATTCCGTCTCAAGGTCACCGTTCTGTGCTCCCATTACTCGTTTCACAAGTGTAGGTTATGCAGCTATTGAAAACAACGCGGCAGACTCAACAGACTTGCCAAGATGCAAGTCAAACTCCCCAATAGTACCCAACATCTCTCATTCCCAAATGGCAATACAAGCTACGTTGCTAATAGATTTTCTACTCAATGCGTCGGCCACAACATTGGCCTTTCCAGGATGATAATGTAGCTCGAAATTATAATCCTCTATGAACTTCATCCACCTCATCTGCCTCAAATTCAAGTCTTTCTGTGTAAATAGATATTTTAGACTCTTGTGATCCAAAAATACCTCAAATCTCTCACCATACAGATAGTGCCTCCAAATCTTTAAGGTAAAGATTACCGCCGCTAACTCTAAGTTGTGAGTAGGGTAGTTCTTCTCATGTGTCTTCAACTGCCGTGAGTCATATGCTAATACATTTCCCTCTTGCATCAAAACACAACCCAAGCCTTCCCGCAAGGCATCACAATATACTGAATAGACCAAACCCCTCTCCGGAATTATCAAAACTGGAGCAGTGGTCAGCCTAACTTTAAGTTCTTAGAATGATTTCTCATAGGTCTCACTCCACACAAATTTGATCCCTTTCCTCGTCAGCTTTGTTAATGGCGAGGCTAGTTTAGAAAAATCTTTCACAAATCGGCGGTAATACCCGACCAACCTCAAGAAACTACAGATCTTGAAAGTATTCTTAGGTTGTTCCCAGTCTTGAACTGCCTCTATCTTGGATGAGTCTACAGCCACCCATTTCCCATATACCATATGGCCCAAGAACTTAACCTATTTTAGCCAGAACTCACATTTCCCAAACTTAGTATACAGCTTGTGGGCTCTAAGTAACTCAAGTACTACCTGCAAGTTTTCCTCGTGTTGCTTCTCAGAGGGTGAATAAATCAGGATGTCGTCCACAAAGACGACTACAAAATGGTTTAGAAACTCACGGAAAATCCAATTCATCAAATCTATGAATACGGGCGGTGCATTAGTCAGCCTAAAAGGCATCACTAGGAACTCGTAATGGCCATACCGCGTATGGAATGCTGTCTTTGGGATGTCCTCCTCCCTCACTCTCAATTGGTGATAACCCAATCTCAAGTCTATCTTCGAGAAGTAACAAGACCACTTCAATTGATCAAACAGATTATCTGGCATTGGGTACTTGTTTTTGACAATTACCCAGTTCAATTTTCAGTAATCTATACAAAGCGGCAATGAACCATCTTTTTTTTTTGGTAAACAAGGCTAGTGCTCCCCAAGGCGAAGTACTTGGACGGATGAAGCCCTTATTTAACAATTCCTGGAGTTGAATCTTCAACTCACTCAATTCGGCAAGTGTAAATCTATACGGAGCCATAAAGATTGGTGCTATGCCAGACACTAAATCAATAGAGAACTCAATCTCCCGGTGAGGTGGTAAATTAGTAAGATCCTCGGGAAAGATATCCGAGTATTCACAAACCACTCTTGGCAACTCAACCCAGGCCTCATCACACTCACTACTCAAGAAACTAGTAAGTAGACAACTAAGTTCACTCTGCTCATACGGATCATATACCGGTGATAAGACTCTACCAACCCAGTCCCCTAAGAAATGGAAACAATCCCCGTTCAAGGTATATACAGTAACCCTCTGACGGTAGCAATCTATAACAGTCCGGTATGAAGACAACCAGTCCATACCTAATATAATATCAAAACAAGACATATCTATCAATACAAATAAAAAGGGAATGCGGCGATCGACAACCTCTATATCACAACCTCGACACCCTTGTTTCAGAACCATCTCATCCCCAATAGGTGACACCACACAAATAGGAGATGCCAACTAGGCCAATTATAATCCCAAAATCGATGCAAATGCAGACGAGATAAATGAATGGGATGCACCCATATCAATCAACACATTAGTAACTAAATTGCAAAACAAGAAAGTACCTCTCACAACAAAAGGTGCTGGCACTAGATCTGGTACGGTAACAGCATACGCACACCCTGTAGACCTCTAATCTACCTGCTCACCCCTCGGAGCATAGGACTAATGCACTAATTGAGCTAAAGAGGCTCCCTGATTAGCCATCGAGACCTGCGCTAACTATGCTGGCTGGTGGCTCTGTGTCTGTTTTGAACCAAACTCGCCAGGTGTGCCACCCACTTGTGGGCAAAATCTCTTCAAGTGACCCGCCTTCCCACATTGATAACAAGTGAGCGGCTGCCCTCTCCTCTGACTCTAGCTCTAAGAACGAGCCGAAGACAAAGCTACTCGCTGCCCTCCTCCTCTTTACAGGCAAGTCGGAGACTTGTGGCCCAACTGGCCACACTTAAAACAAGTGAAATCCCCCTGACTGCCTCTCCCAGAAACCGAACTCGGTATTGGAAAAGTAAACCTCGACTGTGCTCCCTGGGATTGTTGAGGATTAGGACCTCTCTGCCTCTTACTGTCTCCTTGGACATCTTTATATTCTTTAAAGAAAGGCATAAGATCCTGGACATTAAGTAAATACATTAATGTATCATTATTTTCTACTGGAGCAGCATGTTCAAAAGTTTTTATTATTTTCTTACTGAAAAAATTCAAAGTACCAATCTTGTAGATGGCCTTTGGGTCTACCTTCGGGATTGTCCATTTATCTAAAGCTTCTTTAACTTCTTGGTATGCAACAAGCTCTCTAGCTTCTGAGGTAGAGGCTACTGTATTTGATACTGTAGGGGCTACTGTATTTTCCTCTGAAGGACCTGTACTCATAAGTTTGTATGTGACCATATACGGATAATTAAAAATTAATAAAAAAAACTATAAAATACCTTAAACATGGCTCTGATACCAATAGGAGTGCTCGACATAGGGTAAAGGCTAAGCACGTCTGTCAACGATTTATGCTACAGAAAGTCCTAACTGCTAATCTGCACACTAGACATACAGAGCTACGCGACTTGGGTGACGTCCCACTCAACCTTACCATATACTACCTCTCAAACGGCACAAATCCAGGAATAATATAACTCATAGTTTTGTTTTATTTAAATTTAATTATATCATATATGGTCCATGTATTTACTGTGCTGGAGGAGGAGGCCGATTGGCCCTTGCCAAAAGGCAAATTTGTTTGTTAATTAAATTCTGGATTGTATTTATTTTATTATTGGTTTCTTCTAAATCTCTGAGAAGCCAAGGGTCATCTCTTTGATCACTAATTTCTCTGTAATAATCAATATTAATTTTTCGATTTTTCCAAAAATCTAATAAATCATTTAATAGAACAATTTGATATACAGACATACATGCATAATAAAACAATTAAAAGAAAGAAATACTTACAACCAAACCGGTAAACTTCTTATTATAATACTTGAAACTTTAAAAGAGAAACACACTGAAAAGAAGAGAGAGGAGAGAGCAGAATCTAAACTGAAAAACTTAAAATTTCGTGGTGCCTTCTACAAACCAGAGGCTACCTATTTATATTACAAAAGATAAGATAACAAAGACAGGTGGCGTGTGCTGGATGGTGTTGCAGTCGATCATCCTATCTTCTTATCTTCAATTGTCGGCAAAGTGGGATAGCTGGAAAGAGAGCAGATAAAGGAATCTGCTTTGGCCAAAAGTTTGTTGGCAGGTTGTTGAGCTAGAAAATTTGCACCAAAAGTTGGTTGTCATTTTGTGAAGCTGTAAAGTTGGTGAGCTGGTATAGCAGACAAGTTTTGACGGGTAGGACAAAGGCATTATGAAGCTTTGCCTTTGCCTTTACTCTTATCTTCAATAAGTTTGTCGGCAATCATTTCGGTAACCAAATCTCAAAATTCTCCAAAATTCGGTTCATTGTCGATCGGATCTTGACTCGGGTCTTGAGACTCACCCGCAAGGACTGTAAACTCATTGTCATCTTCATAAGGATCGGTATGAACTCTATCATCCTCACTCTAAGTACTGGAAGTTGACTTCATACTGGAATCTTTAGTGGTCATGGACTGAAGAAACTGTTGTTTCATATAATCCATGCTTTTGATGATAAGCTCTGTTTCGGATAAGTCTGGAAATTGTTGCTTGAGCTCTTGTTGAATCTGAATAAAAGGATTGATTGGAACTGCTGGAATAAGTTTTGGAGAAGCATTCCAACAGGCCTGTGTGTGATCCTTAATTTTCTGGAGCAATTCCTGCTTTGGCGTAGGATCATCTATTTTAGTCCACCATTTATAAAAGAAAATTCTTTTTAATCGTGGAACTTTATTCTGGAAATCACATTTGAAGTCCCACTTCCATATCCATGGAATTCCAAATCTGATAACAAAATGGACAAGACATTTTGACATAGAAATATCCTTATTAGCTGGAATTTTACTGTAAGCTACTTGCCATTCATTGAATGCAAGTCTAATAGGTTCTGGAAGTGCATCAAGCTGTAACCCAAATGTATCCCACCAAATGAGAAACCAGGATGGGAGATCATTTTTGAGGATGTCAGGAAGGACTCGAAAAAACCAAGAATGGCTTCGAAGGGGATTCATGTAATAAAAAGCCTGGGTAAAGGCAGCAATGTAATCCCAATAGTTGTATCTAGATTCTTTAGAACGAATGTCAAGAGTTCTGGTAACATGAGGGTGAATACCCCAAGCCTAGATAGGCAGAGTGTTCTGGATAGTAGCTTTACTGTAGTTTATAGGACTAGCAGTCCTATTGGGATCGGCTAATGTATGCTGGAATTGCACTGATGCAAGTTCGGTAAGAATTTGCTCATAGACATATCTGTATTGGTCAAAATGCGAAGGAGCATTTTGTGTGGCGAGATAGCGACTCTTAATCTCCCACGGATCCACCATCCATTGGATATCTGTAGCATCAATATAGAGGACAGTTTCCTCGGTGATCGTATTCTAGAAGTAAGATGTTTCTGGAGTAAGCAGGACATCTTTAGCAGTTTTGCTAGAAGATTTCCCTTTGTTACTGGATTGGCCAAATAATTGCGGGAATTCTGTATGATAAGGGTTGGAACCCCGACCTCGGCCGCGCCGACCGGGACTACGACCTCTACTGGTCATTACTGGATTTCTGCAAATATTCACGAGTTAGAAAATCTGGAAGAGAATTATTTTCTCCTTTAATATATTCAATATCAAAATCAAAGACGGAAAGTGTAGATTGCCAAGAGGCAAAAATTTGTCGCTGGGCTAAATTAGCAACATCCTGTTTAAAGATTTGCTTAGCAGCAGAACAATCAACTCTGATTAAAAAATGTTGATTCAATAAGTCATCCTGGAATTTTAAAACGCATTTTATGATAGCTAAACATTCTTTTTTGATTGTCGGATATCGTTTTGCTGCATCATGCCAAATACCAGAGTGAAAACGTAAAAGTTCTTCTTTTTTAGTATTTGGATTTAACTGTTTTAATATACCACCAAATCCTAAATCTGAGGCATCAGTTTCAATAATCTTTTTCCATTCTTGATGAGGTAAACATAGGCAAGAAAGAGTTTGAACTTTGGCTTTAATTTTCTTAACAGCGGCTGTATGTTCTGGACCCCAAATAGGAGGGTTTTTACGAAGGTGACTGTAAAGAATGGCTACATCAGTAGCAAGATTAGGGTAATAATCATGAATATAATTTAGACTACCCAAAAATCTCTGTAATTGAGTTTTATCTTTAATCTCATCTGGAAATTTGGAAGCAAATTCCATACTGCGATTTATAGGAATAATAGTTCCATTATGAATATTATGTCCTAAAAATTGAACAGTTGTCTGAAAAAGTTTCATTTTTGGAGCAGAAACAACAAGACCATTTTTGGAAATAACATGCTTAAAAATATTAAGATGTTTCATATGCTGATCTATAGAGGATGAAAATATAAGAACATCATCAATATAGCATATAGCAAATTCTGTATAAGGATTAAAAATATCGTTCATAATATGCTGGAATTCTGAAGGTGCATTTTTTAATCCAAATGGCATTACATTCCATTAAGTGTGGCCCAACTGGCCACACTTAAAACAAGTGAAATCCCCCTGACCGCCTCTTCCAGAAACCGAACTTGGTATTGGAAAAGTAAACCTCGACTGTGCTCCCTAGGATTGTTGAGGATTAGGACCTCTCTGCCTCTTACTGTCCCCTTGGACATCTTGACTCTTCTTAAAGCCCCTCATCCTCTCATCCTCCTCCATCTACATCATAGTCTCAAGATGAGTCACCGCCACCACGAGGCGTCCGTAATCTCTAATCATCGAACCAGCCACCTTAAACATTAGCCCAGTCCTCAACCTCTTCTCAAACTTCAAGCAACGGCGTTCCTCAGTCGTCACAAGCTCAGGTGTAAACCTAGACAAGCTAGTAAAGGTGTCTTTGAACTCTGCCACAGGTGTGTTTAATTGCACCAGTTTTTTTTTTTTTTTTTTGGTGAATAAGTCATAAATAAAAAACAAAAGATTTACAAGATTACAAGGGGCATACCCTAGGACCTAAAGCAGCTAAATACAAAACCAACCAAGAAGACGAAACTGTTCAAGATCCATATTCCAATCAAAAGATAAGAAACATGAACATAAACATAATCTAGATATTAAACACCTATGTAACCATTGGCACAAGCCTTAGACTAACTTAAGGAACATGAACCCTACAACAAAACAATGAAAATCAAGCAACCGGTTTCTCAGTGCCAGTCGCACAAATTCGTAGGAAAACTATTACAATCCCAAATATTACACTTATATAAAACATCCCAGTTGTAAGAACTGAAAGAAAAAAAAAAACCCATAAAAAGTTACAACCATTACAAAAAGTAAAAGGAAAGACAAAGTATTTTCCATGTGAAGGAACTCCACTTAGACTGGTACAACAATGTAGCCTGGTCCTGGTGATCCTCTGACAAGCTGCAGCCTCAATGGGGACAACACAGTGCTTACTCCACCACTGATTAGAGTAACCTAGGAAAACCAACAGCACATATATAAAACAAAGAAAATAGCAACACCTATTACACTGTATTGCACAAAGCTCACAATATATATGGGCTAAGTCACTCAACTCACACTGTACACACAACTCAACAAAGACTAATAACAATGATAGGTATTCGGGAATAACCATGGACTCTATGAGAGAGAAATAAAAAACTACAACAATTTATAGCTCACAAATCTCAACCCACTACAATAACATCCCCTACCAAGTACCAGCCAGTTGTCAAAACCTGCAGGTAAATAAATAAGTTAGCACTCTGTATATGGCTAACATCACTCAACCCTCTTATAGTGACCTCACATCCCTCAATGAAAAGCTTTCACATATTACACCTATAAACAGAAAACCACATTAGAAAATAGATTAAACATGAGCCTCACTATAGGAACTCACCAAACTCAACCCACAATATGAATCTCTCAAACACTCAACCCTCAGTTAATAACATTCCCCTCTATTTTAAGGATGGTTGGAGGCAACCTCCACTCTTGCAAAAACCAGTTATCAGATTGAGATTGCTTGATATGGTTGAGAGAGAGAGCTCTATTGCTGACCATGTAGAGAATGGCCTTCAAAATGATCTCCTAAGGTTTCCTTTCATTACTGAAAATTCTGTTATTTCTTTCTAACCAATTTGATACATAGTGCAACAGAAAGCTAGTCTTTTGATAATTGCGGCAAGGGATTTACCCTTGCAATCCCTGGCCACAACCTCAACAAGACCTAGCTAGGTAGTGCTATGCCAGTTAGAGTTACGTTTAGCTTGCACAGCTAACCACACTTTGGATAAATAGATACATTTGAAAAACAAGTGGTCCTGGTCCTCCTCAAAGGACCCACAAAAAGGGCAACTATGTCTAAGGTTAATGCCAAAATTAACAAGTCTATCACCTGTATTTAACCTTCTCAGAACAGCCAGCCAAACGATAAAACCCACTCTAGAAATAGAATAGGGATTCCACACAAGATTGGCCCAATAAACAGTAGGCCAATTAGATCTCCAAGTATGCCAAGCAGACCCAATGCTAAACTTACCATCCTTTTGAGGGAGCCAAATAATATTATCATTGCTTCCCATGGAATGAGTAAGGTCAAGAGAAGTGTGAGCAAGGATTTCCTTCATAACCCAAGAGGAAGCATCAGGCCAGCACCAACCACCGTCTCTTACAACAGAAGCCACTTTAGACTGAACATTTAAGGCAATGTCGTACACCAATCTATTATGATACCTAGCCAAAAGGATGCCAATTATCATGCCACAGAAAAGCATCTACCCTATTGCCAATCTTGCATTTGATTAAAGGGAACAGGGACTCCTCATAGATAAGAGTTTCCCCTACACCCAAGAAGGGTCACAAGGAACCTTAACTTCCTAGAAGCTATGGCCTCTCAACAAATAGGATTTCACCCATTGACACCACATGGATTGCTCACCACTAGATATCAAAAACCAAGCATGCTTAGCCACAGCAGCTTTATTTCATATAGTCATAGACTTAAAACCTAAACCATCTTCATTTTTAGGGGCACAAACTCTATCCCAAGCAACCTTAGCACCAGTATTTTTAAGGTCAAGGCCAGACCAAAGAAAAGACCTACACAAAGCTTCCACCTCCTTAATAACTCTCTTAGGAAGAATGAAAAGAGAGGACCAGTAGACTTGCATGGAGAAAAGGATAGTGCTAATTAATTGGGCCCTCCCAGCATAAGACAAGGTTTTATTAGTCCAAGACTTGATCCTAACAGTAATCCTAGTCACAAGACTCTAGCAATCAATAGCTTTAAGTCTAGTAGGAATGAGGGGAACCCCTAAATATTTCACAGGGAGACGACCCTCATGAAATTGGGTAATCCTTAAGATATCATTTCTAAGGGCGTCATCACACCCAGAGAAAAAGACATGGATCTTCTGAGGATTAGGAGCAAGGCCAAAGAGGGATTGAAATTCCATAAGGCCAGTCTTGATAAGTTGAACAGAGGGAACGTGCCCTTTGCAAAAGACCATAAGGTCATCAGCAAAACAGAGGTTAACAATTCTATTTTTCCCACATCTCCAATGAAACTTAAACTAAGGGTTTTGGGATATCTCATTAAAGATCCTAGCCAGAATTTCCATGACAATGACAAAAACATAGAGAGACATAGGATCACCTTGTCTCAAACCCCTAGCCCCTTAGAAATGCCCCGTGAAGGCTTCCATTAATACAAATGGAAAAAACAGTCAAAGTGACACGAGCTTTGATCCAGTGTATCATTCTAGTGGAAAAGACATAGCCTTGAGCACATCAAACAAGAAGTCCCACCTGACATTATCATAGGCTTTCATTAAATCAACTTTCATAGCACACTTAAGAGAGGGTGACTTTTTGTGATACCCCCTCATAAGTTCCTAGGAGAGAAAAATGTTATCAGCAATTCTCCTGCCTTGAACAAAAGCCGACTGGACAGGATCAATAATATCAGGGAGCACACCCTTAATCTTGTTAGCAATAATTTTAGCAATACACTTGTAAATGGTGTTACAGCAGGATATAGGTCTATAATCTCCTACCTTAGTAGGATTGGGAACTTTAGGAACCAAAGCAATAGTAGTACTATTAATCTCCTTGATAACTCACGGAGTCAAAGAATGACTTAATGGCAAGAGTGACTTGAGCCCACAACCTCTCAAGCACTATGGAAGAAACTAGAACCCATCGGGGCGAGGGCCTTGTTGGGATTAAGGGATTTAAAGACATCTTTGATCTTATCAACAATCACATCTCTAGCCATAGAGACCATTTGAGCATGAGTTAACCTCTTATTAACTAAGGAGTTAACTCACTCAAAACCATTATAATCATCAGTATGAGGAGACCCAAACAAGTTAGAGAAATTAGCAACAAAAGCATTGTGAAAATCAGGAGGGTTAGTGAGCCTAACCCCATTATCTAGGGTAACCCCACTAATGCTGCTCCTATTCTGGTTATTTCTAATGGACCTAAAGAAGAAAGCACTGTTCCTGTCGCCTAGTCTAAGCCACTGGACTCTAGACTTTTGGTGAGCAAGGTTTTCCTCAGCATTGCACAATCAACATACTTTTTGCACAAATTTCTCTCATTAACTTGGAACTCCAAGTTCAAATCAAGCTTGATTTGAGCATTTTCAAGCTTAGATCTGGCACACTAAACCCTAAAGGACAGATCACTAAAGTCCCTCTTATTCAAACCCTTCAACAAAGGTTTTTAAAATCTCAGCTTACAACAAGTTTTAAACATGGGAGAACCTTGCACATACTTCCACCAGACACTCCTAACAATAGGAATGAACTTCTTATGGTCAGCCCATAATTTAAAATATTTAAACGGCTTCCTATAACTAACACCTTTAGGAACAACAGACAAGACAGCAGGGGTATGGTCAAAAATACCAGCAGGGCAAAATTTGACATGAGAAAAAGGGAAAGTTTTGAACCATTGGTCATTCCCCAAAACTCTATCAATCTTAGCAGCAATATAGTGGCCATCCGACTGTTTGTTAGCCCAGGTGAACTGGAAGCCACTGTATGATATATCATCTAAAGAGGCCTGGAGACAAGAAAGGTTACACATGTGACACCCCATATTTTTAGTGTCTTTTCATAATCCAACTAGTGACTTGTCTATTCATATCCAAATAGTAGGCTTTTATGACAAACTTGTTCATTTAATATCCTTATTAGTGATTCATTTACTATCCTTATTAGTGGTTCATTCATATTCAAACTTGTCCTTTCAAATTCCAACTAGTAGACTTTAATTTCAAGTAAATCCTAATGTGTCCTTTCATATTCCAACTAGTATGTTACACCAAGTTGCCTATAAATTGAGCTCACCTCTCAACTTCTTTCTATGGTTTTTCCATATCTCTTTCCATTTGTTATATAGATTTAGAGTTTAGATTAAGAATGTTTAAAGTGAGAGTAAGCATTTTCATCTGAGGAGAAGAGTTGTAGATTTTGTGAAACCTTACATACCTTATGGCTTAGAATTTGGAGATTTATGGAGAAAGATCGAGATTCGAGTGTTGGAGACGGAGGAGATTGATTTGAGGTAATTCGGGTGGTATACAATATGCTTCCCAAATTCTCTTTGCAAAGAGTTTATTTTTAATTCCCATAAAGTTGTACTCTTCGTGATTATTCTAATTGTTTGATAAATTCTATGGAATTATTCGTTGTTGATTCATTTGATTACTCTAATCATTTGATGAACTCTGTGTAGTTATTCTATGTTGGAAATGTTGATTTGTGCGGCTAAATGACATGGAAATGCTCATTACATGGATCGAGTGGACTTTGCCAATATACTCTGTACCAATAGCGGATAAGCGGTTGTGCTTGGGTGAGGAGGTGAGGCCGATCCTTGGTCATGTATCGAGTAGGACCGTATTTGGTTGGATAAATTATCATATGTCGAGTTGACTTGTTTGTGCAATTTGGTAAATTGCTTGTTTGTCGAATCTAATCGGTTGTGTAATTCTTTGGATCTCTGTTAATTTATTTTCTGCGAACCTTGCTATTCATGTTGTATTGTATACTTTCCGAATTAATTTATTTTTCAGGCATGGAGCAAATTTAGTGGCGGTGGGAGTTGAAACATCTAAAGAGATTATTTGAGTTGGAGATTCTTTTAGTCCACAACTATATATTATTTTTGGAGATTTGTATAATTAATATTTTGGAGACATTTGAGTTAATTATTTGTGGAGATGATTTGTATATTTACGATTATAAATTTGAGGTTGATTTGATTTATTAACGATTCGGAAGTCAGGGCGTTACAAATGGTATCAGAGCGTAGGGATTAGGTCTTACATGGGATCTATTGGGTGATTAATAATTGGGTTCAGTATTTGAGGTAAAAAAAAAATGGTTGTTTATATCAGAGTGCTAAGCGTATTATCTGAAGAGGTTGTAGTTATTAAACTTTGGAGTATAAGAGATTGTCAATTTCGGGGACGAAATTATTTTAAGGGGGATAGATTGTGACACCCCATATTTTTAGTGTCTTTTCATAATCCAACTAGTGACTTGTCTATTCATATCCAAATAGTAGGCTTTTATGACAAACTTGTTCATTTAATATCCTTATTAGTGATTCATTTACTATCCTTATTAGTGGTTCATTCATATTCAAACTTGTCCTTTCAAATTCCAACTAGTAGACTTTAATTTCAATTAAATCCTAATGTGTCCTTTCATATTCCAACTAGTATGTTACACCAAGTTGCCTATAAATTGAGCTCACCTCTCAACTTCTTTCTATGGTTTTTCCATATCTCTTTCCATTTGTTATATAGATTTAAAGTTTAGATTAAGAATGTTTAAAGTGAGAGTAAGCATTTTCTTACAGGAGGAGAGTTGTAGATTTTGTGAAACCTTACATACCTTATGGCTTAGAATTTGGAGATTTATGGAAAAAGATCGAGATTCGAGTGTTGGAGACGGAGGAGATTGATTTGAGGTAATTCGGGTGGTATACAATATGCTTCCCAAATTCTCTTTGCAAAGAGTTTATTTTTAATTCCCATAAAGTTGTACTCTTCGTGATTATTCTAATTGTTTGATAAATTCTATGGAATTATTCGTTGTTGATTCATTTGATTACTCTAATCATTTGATGAACTCTATGTAGTTATTCTGTGTTGGAAATGTTGATTTGTCTGGCTAAATGACATGGAAATGCTCCGTACATGGATCGAGTGGACTTTGCCAATATACTCTGTACCAATAGCCCGGATAAGCGATTGTGCTTGGGTGAGGGTGAGGCCGATCCTTGGTCATGTATCGAGTAGGGCCGGTATTTGGTTACGGATAAATTATCATATGTCGAGTTGACTTGTTTGTGCAATTTGGTAAATTGCTTGTTTGTCGAATCTAATCGGTTGTGTAATTCTTTGGATCTCTGTTAATTTATTTTACTGCGAACCTTGTTATTCCTGTTGTATTGTATACTTCCCGAATTAATTTATTTTTCAGGCATTAAGCAAATTTAGTGGCGGTGGGAGTTGAAGCATCTAAAGAGATTATTTGAGTTGGAGATTCTTTTAGTCCACAACTATATATTATTTTTGGAGATTTGTATAATTAATATTTTGGAGACATTTGAGTTAATTATTTGTGGAGATGATTTGTATATTTACGATTATAAATTTGAGGTTGATTTGATTTATTAACGATCCGGAAGTCGGGGCGTTACAACACAAATCTTTAGCACTAGACCAAGATTTGGAACCCCTAATTTTTTCAGAAGGGAATCTTATGGCATTAAAATCACCCAGCCAAACAGATGGGATTTTGGATGATTGGGAGGCAGTTTCCACAAGTTGCTCAAAAAGTAGAATTCTCAATTTCTCCCTAACTGTGAGAGGCATAAATTTCTCTTGGAAGGCACTGACAAAAGCCTCCCAAGTCACCTCAATGCGCCCACGCCCATACTTCCACCATTGACTCACATCTCCCTTCAACTGGAAAGACACCAAGGTCACCTTCAACTGGTCGTCCTCGATGTCAAGCATCTCGAACGTCTTCACTATCTGCTCTAGCCACTCATCTACCTTCAGCGGCTCATTGGGATCACCCAAAAACTTGTTCGGATTTGACCGGAAGAACTCCCTCTTCAAGAAAGATGGCCCTGCCTCAACTACTTGGGCTTGGACTTGATTTTCAGCCCCGAGAATGTCCATGGACTCTTGCAATGCTCCAGTAATTTCATGGGCTAAGGCATCCATGGCTTACTGAGCAACTGGTTCGGTCACGTTGGCCTAACCAACACCCTCCTCTTGTGCTAGAATATCATCCAGTACTGGCATCTCCTGCCGTCTAGGCCTATCACACCTACCACCACCACGTCCACGTCCTAACATCATAATTAAGGTAACGAAGGAGATTAGCACATTTACAAATGTGCCGAAGGTAACTCACTCACATCCTAATGTAATGGACAACAATAAATCAGTCGATATAAGCACGTAATCACATAAACACCTACGAATTTCCTTCCTAGATAATGACCGTCCCGCGACGTTACTAGTGTTCCAATTAGAAACAACAGTGATCAAGTGCTCTTCTAATAAGACTTCCAAAAACCCGTAGACCCAATCAATATCTTAAGAACTAAATCTCATACCCATATAATCATATAAGTATGTTACCATGTAAGCATACAATACATACTAACGTCTCAACCAAGCGAGACAAACCCATTGTGGTACTAACCATTCCCCACATACCCAAATTATTCAAATCCAGTACACTTTGATACCAAGTTGTCACGCCCCAAAATTATTACAATAAATCCCATTATTATAACAAAACGTTAACGGAAATATTATGCTTTCATTCATTAGAGTTTATATTACAAAAGATGACACATGCCATATGCATTCATAAATGTACATTCTGAATCTATAGCATGTAATACCAGTTAATGATCAACAAAAATAAGTGCCCTATGGGCTTACACCTTTCCAAGACATTGCTTGGTTACAACAAAAGAGAGTGTCATAAACTCTATACATATAAAGCCTTTGGCTTGAATAAACATTAAGTACAAAACAACAAAATAAAGCATCCAGCTCCTAGGTCCTCCAAGCTACGTCCTTGGAGGAAGCATATCACCGGTACTTGAAAATGTTTTCCCAAAGTAGGGTAAGCCAAAACCCAGTAGAAACAATCTAACATAGTACATGAGAATTAACAAGATGTAAGCATGATGCCCATTTCATTGTCCTACAACAAAATCTTTATAACTTTCTCCAAAACCATAGTGTGCCAAACTTACATTTCATTCCATTCATTTTAGTCCGATATATATATATATATATATCCACTACTTTTAATCTGCTCAACAAAGGATACACCTTACAAGCCTCCAACAAATTAAAATCATCACACAATACATTGATTTCTCTTTGCCATTTTACAAAAATTTCGTCCACGGAAATCGACACCCATGTACACAAATGGTTTTCGGGACTTTCACCCTGGACACACGGGCCAACTTAATTCAATGGAGTACATCCCCTTTCTTCTCCTCTAAACATGGAGTAAATCTCCTTTCTCCTCCCAAATATCATACATAAACAATGTATATCATTCATAATCATATTCAATGATAATGGTTAAAGGATTAGTTTCAATTCGCCTAATCCACATACAATGTCTACAACAACCATGACTATCCTCCACCGATTGCCCAAAACAGTTATCTCTAAATAGATATACAATCTTTATAATAGATAATTCATCAAATTTTGATAGGTGAGTGATTAAACAAATCCAACAACACTGTTCATGTATACATCCTCTCAATTTCACATTTCCTATGCCAATTTCATTATTTTTACAAAATAATTATTCAAGATATTTTAGGGCAAAGCTCCCAATTTTTCCAAATATTAATCCCAAGGCCAAAATTAATTATTTTGACACAGGATAACCTCATATCCAAACCCCATAACCATTTATACAACACTTACTTAGAAACCCCTCTTTCAAACTTTGACCCAAACCCTAGGTTTGCTCAAAGCATCTCCAAAATCTCACCATTTTCATACAACAACCTATAACCAAGTTAAAACTCATATTAAGGTGTAGAGAGTCCCTACCTCAAGTTTAGAAGACTAATAGAGCAAGCACGAAACTCCAACGATGCCGAAACCAAATTTTAATCGGTTCAAAGTGAAGCTCCCAAGATGCTCTACCCTTTTTCCAAAGGCACTAGGGCGGAGAGATCAACGGATCAAAGAGAAAAGTAGAAACATAGAGTATTTTAGAGAGAGAAGGTCTCACTTTAGGGTTTTTAGAAGAAAAGATCTGAAAAAATGATGTAAAAAGTCATTTTATGGCCCGATATCACGCCTGATCCGCTCAAGCGGAAGAGTTGACGCTTGAGCGTCAGACACAATAAGTTGTTCCGCTCGAGCGTAAGAAGAGGCTTGCACGAGCGCAAAATACACACCTCCAGTACTTTTGCAACAACAGACAAATTGCTCGAGCGCAAGAGGGGATGCTTGAGCGCCCACCCGCTCGAGTGTAGAAAACGCCGCTCAAACGTGGAAAACACCCCTCCAGTATTTCTTGCAGACGTGCAAAGTACTGAGGGTTTGCAAACCCCGCTTGAGCGCAAGACCAAAATTTTGGGCAGCACAAGGTTTGAAAACTAAACAACCAACCTGTTCCCGACACAGTCAACACGTCCAAATAACCAAATTTTAGGAGGAATAAAGAGTAAAAGACAATGAACGACACTCAGAAACCATAAGCCCGAGTCTGAACTACCACAAGTGTCGGGTCAAAACTAGGATTGTTATACAAATGGTAAGTATTGTGCTTATCTGATTGAGGAGTAACTAAGGTCTAATTGAGTAATACCACTTTATTTGACTTGACTTACTACTCGTTCATACTCTACTTACTATTCCATCTAACTTGACTTACGATACAATCAAACATAATTACTACTCAATAAGATCCAATTACTATTGACTGGTAAGTAGAATGAAAACAAATTGTAGGTAAAGTCACAGTGACTGACAAATAATAAATTAGAAATATAAATTTTAAATTATTAAACAAAATATAAAAGTTTATCCGATTTCATTTAGTATTGAAAAAAATACCACTTTATTTGACTTGACTTACTATACAAAAAAAATATCCCACGTTATTCGAGGGAGTCGCAAAACCTATTTTTGTGTGGATTTTCAATAATTTATTAGACTTAACTCGGTACTCTTTAAAATATCACTTCATTTGACTTGATTTACTACTCCATTAAATCTCACTTATTACTTAATGAGACTACTTACTTTATTAAACCTGACATACCAATTAATAAAATCCCACTTACTAGTCCATCAAACTTGAGTAGTAAGTTTAAAATGAGTAGTAAATTGTTTCATGATAAGTAGTAAGTTCAGAACAAGTGGCAAGTAGAATAAAAAAGTATGGTAAATAGAATTAAAACGTATGGTAAATATTGTATTTATAAATGGTAAGTACTTGGTCATCTAATGGATGGGGTCCATTTTTATCTCTTCCTATCTCATTAAATTACACTTACCACTATGTTAGATTTCACTTAATATTTCATTTCTTTTGGTTTATCATTTCATTCAACCATGCTTACTGGTTAATGAGACTCTACTTGCCACTTTTTCATACTGTACTTACTATTCAAATAAACCCCACTTACTACCACTTCATTAGACTTGACTATTACTGAAATAAATTTCACTTACCATATCTTTAGACTTGATTTACCACTCAAATAAACCTTACTTACTACCACTTAAATAGACTCCACTTACTACTTCATTATTCTTGACTTACCATTTCATTCAATTATACTTACTCGTTGACGAAACTCCACTTACCACTTTTTACACTTTACTTATCATTCAAATAAACTCCACTTACCACCACTTCATTAGACTTGACTATCATTGAAATAAACCCCACTTATCACATCTTTAGACTTGATTTACGACTCAAATAAACCCTACTTACTACCACTCAAATAGACTCCACTTACTACTTCATTATTTTTGGCTTACTATTTCATTCAGCCATACTTACCAATCGATGTGATTCCACTTTTTAAAACTTCACTTACTATTCAAATAAACTTCACTGTGTATGCAAATGTTAAAATAAAAGAGTTGAGAGAGAGAGACATAGATAAAATGACAGAGAGATTAGAGAAATGGTTTTCCAACAAAATCTTAAAATTTTTAAATTAAAATATCACACAATGTTAAAATAAAAGAGAGATAGAGACATTGATAAATTATTATCTAAAAATTATCTTCAATTTGTAAAATCTAAATCACCCTATTTCATTTATTCTTTATGAAAAAATATAGAAAAACACAATCTTGCTCATTGTGTATGCAAATGAGTTGAGAGTTCTTCTACATTTTCCTAATTAACTATATTCTTATATAGCAATTAATGTTTTCAAAGGTAATAGGTAAAAGAAAGTAATTACTGTACATTTATTCATTTAGTACCATTAATAAATATTGATAAATGCGAGGTCTTTTTAAGTTATTTTATTCTATTTTATTTTCAATTTATAGTTTACAATATTTTAGATATTAAAAAATATTATGAAGAAAACTTATGAATTTTATGAAGAAATTTTTTTTTTCATTATGGATACTAAATTGATAAATATATATATATATATATATGATTAAAAATTTGTATAAGATATTTTCAGGTGTTGTAGGTATTAAAAAAAAGTAACTATTTTAAATTAATTTTTTTAAAAAAAATAAATTTAAATAACTTACAATTTAAAAATATTTTTTTATAAAATTTATTTTTAATATTATGTCAAAAATTATTTTTTCACAATAATGACTATTTTATAAAATTAGTAAATTTTAACAAATTTTAATAATTAATATTTGCTATCATATTTTACTTTTTACAATCATAACAAGACAAAATATGGAGGTAAAATAATTAAAGATAGTGTGCCATTAGTATTTAAAATGCAAAATAGGGCACAATTTTTGAAAAATGAAGGTGACCTCTTTAGCAGGTAATATTTTAAATAGTAAGTTTTAAAAAATTGAAAATTTTATTTTTAATATTATATCAAAAATTATTTTTTCACAATAATGACTATTTTATAAAATTAGTAAATTTTAACAAATTTTAATAATTAATATTTACTATCATATTTTACTTTTTGCAATCATAACAAGACAAAATATGGAGGTAAAATAATTAAAGATAGTGTGTCATTAGTATTTAAAATTAATTCAAAATGTAAAAGAGGGCACAATTTTTAAAAAGTGAAGGTGACCTCTTTAGGAGGTATTTTAAATAGTAAATTTATTCATAACAAATAGTAAGTATGTTTGTAGTAAATGGTAAGTTAACATTATTTTTTTTTTAATTTCAAAATTAAGTAAAACTACTCTACTTTTTGGGAAATCACCTTACTTTTTCTACTTAGATTTACTATCTACTCATCCAATGACTAATATTTATTTTATCTAAATCTAATGGTTCATATTTTTTCAGGTACCATATATGAAAACCACCTTCATGTATGGTAGAATTTTTCTTTTTAGACATTTCTTGACATTGAATGCTTCTGTTGATTTATTTTTTTCTTTGATGTGGTAGGTGGATAGATTTTTTTTTTCATTTTCATTTTTTTAAAAATTGTGGGTGGATATATTTCTATTTTCTCTCTCCAATACTATTGTGAAGGAAAAAAAAGTGCCTAGCTTTTTTGGTGTTTGTGATTAGTGAAACCTTTTTAAAATTTATCCAATATTTAAATTTTTTAAATTTTTGAAGGGCTTCTAATCTACAACCATTAAAAAGTTTGTAAAAATTCACAAAAGATTTAAATAAAAAATAAAAAAAAGTTGCTAAACCAATTGCTATCAGTCCATAATCTTAATTGGAGGGTTGTGTTCGAGACATGGGGCTCACAATTGGTTTCATTTTGATTATCCAAACCGTTCATTTTATGATATTATCACTAAGGGCAGAAGCACGTGAAGCCCAAGGGGATCACATGTCATCAAGGGCGGAGGCCTGTGAACTCAGGGGTCATGTGCCCCCTATCAACTTTTGAGAAATTTTAGTTGTGCCTCTAACAAAAAAAATATATTTCAATTTAATCTTTTTAAATAATGTCTTGAAATTTTATATCATTATTTTCTTTACTTTATTTTTTTTTTAAATTTGTCACTTTAAATATTTAATTATGCTAATTTATTTTTATTTTTAAATTTACATTAGAGAAATATTATATGTAAATAATTTTTTGTCACTATTTTATATCACATCTTATATAAATGCTCATAATTGGTTAATTTATTTACAAATAATTATTACACAATTAATGACATAATAATATATTATCATATAATTCAGTGATTCAAAATGGCAAAAAAAAAAAAAAAACAAGTGATAAATAATAGCCCCAGTATATTATTCTCTCATTTCTTTCTCTATGCCTCTCTATATTTTTTTTTTTTTTGGGTGTGTTTATTAATATGATTTTGCTATCATATTTTATGAAGGCATGTGATTGATTATTTTTTAAATCTTGATGACCACTATACATAAAATCAAATTAATAATAAAGATAATGGTCAATTAACTTGAGCTTATATTTAAATATACATTTTGCATGGTACTAGTTTTTAGTCTTTGGATTTTGATTTTTATTAAGATTTCAATTTAATGGTACCCCTTCTAAACTAAAATTCTGGCTCTACCACTGTGTATCACTCACACACACACAAAAAAAAAAAAAAAAGAAGATCGATGGGATAATTAATTTGTCTCCAAAAATGGATGGAAAGTGTATTTTTTTTAAATAGATCATCCATTTTATTGTGACAACAGCGATGAATTAAACAAATTATAATTATCGGATCAATTTAATTTTTTTATGAGTGATATACATGAAGAACCTTACAAAATAAAATGTTTAGATATCAAAATGGAATATGTGGTGGGAATCCAAAACCTATTATAAAAAAATGTAGGCTCCATTTGGTTTAATTTTTGAATCATGATTTGAATTTTGAGTTTTAAAATTTTAAAATAAGTTTTGAAAAGAGAAAATTTGTTTCGTTATGAGTTTTTAAAAGAGTTTTGAATTATATTTTAAAAAATTTTAGGATTATTTTTTAAAAATATTTTTAAAAATTCCTTAATTTCATTTTTTTAGGGAAAATATTTTTTCTTATAAATATTTTTTTTTTAATGTGTGTTGTATTTACTAGATTTATGAGTTGTATTTTTTTTAATTTAAAATTTTTAAAAATATTTTTTTATTTTAAATATTTTATTTTTAAATATTTATTTATTTATTTATTAAATATTCAATTATTTTTTAAACTTTAAAATTTTTTGAATCGCTCATATATATCTAAATCATAAGAAATTATTTGGTCAATACTTAAAAAAAATAAGAAAATATTTTTTTGAAATAAAAAATATTTTTCTTCAAAAAAATAAGGAATATTTACCAATAAATATCATCTCATAAACAACTATACCAATTAGTCCCACTTTTGAAATGTTTATCGGATAAGTCCCACTGGTGAAGAGGTTTAGATCTATCTGATCCTATTTTCCAACTTTGGTAGTGAGGCTTGGATAGTTATGCCCTTTCCTATTTCATTGGCTTATTTTTTGTGGGATCACCTTCATTTTTGGTAACTTCATTGATTCGGTGATACACATTTCCACAATTTGACTGTTAGGGTTTTGTGTTTTTTGGGGAGGGGGTTTGGTGCACCGTCTGTGTGACGTCACAGCAGGGGTAGCATTTACCAATTGTCAAACTCACCGTCATGCAGGTATGTATTTTTTTCCGTTCATAATAATGCAGAGTTGTTTTGTTTTGTTGGTAGTCTCAGTTTTTGTGATGGGGTTCTTTGCATCGATGTCAGGGTGTCATCATTTTTGTTTCCCAAGTGGTTGGGTGTGTCTCAAATGTGTTACAACTTGACGACAGTAAGTATTGTAGTGTATGATCTGGGTGGGAGTGGGAGTGGGAGTGGGAGTGGGAGTGGGGGTGGGAGACTCAATGGGTGGGTTGCGTGTATGTTATTGTTAAGGGATTTGTGGCACTGGTTGAGTTCGGGGTTGTGGTAGTCGGGGGTAGTTGTGTGACATCGTCTGGTATGGGTTATGTTATTGATGTTATGTTAAATGTATACAGGTAATGGACACGCATGTTATGCTGGTTTGTTGTTATGGTAATACAAATGTCGCCGTCAATTTGCAAGCCCTGTTTCGTTACCATGATCTGGTGAACCATGTGTGTGGCAATTTTTTTGGGGTTGACAACCAATAATGTCTGTTTGTTTTTCAAAATCCCAGGATACAATGACTTCACGTTGACGAACAATGTTGATATGGAAAACATGGTCTCACTTGCGCGGTCTTTTCACCTACAATGTGTTGACGTCATCATTCATTTGCAAGATGTCGAAGATGCCGATAACATTGACAGCCCACCTCACAATGCACGGACTATCCCATGTCAGATGTATGTTCCGTTTGACGAGACAAACACGGATGACGAACAAGATTTATTAGCCAAATTTTATCCTCATGTAGATAAGGTTTTTTTGTCTGCTTCGTGGGTTAATGTGATTGAACATATTGGGCAAAGTTTTGAGGGGGGAGCTGCTGAGTTCTGAACGGTTCTCCGCAAGTATGCCGTTAAGTGTTGATTTCGGTTCAAATATGTAAAGAATGATTCCGTTCGGATTACAACGGTATGCATGATAAGGGAAACTAAAGGATGCATGTGATGTATACGCATGCGTGTCTACATGGCAATGGAATTTTTACATTAAGTAAATGGAATAGCGAGCACATTTGTGGTGTCATTTGTTGAGACACCCACTAATCCGCATCTTTGGGTCTGACTTAGTGTGTGATGTTATATTCGAGAGGGTACGTGACAAACCACTCACACGGCCTACCGATGTTGTCTACGACTTAAAGAAAGATTACGGTTTAGAGGTTAGTTACCGGGTTGCCTGGTTAGGTGTTGAGAAAGCTCGCGGGGAAATGTTCGGTGCACATTCAATTTCGTTTGACCAATTACGGTGGTATAATAACGTAGTTATGGAGAACAACCTGGGAAGTTATATCAATATTGACTACGACGATCAAAATAATCATTTCATAAGGTATTTCATATCATTCAAAGCATGTATTGTGCCTGTTTGGTGCAGCTTAAAAGCTGCTTATTTCAGTTTTCAACTTAATTTAAGCTATTTTGATGTGTTTGGTTTAGCTTATAGCTTATAGCTTTTTGGAAGTCAGAAATCAGCTTATTCTTTGAGTGGGGCAGGAGATGCTTAATTTATAAGTCAGAAATCAGTTTATGTTCATAGTTATAAGGTATAAGCTGTTTGGGCATAAGCTATAAGCACTTTCCCACAACTCTACCAAACAGGGCCATTGATGGATTCGACAATTGTAAACCGTTACTTTTCTTGGACGGCACGTTTCTAAGAGGAAAATTCAAAGGGAACTTGTTAGCTGCCACTACAAAAGATGGTAACCAAGGTATGTTATTGCACACTATGATTTTTCATTATTTAATATGATATCCACATTTTGTTCTGTTTCCACACAATTGGGCTTTTGGGGAGGCTGTTATGGGTTTGTTTGTGCCGCGACCTTCGTATGGGTGGTGTGTGTTTATGCCACTCGATTGTGTGTTGTACCACTACATTTGTTAACTTGTTTTAATCAACACTGCTTGTTTTGGTCTTAATTGGAAAAAAAAAAAAAAAAAAAGGATTGTTTCCTTTAGCTATCACGATTGTTGATTCGGAGAACACTGTCAACTGGTCTTGGTTTTTGGGACACCTTGCGAATGTAGTGAATGGACATAGAACACTTATGTTTGTTTCAGACCGACGTACTAGATTGATAGAATCAATACCTGTGACAACCCTCACCTCTGCTTAGTGCTAATCTGTGATTAAGCATGATAAGTAACTGATAAAAATGATATCCTGAATTGATTGTGTGAGTGTATTGTTTTGAATACATTTCTATCTGTTTGATTTCTAAATGAATCTGTTCATGTTTTAATTTCGAATTGCGAATTGAAGGTCTTATCGGCGACCGAATCAGAAATTGATTGATGTTTTAGGCTAGTTAGAATTTATGTGATTTTATGATATGTTTAATTAAAATTTGATTTGGAATGATTAAATCAGATTAAATAATGTTAAATTACATTAGTTTAGCTAATTGCATTATTGCCACTAAGTGGCTTGATTCTAGACCACCTATCCTCCACTTTACACCATTTTAATACATCATTTGCTCATCTTCTTGAGACCAAACCGAGAGAGAGAGAGACAGAGAGAGAAAGAGAGAGAGAGAGAGACAGAGGGAGATTGGGAGAAAATTGAATTCATCTAGAATTCTTGCTTGAACTTAGGAGAATTTGAAGGAGATTTGCAAATTGAGCTTCCATACCTAGAATTCAAGACCTAAGGTAGGGTGTTCATCCTCTTATTTATATATTTAAGTTATTTCTTGCATGGTTCATGGAAATTTGGTGATTGTAGTCAATAATTGACTTAAAAAGTTGATTTGGGTAGTTAATTCATGCATGCATGTACATATTCTTGAATTTGAGGTTGTTTTCATGAGAATTTCAACATGCATGTCCACATTTTGATTATCGTCCATGAATTCACCATGTTTTGGAGTTCAAACTTGCATTTGGGTTATGTTTTGGAGCATTCGAATTCATTAGAACACTTGCATGTTATGTTCTTGCCTAGCTCATAAAAGTTTCTTTGAAATTGGTGTTCAATTGACTCACCTTTGAGCTTTGATTTACAAATTGATCTTCAAAACATGTTATATTGTTGGTTTTCAAGTGTTTTCCAGAAAATGGGCCCAAAAGGTTGAGTTTTGATGTGTTGAATGCTTGGTTTAAGCTTGGGAGGCAAACTTGGAAATTCCAGATTTTGGCTTCCACGCTCGAGCGAACGATTCCACGCTCGAGCGACCATCTTTTGTTCAGAGCTCCGCTCTAGCGATGGAATGCTGGCTCGAGCGTAGATTGCAAGCTCTCAAATTTTTGGTGCACGCAAATACACGCTCAGCGATTTAAACCTACGCCGAGCGAAGAGTCAGGTCCCACACTCGGCGAGCATCGAGCGATTTTCAACATCCAAAGACTTTTTGCATTTCTATAGACCGATCGAGCGAGGAAGTCCACGCTCCAGCGACCCTTCTATTTTGGAAAGCTAGCACAAGCGTAGGAAGCCACGCCGGCGAGACCCCTGTTTTCAGCAAATTTTGAAAAGTGTTTTAAAGTATATTTTTGCATCCTCATTCCATTCCTAGGTCATGTTTAAGACATCTTAATGAGGATAATGTTTTAGAACCACACCAAGTCAAGTTTAAGGGGCTAAGTCGTTAATTCCAAGTGTGTAACTTAGTGTGTGTTCATTCTACAACTGTGTAGGGTTGGCATCCGAGAATGCTCATTAGCTTGCCTATAGCCTAGTGCTCTGTAAGTAACAATGTTGTAAAGATATGTTCAATTATGACTATTTTCTGAATGATCAATTGTACTGCTTATTGAAATGTGATTGTTTAATGAATGAATGTTTGTCCTATTTGCAAACTGTACTCATGGAATCCATAGTAACCTACTGATACTGTTACCGCTACTGTTACAGAGATCTCTGTCAGTCCCAATGTTGGGACCACTACTATTTACTGATTGATGGCCATCAACTGACTATTCGGTCTGTTGAGACCTACTTTACTGTTTTGCTATGGGCTGTACCACATATGACTACTATGGTTCTAAATGACTGATTTACTGATACAATTGACTGTTTTGATTACTGAAAGGACATTCATTTTTAACCTCTTTACGCATTTGTTATTCACTGGGCTTTAGCTCATTGTTTATATTTATATGTAGGTGTCCAGGCGCCGGACCGATGCTAGGAGCGTCAGGTTAAGCTCTTATTTTGTCAAGCCAACCATCGTGCCTCACCTCGAGGTTCAAATGTTTCCAAGCTAAGGTTGTTCTGGGGTGTTTTAGATCCACCTCTTTTGTCTCTCTTTTGTATTAACTGAATAAGACTTGACTGTACAGTTATAGTTAGGGATTTGGTCCCTGTCATGGATGTTTGTGTTATGCCACATGTACATATGTTTCGGTTATCAATGTGGCATGTTTATAAAAAGTCTTTTTGCATTTAGACTGTCACAGTTCATTGCACATTTTTATTTATCGCTTTTGGCTCCCCGCCACTTTACTCAGACATCGACATTCATTAGCGGGTGCCTTCTAATCGCGGATTCTGGCGATTATGCGATACTAAACCCATAGGGACAGGTTTGGATCGTGACAATACCCATCGTATTCCCCACCGCTCATCATGCATTCTGCTTATGACATTTGCAACGCAACTTGCAAGACAAAATGCGTTACATGAACAGTTCTTACCGGGCTGGGTTGTTGGCTAAATTCCGAGCGTGCGTATATGCTCCAACAGTCGCTGTATTCAACCATAGTCTAAAGGAGTTCATGAAATCCGGATGTAATGTCGCTCCAGCATTTTTGAAGGATTTGCTCCTTGCATATTAGGCGAACGCTTGTTTCGGTAACTTTTTCGGAACCATTTTCATTCTTGCCAATAGCATATTGAAGTTGTTTTTTATCACAACCTGCATGAACGTTTCACTTTGCTAATTGTTTTCAATTTTTTTTCATTTTTTATCCACTAGCGGTGCACGTTACGGCGAAATGAGTTTCAACACAATTGAGTCATTTAACTCATGGATACAAGATGCGCGACACCTTCCAATAACTCAAATGGTAGACAGTATCCGAACTCAGATTATACGGCAAAGGGCCAAACGTCGATGCAAGGCAGAAGCGTGCCATGGTGTTGTATGCCCGAAGATGGAAGCACGTTTGGTTAAAGCGTATAATAAAGGCAGATCATGGCTTGTGAGCCAATCAAACGATGACGTATCTGAGGTTCACTCTTTCCCATTAGTGCTGGTTAATGTTGGGAGGCATATATGCTCATGTTTTCAGTGGCAAATCAAAGGCTTCCTGTGCGCTCACGCAGTCGTTGCAATCCATAACAGTGGCAAAGACCTTTACAATTTTGTTGATGCGTATTACCATGTAATAGAGTACCGAAGTTCATATGCACACAACATTATCCCTATTCCAATTGTTGAAAAACCACCGTTTAACGTGGATGATTTTGTTATTCATCCACCAATTGTTTAAAGACCACCAGGCATGCCCAAGAAGAAACGGATGCTTTTTAGGGGGGAACAAGTTTAACAAATTCGGTGTGGTCGGTACCAACATTTGGTAAATCATAATAGGAAAACGTGCAAGGAACCAATCTAGCGTTCAAGTAAACCAAAAAGTTTCCGAATATTTAGTTCCAACTTTCAAATTTTTTTGGGCACAAATAAAGGCGTGTAACAAACACACCCATTCAGACATGTATGATGCTTACATACCTTATACAGAACAATTTTATTTTCCATAAGAACGATTGTGGCTTTGCAAGTTTCCCTTCAATCTGATTATACCATTTACAACGTCTTTTCATAGCTTATTTTTAATTTTTGTACAGGCAAATCTGTGTAAACTAATACACAGTTATACTGCCACAACTTTTGTAACCTTCTGCACACTCACACCTTCAATACAACCCGCAACACACATTACCGCATTTAACACTACACTGTGGAATGTACTGTCCCTAACGACACCACAACACCTGTAGCACTAGCACATACACCAGCGTCCATCCAATAATTCACTAAACATCATGCTCCATAATTTTCTTGTTTGCTTTTAAGTAAATTATTGTAATAACAAACTACGTATATACAACGAACTCATAAAACGACTACAACAAACGCGAACAACATGGTTCCATCCAACATTGCTTATTCCATTTTCATTAAGCAATAACTGTTACACACCCACAACTACACAATTCCCAAAACGGTGCATACATAATGCCCAAAAATAGTACAACATGTATTGTCATTTACAACTGGATGCAACAATAACAACCCAAAAACCTAAACAAAATAAACAACCTTCAAATCCAACGCAAAAAAACTACGGCATAATATTTATCCTTTTTTCCTAACCAACATGACGCCATAACACAAAAACTTCAACTACTCCTTAATTCCACGACCGGATCATTAACAAAACCCTTAACCATGTTTGCACGTAAGACGCTGCAGTTAGTGCCTTGCAAAAATCGGGTCACTTCACACTGGTGCACATACTGCCGCATTATCGCACATACGATCACCCCACAATCAAGCCTGCATACAAAGCCATTACTTGCAATAAGACATCTTTGCACCATTAACATTATACAAAAACAAATTCCAACAACACCTAAAACACCTAACACTTACATGTCTGGTTTCTGCTGCAGGCACTGTGAGACAGCTTCAAGTGGCTAACTAAAATCGACTTCACTACCTGCCTCCTCCATTCCAAACGCACATGAGGACTTCTTCATCACATTGGACACATGTTCCTTCTACCATACATAATACAAAAACAAAAACAAAAACCATTTAAAAAAAAATAAAAACATTATTCAACCACCCCATGTAACACATTATCATCAAAGCGTGTACTCATTTTTACCAGAAATACAGCTTCACTGTAATGCACGTCTGTTCGCACTGAACGTTGCCTCATCGGATTAAAATGCTTCCAAGTACCATCTTCAATATCATAAACGACAAGCGTCCAATATGCGTCATGACAGATGGGGAAATGAATATATCTGCATGTGCTTCCCTCTGTGACATTCCTTGTAACATACTTCTCCATTGCACGAACGTCATTATTTTTCACCATTTCCTGCCACACATATGCCAGCCACGCTAAACTAAACTCATACACAAATTGAACATACAACATTCGTCCACCCCAAACTTACCAGGCAGATACTACTAAAAAAATAGGACTTGTCTGCGGTCTCATCATTTGCATACATTCTATGCTGTTCAGTTTTAAGCAACTCCGCATAAGCATCAATACCCTAACATGCACCAAAAACAAATTGACCATATTAAATACATACAACATTAGTAACCAACTGCCACTATTTTTAAAAATTCACATATACGCAAAACAAAACCATCTAAAATTTAATATTTTCTTTATAAAACAAAAATAAATAAAAAATAAAAACTTACATTGCCACGAATAGAACTTAGCCTAACAAGGGCCTTCACATCGGTGACATACACGAACACTCCATTAGTGTTGTCCCCCCACATGACAACCTTACAGAACAACATAGTTGACACACATTAGTCCGCACATGTTAACATAAACAAAAACGTAATATAGTACTAACCCGTCTCCGTGCCGCTCATAAGCAATTGTGATCTTCGCCTTCTCTACGACCGTCATCATTTTCCAAACACCCAAACAGTTGTTTATACCAAAACCAGACCACTTATTTCCATGTAAAACAACTGCATCCACATCAATAATATCATCTCCAACAACACTTGTGTCTTCTCCTCCAACATTGCCTACAACCGAAGCCATTCTTGTCCCACGTCCAGCTAATAATGGGTACTCAAACTCAGGCATCTTCCACTCTTTTCTCACTTTACTCTTAATGTTACGCACATAAGACTTCTGGACACCAAACCCCAGAGTTGCCTGCAACACTTGTGGTATCACTTCTGTTTTAGAATCAAACATGTTCAAATCACAAGGCCCATCCACCTGCACCATCCTATCATCCATCCCTAAGTTCAAATCACTCTCCCCAAAATTATTTACACACACTCCAACTGCACGTAACGATGTCACATCGCTAAAACCTTCACCTCCAACACCGCTACTACCTGTACCAAGCCCCCCAACATTACAATCAACTTCCACCATACGAAATGCTTATGTCACATCATGAACATCACAATCTGTCAATTGGTCTTCAAGAATCGCAATTTGTTTACGCAAATCCACGTTCTCCTTCTTTAACTTCTCAACCTCTTCGTCCTTCATTTTCAGAACACACCCAAACCCAACTACAATATGAACAACTTGCATCTCATTCTCTCTCTTCAACCTAGATGCTTCAACTTCAAACATTGCAATCTTGTTATCTTTTAGTTTGTTATCATTTTCCAGTGCTGATATTGCATTGCGTTCTTGTTCATTAATGACACCATCCACACCAGCACACTTTCCCCCATCATAGGATCCACTCACAACATTTTTCAGCACATCAACCACATCACCACGCGGGCAATGAATATTCTCCCCACATTTACCACCATCCTCTACCGTGTTTTCAATTTTATTCTTCACACCAAATACAACACGCTTACTTGTTTTATTTCCCTGGTTCGCCTCTTCAACAAAACTATCACTACCACCTGCCTCTTCCGGAATCCCATCAACAACATCACTTGTTCCCCACCCTTCCCCATCACCTCGCTCATACTTGAAAGATCTCAAACTATCGACATTCACCTATGCAATTAAAACAAAAAATAGATATCACATTTCTACATTCACTAAAAAACATCCACCGCACATACCACACTCATCGAGCACGATAACATATCTAAAACTTGACAGGCCTCGGCAGATCCACTCCTTGACAACTACTAAGCAATTCCCCAATGTCCCACTTCAAAAACCTGGAAAACATGTTTTCATTTTTTGGTTGAACTATGTCCAAATGTTCACAAAGCCGAATCGCATAACAAATCAGAATAACGCCATGGGGACCTCGCCACGCTTCGGACTCGATTTTGTTGCGGTTCTCAATCTCGAACCAAAGAGTCCAAATCCGCAAATCGTTTTGAAGGAAAAGCAGATTTTTGAAAGAAGTGCCAAACATGGTGCTTTGCGGATAATGTAGTCGCCACCTAAATATTTTAAAATGGGAAATTTAGGAAACCACGACTCGGTGCGAAAGGCCACGTGTCCGTCATCACCAAAGTTGGCTCGGGAACTTGGGTACGATTAGGGAAGGTCACATCGTGAGCACCCCTCTCGCCGGTCAAAGACCGCCTCTACTAACCATGATATCTGTTTTGAAAACTTTGTATGCTCTTATTAGGTTATTAGCCTAGGTTACTATGTGATGCTCATGACAAACAAGTATAAATGGCCGTTCGAATTGGAACTAAACATCTCATGTTTGTTTGTGAAAGATGGTTTGCTACCCGCAGGTAGGCTTAAAATACAGATTTTGCCACAATCTAGTGGGCTTAACAAACAATTGATGAATTGCTCCAATTCAGATAACTCAACCTCCACCCACAGGCATTCAAGGCAGTTATATCACATAAGCATTTAGCCTCATGGTAAGCATGCTATCATGGCAACACTCACACGCATGCAAGGATGCTAAAGCATAACCACTTACCGACTACTCCCAGCCAAAGCGAAAGCTTATTAGAAATCATGCATGATCCTAAAATATACAGAATGCCTAATGCAACACATGCAAAAATGCAACTATAGCAGGCTCGGCTATTCTAGAGATGGCATATGAAATGCAACGGCTAACATGTATTCAACTTAGAATTGAAATACAAATGCAGTTTGTATGATCTTCGATGCATGCAATATGTCTGAGATGAATGATGCAAACATCTTTGTCATCTTTGTATGCTAATTGAAATATGCCCTATATCTAACCATTCAAAGCGGGTAAATAAAGGGAGAAAGAAATGGGGTTGGAAGACATACATCACACTCACACACCCTTATTACATTTATGCCCTCGCCAGAGGGTCGAATAAATAATATCTGACCGAATAAAAGAATATCTGATCCGAAATAATCTGATTCTAATTAATTAACAAATTAATTACAAAAGAATTGAGACTGGCGTGCAAGCCAGGGACTGCCTCGCTTCTGGTGGATAGTATATGCTGGGCTGCTCGGCGCAGAAATCCACTGGGATGCCCTGATTAGCCTCTGTTTGCAGTTTTCCTCGAATTGCGTGCCAGATTAGGAAAGTCGATAATTCTTCATTTTCTTTGCAGCGGAGGCGGGGAAAAGGGCATAGCAGTGTATTTCACAAATATATGCATGTCTCGATCCTCGCGCCACCAATCACGCATATCGATGCATGATGGCCGAGGAGTAGATTTGCACAACTCAATATTGGGATGAATACACATGAACGCTACGAAAAATGGGATGCCTCGAAATGCGTGCCCACGGGCACGCAAACTGAGGCGATGCTGAAAGATGAAAATCGGATAAAACCGAAGTGCCTCGAAGTGCGTGCCTGGTAGCATAAGCGAAAACGAAACCAAAATGGAGATCGAGATAAAGCTGGAGTGCCTCGAAATCGTGCACAGACGCATAACCGAGGCGATGATGTACGATGCAAAATCGGATAAAACCGAAGTGCCTTGAAATGCGTGCACCGGACACGCAAACCGAGCGATGATGAAAGAATGAAAATCGGATAAAACCGAAGTGCCTCGAAGTGCGTGCCTGGTAGCGCCGAATCGAGACGATGATGAAAGAATGAAAATCGGATAAAAGCGAAGTGCCTCGAAGTGCGTGCCTGGTAGCGCCAAAATCGAGGCGATGATGAAAGAGAAAATCGGATAAAGCGAAGTGCCTCGAAGTGCGTGCCTGGTAGCGCCGAAATCGAGGCGATGATGAAAGAATGAAAATCGGATAAGATCGAAGTGCCTCGAAAGCGTGCCGTAGCGCAAATCGAGGCGATGATGAAAGAATGAAAATCGGATAAAACCGAAGTGCCTCAAACGCGTGCCTGGTAGCGCCGTCAAATCGATGATGAAATGCAATGAAATGGCATACGGAATCGGGATGGACTTACACCAACATGGGAGAGCCTCGGCTCACTCACATAGGAGGCCGTCGGGTAAAAAAATTGCCTCGAAGCAGCGACACGCAAATCGAGGCAATGGCATCTAAGCATGAAAATGCGAATTGGGCTTACGCCAACATGAGAGGGCCTCAACCACACTCACATAGGCTGCGGAATGATAAAAAGAGGTGCCTCGAAATGCGTGCCCATTAGCATAAGCAAAGGCAATGCAAAAATGATCTGAATGGCGGAAATGATATGCAAGCATGGTAATGGAATTTCAGCACCTAAATAAAGGGAAAACAGCCCGAAACAAATCAAACGACACCAAGCATGCATTCATCCCGAAAGTCTGAAATTAAGCCCGAAATGGCCTATAGCCATGCTATACATGCAAAATATGATCATGGCAGCAAGAACAGTAGCAAGGCAGTCCCAAATATGGCATTTTTTCAGTAATAAACATGGCCACAATGCCAGCATAGATATGGCCACAAAAGATCGCAAGAACACGGTAAAAGAGAGGACTTTCAAAGCAAGTAGTATATAGAAAATTCAAATAGAAAAATTTTCTTCTACAACATGAAAGAGGGCCCAAGAATAAGCATATATGCAGAAGATGGCAGCCTCTAAATCATAAGACAAATATGCTAGAAATAGAAGGCAAAAATGAAGCCACAAGAGGGTATAACCTAAGACATGCAATCTACACACCAAATGACCAAACCTTCTTCATGAAACATGTAAAGGGGGTCAAAATAAGACTAAAACCAGTAGGGGTCGAAGTCCTAAAACCAAACACAAATAGGTCAAAAATTGCATACAAAAGTGGCACACTTGATGAAATTTGAAGGAGGTGGTAGATACAAAGGCCAAATGAAGTTGAGCCTATCTACAATATTGTAGAGAGGCTCATTTTAAGCACAAACTCAGTAGGGGTCGGACCCCCAAAAACCAACAAAAATAGGTCAATTTTAGCATGCAAAAATGTTACCAACTTGAAGAATATTGAAGGAACTAGTGTATACAAACACCAAATGAGGTTGAGCCCTTCTACAAAGTTGTAGAGGGGCTCATTTTAAGCACAAAAGCAGTATGGGTCGGAGCCCCAATTCTCAACCAATTAAAGTATAGAAAAGGATCAAGAAAATGCCCTAAAAGTTGGTTTTGAGGACTTACCCTTGAAGACTTGTCTTTCTTTGATTCTTGGCTCTGATTTGTAGCTTCTCAACCTCTGAAATTCACCTCCTTGCTGCTGAAGTGATGGTAGGGATGGTGAGGCTAGGTGTTGATGAAGGAATGGCCTTGACACTTGAAGCTTCTTGGAGTTTAAAGCTATGAAAATGAGGAAATTGGTTAAGTGCTCTTGAGACCAAAATTTCTCACCTTGAAGAAGGAGGAGGGGCCTTCAAATAGGCAAGAAGATGGGGTGTAAAGGGAGGAAAGCATCCAATCTTTCCCTCTGAAATGTCCGGATGAGGAGACACTTTGAAGCAGTGGGCAAATGGAGCAATTTGGAAGCAGAAGTCTGGCTAGGTAGTTTTGCTCAAGGTGGTAGGCGACCACCACCATGGCCCGGACCACCTCCTATGGCTGACCACCACCTCAAAATCAACTTCAAAATTTCGGCCGACCACCATACAAGAGTGTCCTCCCATGTGTGTAGAATAAGGCCCGGTGGAATTTGGCAACACTGAACCGAGTCACAACATAGAGCTTGAAGGAGAGGCCCAAAATGAAAGGCACAATTTACGGCCGACCACCATACCAAAGTGTCCTCCTAGATGTGTGCAACAAGGTTCCAAGTAGGAAATTGGCAACACCAAGGCGAGTCACAACATAGAGCTTGAAGGAGGCCCAAAAATGAAACTCACAGTTTCGGCCGACCCGATGGTTGGTAGGGTCCTCCAGGTCCCTCATCACAGATATGTAACTTTGGTTGGAAGAAAATACCCCCAAGGTGTTCAACATTGGCGGAAGTGAGCAAAAGCGGGCTCGGGAGGAAGCGGATTATCTGGGATAATTGCTGGCCTCCCACCCCGGTGATCTTCGATGTTGAAGCAGAGGTACTGCCAAGTTTGAACAAAACTAATGAGAAATGAACGTTCGGGGCCAAAACGAGCAAATCGGGATCGAAAATGAAATTCTGGTGCTTGGGAAGTGGTGTTCGGCCGAAGTGGGTATCCGCGACCCAGTGTCCTCTGGAATGACAAAGCGAGGTACCGCCAAAACCGGAGAAGATGGATGCGAAATAAATGCTCGGGACCAAAACCGCTCGGTTTGGGGTCAAAACGCTTATGAGCACCGAAAGTGGCATCTGACCCACGAAGTGGGCATCGGGGCCCAGGGTTCTTGAAATATTAAGCGAGGTCTCATAAAACCGGAGAAGGTGATGCAAAATGAGCTCGGGACCAAAAGCTCGGTTTGGGGTCCGAAAATAAATCATAGAACGCGAAGTGGTGTTAATTGCGAAGTGGGCATCAGGGCCCAGTGTCCCTCGGAACACTAAAACAGAGGCACATGCCAAAACCGGAGAACTTCGGAGATGGTTGGGCGGTCCCGAGCCGAGGCCTGTGACGGCAACTCAGCCGAGGCCCGGGCTCGAAATGGGCAGAATGGCCTCTGACCACGAAAATCGACTCACGACCACGGAGATAGTCTGAGACCACTCCCTTCCCTCGGGAAAAACAGAGAAAACCAAGCACTGGTTATGGCAACCGAGACAAGGTAGAAAAGGGTTCGGAGTCGGGAGGCGGGCGCCTGGCCGCGACTACGAAACTCTTGAGCAAGCACATGATGCAACATCACCGAGCACTCAACCGTGGCGTCTGAGTCTTAAGGTCGGTCAAAAATGGGGTGTCTCTGATTGCCCTCTTTGTGAACTTCGGAAGTCAAGTGGCGGGAGTGAATGTCAAAGCCGAGCGACCCATTTTTGACAAGCGAAGACTTAGACAAACATCTGAGATAAGCAGAGATATGTGCCCATGACGAGGCCAAATGCAAAGTGATAGGTAGCGAAGCGGATGATCATGCAAATCTGACAAAGCTGTAATGAAGCAGGTATTGACAAATAGATGCAACAGTTTTAAGCAAGGATGCAAAGCAAACAACTACATTTCATACAGTTAGGAATGCGGAGAATTATTCAATCCTCGTCGCGTCTCACACGGAGAAGATACGATACCTGCGCGATTAAATGCAGTCGCACCGACCTCAAATGAACCGTACATACAATATCGTGCCTGCAAGAGAGAAATCCAACAAGAACAATATGCTAACAACATATATTCTATGTGATTCCTATGATTCCAAAAGTTCGACACACACAGTCTTGCGTGAGCGAATGCAACGTAACGAGGAAAGGTAATCTTGGCGACAACGCATGTTTATGCGAAAGTGCGGTATATCAAGAAATCATGCATGATAATGCAAAACAATCACGAGAATGCGAATTAGGGCGGATAATGACAAATGAGCACAAATCGGGATGCGGTTGTTGCACAATAACGGTGGAAAATCGCATTCGGCGTGATAACCCGATCATGACCTCGATTTACATTCCGGGGAGGTCACGACATGATTTAAAATGGATGCACTCCGATTTCGATGAATAATGATGAGACACATGTCAATAATTGCCATTAAAGTTTATTGAACAATTCGCGCATGAAAGTGTACTTTTCTTCAACTTTTGGTCCGGAGCTCGATTTTCCTCAAAATTTGCGAGAGGTAGGGAGGGAGGGAAGGTGGTCGGCCAGCCCTTTGCCCTAGGGAGGCCATCGGCCAGGCCAAAAAGTAGAGGGCGGCCCGGAGTTAGGTGGCCGTGGCCACCGCGAGGGGCAAAATGGTCATTTGGCATTTTCTATATATATGCACCTCCATTGCCTCGAAATCACACCCAAAGTTGCAAAACTTCTTCCTCTTGCTCTCTAGGCCACTTTCTCTCTCGGATCTGCATTTTATCTGGCGTCCCTCGGCCTCCACGCAAGTTGTTTTCGAAATCTTTGATTTAAGCACTTTGAAGCGACTAAATTTCGACTTTGGGGCTTCTCTTCTCATTTTCACCACTTGAGGTAATTTTGTTTCAATATTTGGAAAATTTTCGGGGTTGACTTTTGTTGACTTTTTCATTTCGAGAGTTGACTTTTGTTGACTTTTTCCAATTTTGGCCCATTTGCTCATTTTGCTCCTCTTTGCAGATTTCTCGCAATGGCGGGTCATTTTCCTCACGGAGGTTTTCCGGTCTGGGAGATGATTTTGACTTTATGGTATTCCTGGGGTTCGCCCTTTCTTTCCGTCGATATGCTCCGTGGTTCATAGGCTTCATGAGCCACTTTCCGTCATTTTACCGATTTTAACGATCGAGCACCCGGGGATCTTCTCTTACGAGAGCCGGAGCAGCACCTCTCCTATGATGCAGAGGTATTTTATTATTCGCATCTTTCGTGCATTCTGTACCTTTGCCATGCTTAGACACACAGTTTAGCTTACGACACAGTACTTGTATTTTGAGCATGTGACTTAGCCACTTGAATTTCACGAACACTTGGCGCATTGAATAATTGTGAACGCACAGTGCACCTTAGTTAGAAATTGAACACACAGCCCTAACATTGATTCACTGAAGACACAGCTTGAGGTTGAAAGTGAGCACACAGCACATACTGACCAAGAGTAGGACACGTAGTCTCCAAAACTCAGACTTTCTGAACGCACGGCCCAGTCTTGGAAGCGAACACACCCTTGATTAAAAGTAGAACACCTGACCCCAAACTTGAAGCCTTGAACACCGGCCAGTTTGAAGTGAACACCACGGCCCTGAGCGTTGAGTAGAACACCACGATCCCAAACTTGAAGCGAACATGCAGTTCACTGATGTTGAGTAGAATACGCACTCCCAAACTTGAAGCAAACGCCGCAGTTCGCGATGTTGAGTAGAACACGCTTGATCCCAAACTTGAAGCGATCACTCAGTTCACTGATGTTGAGTAGAACATGATCCCAAACTTGAAGCAAACACAGTCCGCGATGTTGAGTAGAACACGTGATCCCAAACTTGAAGCGAACACCACAGTTCAGCGATGTTGAGTAGAACATGATCCCAAACTTGAAGCGAACACACAGTTCAGCGATGTTGAGTAGAACACGCGATCCCAAACTTGAAGCGAACACACGGTTCGATGTTGAGTAGAACACGCGATCCCAAACTTGAAGCGAACACGCAGTTCGCGATGTTGAGTAGAACATGATCCCAAACTTGAAGCAAACACACATCCTTGATGTTGAGTAGAACACTGATCCCAAACTCGAGATGTCTTGAAACTTTGAACACCTTGACCCAAATACCAAATTCACTTGAACACGCGACCGTTGTCGCTTCATTTGGCACCTGACTCATTTTCGCTTTATTTGCACACAGCTCATTTTCACTTCATTTCTTGATTCATGCATTGATTCTAAATCTTGAGTTCGTTCTCAGACGATTCGAGGATATAGCTCGGCGCCGCAAGAATGGTATTTTGAGCTTAGGATTTGTCAGGGATTGGTCGATCTTGCGAGTTGGGCCATTCTGCGAGAGGGTTAACTTCGTTGCCTCATTAGTAGGACCCTATTAGCGACTTTAGCGAGAGGTGGTGGGACACTACCAATTCCTTCCATTTTTACTGCGACGGGGGACATGACCATGACCCATTGGATTTGCTATGCTCAGGCCTAGACTTAGGCGGTAGGCCCATTCCTATGATGAGGACATGGGTGAGTGGCGGTACTGGATGCATTTGTTGGGGACACACCGCCCGTGAAGCGAGGTTCGGGAGAGTCCGATACTCTGGTTTGCTTCTTATTTCGTGACCCTGAGATGGAGCCCGAGACTCTGAGGCGGAAGCGATGCGCCCGTGGTTTCCTTATGTACCTCCTCGGTACCACCTTGTTCGCCGATAGAGGAACATGGTAGGGTTATACTCTTGGCGCTCTAGTGGACCTATCACGGTGAGCAGTATGATTGGGCGTGGCACTGGCTACCCTTCTTGCTACATGGTGATCTCTCGCACGAGGGACTTACTTGGCCTCTTGGAGAGCACAGGAGGTACATTCCGTCCTCTTGATTTCCATTTGCTCCTCATTACTTGTTCACCGCACACACGGCGCGCACTTTGCATTACGTGATACGCCTTTAGCACTTTGTACTCACACTCTGCATTGCCTTTCTCAGCTGTGGGTGTATGTGTACTTCCCTACATTGGCCCCGGAGATGGAGGTGGTGGGACCTCCTATGACTTCATTTTCTTTAATGTTTGAGGAGAGCATCTGGCGAGGCCTCGAGACTCTTTCCTCTCTGCGGCGATACTTTGATCTTGTTGGCGGCAGAGGTATTGCTTGAACTCTCAGTTCCTTTTATTTTTATCTTTGATCTGCTCTGTATATCTGATTTCTGACTGATTTGTATTCTGGTTATCCACAGATCGCTGGCGACCTTAGGCGATCTTGATGTGGCTCGAGACTCTGTACCTGGGCGTCGAGTTGTGGTCGATATAGATTCTGCTCGAGGACGGTCGGCGGGGTTTGGTTCTGAAACGCTTTGTTGTCGAGATATGGGGCGATTCTCAGGACACTCCTGCTGTGCCTCCAGACACCATGCGGATGGCGATAGATTATCCCGAGGAGGTCGGCGGTATATGCAGGCGATGGCGCTTTGTTGCATCATCTCGATGGGAACTCGCCACCTACCGCCGCATATATTTGATGCCCGCTTGGCGGGAGTGCGAACTCGGCACGGACCTCTTGGTGCCGTCTTGAGTCGCGCCCATGCTCTGAATATCCCTTCTTCTAGCGGTGGCGAGATCGAAGGTGAGGCGATTCGATCCTCAATCCCTCCGTCTCTTGATCATCGGGGTGGCGGACATGCCGACCGAATTAATGACTGGCGATTTGGGGCGCCTTACGGTCCGATAGAGCCTCCTCTCACGATCACAGATATGTTAGAGACCACTTCGCCCGGTATGTTTTGACTTTGATTTATCGGTCAAATATTTGAACATTGATTCGTTCTTGATAATTTTGCATTTGTATTTGCGACCTCTGTTGAATATCTGACGACGGTTGCTCGGGATCTTGGCCTCATTCGAGGGCATGATCTTCTGGAGGGAGGCAGATGAGCATCGTGGGTGTGGAAGTCTTGTCCATTTTCCTGTACTAGCATGTTTACGATGATACTCGGTTTTAGACCTTCGCTATCTTGATAGTATGTAGAGCACATCGACACACACCCTTTTCACATGCATTTACACACCTTTTTATGCTTGGTGATGTATTGCACTTTGCATCTTGAGATGCCTCCGTATATCTTCCTCGCGGGCAGGCCACGGGCCCTCTCGAGAGGTCGAGGTGCTAGACCTACCAGTCTGAGGGAATTTGGAGGCCGGGCCATCCAGGTCTCATCGAGGCTGGCGAAGGAGGTCGTCTCATGACCTTGAGGCACCCATCGTCGAGGATAGCGAGGAGAATCGCGAGATCATGTGTCGTGGCGTCTCTGGAGAGGAGGCCTGGTCTTGGTTCGAGGCGGAGCGAGCTGAGGGATCCGGAGGATGACAGCTCGATCCGGATGGTGATGATGATGTGGAGATTATCCGCGAGAAAAGGATGAGGGGCCTCCCTTCTCGCTCCCGAGAACGATGTTATTTCTGCTTTATTCTACTTTTTAGCTAGTAGTTTGTAGCACTTTGCACATTTGTTAGGCGGTTTTGTTTTACGTAAAACTTGTACCTTTATTTTTGTAAGACATGATGAAATGAAACGACTTTTGAAAAGATGTTGTATTTGAAATTCTCGACATCGCATCGCATTATTTTGCACAAAGCGGAATTAAATGGAAATCGCCTCATGTATTTACCGGGTTAGGTAGGGAAGCGCAACAAAGCAAAACAAAAGCGACTCACTAAGAAATAAAACAGAATCTTAGCGAGTTTACAACTCGATAAACAAAGTACAATAATGTTAAGGACTCAATAGACAAGACTTAACAAAATTGTGTAATCAAAAAATAACAACTCAAAAGCATAAAAAGCGCGACGACTCGACAAAACTTACAACTCAATAAGCAAAAACAACAACTCGATAAGCAAAAATATAACACGATGCCTGCGGATGGACTATCGGATAGTGGAGTGTATCCAAAATTGATAGGCTGGATGCCTCCTCTTTGTAGGAGACAATCAGTTGCGGGAGTCCACTACTGCTATAGGTAATGTTTCCCACCCAAGCTCACTTGTATTTGCTTACATCACTCGACCCTCGGGCTCGACTTTTCTCGGAAAAACCTTATCTTACTTTTCTCTCGTCCTTCATCTCTCCATTCTTTATTCTCTCATTTTTCATCCCTCCCGGATATAGTTGATGGAGAAGTTGCAAGTTGTGGACTCTTGCCTGCCTATTCAGCATGGCTACTTCTTCGACAACGCCTAGTTAATGCTCCCGATGAGAGGTGGTTCGAAACGGATCGCAACTTGTCGTGAATCGCATTGCATGGCGCCGTCCACAGCTTAATCTTTTCGTGATGAGTTCTGACAAGTTCGAGGATCTTGGGATCCGTCGATCGGCTTGACTTCATTGTATATTTTATCTCCCATTCCGTACTCGCTTGTTCGGTCATACAAAATTTGGGCCTAAGTTGGCATCTGAAACTTTGACTAGCTCGGGAGGCGAGGACACTGACTAGACTATGCCCAGTTTATTGCTTTATTAGTACTTTCAAAGTTTTCTAGCGTGAGTGTAATGAAAAACAACTTCAATTGTATGCAAGAGCAAAAGAATTACGTTTTGAAATTAATGAAATTGAAGGTTGTAGTCTTGAAAACCCTCGCTTTTGGTCCAAAGATGGTCTTAGTTGTGAAAAGATTAATTTGAACAAAGTCAACTTTTATGAAAACTTTTCAAAACTATTTTCGATATGGATCGAGCTGGACACGCTGAAATCATCCTTTGAGATACACAACCCGAATCCTAGCAGCTGGAAAGTTGCCCTAGTTTGAAAAAGGTGCTTGACAAAGTGTGGCAGCGGAAAGTTGCCCTAGTCTGATGATGCGCAACACTCCATTACAGCGGAAAGTTGCCCCTAGTTTGAATAACCTTTGTCTGGGAGATCGTAGTGAATCTTGATGAATAAAGATGACTGAGGTGATCAAAATGGACTAAGTTGATCGGGGAAAAGATTGTGACTGAACTTCAAGATGAAGCTGCCTACGTATCCCAAAGAGGGGAATCAAGTCTTACGTAGTTCAGGTTTAGGTTCGCTCGAGTGTTTTTGCTCTCCTTTTGCGCTCTAACTTTTGCCAAGGTCGCCCTTTGCGGGTTTTCAACCTTGCGAGCTCAGTTTTTATAATTTTCAAATTTTCTATGCTCTGAGTTTTGCCTAGGTCGCCCTTTCGGGTTTTCGGCCTAGCGAGCCTCTCAAGGGTAGTATTTCTTCAACTTGTCCATATTGATCGGTTGGGAAAACTCCAAGCCATCTAGATCCATCAGAACCACAGCTCCACCTGACCAGATTGACTTGATGATGTAGGGACCGGTCAATTGGTGCGAACTTGCCCCTTAGTGCGTGGATGGGAGCTCGGTTGTCTTTGAGTACCAAATCTCCTTCTTTCAAGTTCTGGACTTAACCTTCTTGTTGAAAGCCGGGCGATTCTGCGTTGATAACCACGAGCGTGGTACAGTGCTTTCAATCTCCTTTCATCAAAAGCATGAGTTCTTCAAACTGCTTTCTTTGCCAATCCGCTTGACTATCGGCACTTTCGGCCAATACTACTTAATGATGGGACCTCGATCTCAATTGGTAGAACGGCCTCCATCCCATAGACTAATAGTGCAGTCGCCCGATAGAAGTTCGATCGAAGTCCTGTAGCCCCATAGAGCAAGCGGCAACTTATCCGGCGATCCTGTAGGTTTCCACCATCTTACGTAATATCGCTTGATATTCTTGTTGGCGGCCTCAAGCGCTCCGTTGGTTTGCGGCGGTAAGTAAACGACTTATGAAAAGCCACGTTGTATTTCTCCAACAAGTCAATCACCTCCTTCTTGAAGTGGGAACCATTGTCGAGACTATTTCATTCGGACTCGTGGCGGCGGATGATGTTGTTCCTGATGAATTTTGCAGCGTGTGAAGCTTTCAACCTTTGCATAAGATTGGGCCTCAACCCACTTTGTGAAGTAATCTATCGCTCGAGGATGAACTCATGCCCATTTGACCCTTTCGGCGTGGCGGCTCCGATCACATCAATTCCCCAGAACGAAAAAAGGCCATGGCGAAGTCATGTTGTCTGCTTTGGCGGAATGTTCATGCGATTTGCATGAATCGACATTTGTGGCATCGCTGTGAAACCGATACAATCCTCCTCCATGGTGGACCAATAATAACCTTGTCTAAGGATCTTCGCGCCAACATCACCCCATTCATATGTGCACCGCATTCACCCCGTGGATGGCTTCCATCAGTAGCTTGGACTCTTGACATCAACACCGGTTTATGCATTCCCGGATGACCTCTTACATGCAGTTTACCCGCGAGATGATGGGCGGTGACATTCTTCTTATTGCCCTCTTGTCTTTGGCATTTACCTGGCGGGTATGTTTACATTTCCAAAAGTTCGGATGTCGTAATACCGGGGTGTTCGTCACGAACTTCATCTATGGTACAATCGACTCATAGGCGGTGCGAATTTACAGTCGATAATATTTGGGCGCGTCGGACTCCGTGGGATGTCTATCATGGATGATAGAGTTGCTAAAGCGTCTGCGAACTTGTTGTTCTCTCTTAGTAGATGAGTAAAACTTAACTTTTCAAACCGAGGAATCGGCAAATCCAAGGTTTGGTGATACATCATCATATTTTCTTCTTTTACTTTCCGGTCTCCTTTAGCTTGAGACACAACAAGATTCGAATCTCCGATGGCGTCGGTAGTCTTGCCCTAATTCGAGTCGCTTCCATACCGACAATGCAACCGTGATACGCCGTTATTTGAGACTTTGAAAGCGGAGTTTGAAGGCTAGAGGATCTGAGGAATTGTCGGTGCTATCGGTAACACTCTATCCCATACCCATGTTGATTTGGCGCTCGTCAAAGTACATAAATCAACTTTCCTCGTCGATATGCGAATTGCTTCATCACGGGAATAAGTACTCAAGCCTCATCCCCTCAACGGATGGTCGGCAGGAACTCTGCTCTTTGCTACGCCCTTCTTGACTTCGCGTCACATATGTAAGATCAAATTCGGAAACATGACAACCAACGAGCTAGCCTACCCGTAATGCTGGTTTCTCGAAAGAGATATTTGATGGGATCAAGTCATGAAACCGACATTACGAGTGAGCTAACAAGTAGTGCCGCAACTTCTGGTAGCCCATACGAGCTAGACAAGCCTTTTCGGTGGCGTATCTGGGTTTCATACTCTAGCATTTTCTTGCTCAAATAATAGATGGCTTTCTCCACCTATCTTGATTCTTGTGCAAGCATCTGACCCATCGTGGTCTCGATCAGCAGCGGTACAAAATCAGCGGTTTCCACGATTACGGTGGTGATAAAGCGGGTGGAGTTCTGTAGATATTCTTTAATCTGTTCAAATGCGACTTGGCATCGGCCGTCCCATTGGAATTTCTTGCCTTTCTTGAAGACCAAAAAGTGGTTCACAAGTCAAGGTTAGTTTTGAAATAAACCGTCTTATGAATTGCACTTTACCGAAAGCCTCGCACCTCTTTTTAGGTCTTTGGTGGTGGCATTTCTAAGATGGCCTTGATTTTGGAAGAATCGACCTCGATGCCTTTGTGTCGAAACCTGACATTTTCCATTTGTAACACCAAGCGTACATTTACGAGGGTTTAACGCCTTTGAATTCCACGATCCTTTGGAAAAACTTGCGCAAAAGGCGGTGTAGTAGCCCTCACTTTCTTTGGACTTGACGATCATGTCGTCCACGTACACCTCAACCTCTTGGTGGATCATATCATGTAATATTGTGGTCATGACCCGTTGATAAGTATGACATTCTTCAACCCAAAGCGGCATTACCGATAGCGATATGTTCCCCAGGGGTGGTGAATCGATCTTTTCTCTCCTCTGGTGCCATCACTATCTGGTTATAGCCGAAGCCATCCATGAGCGAGGCGGTGCATGCCTGTTGTAAAGTCCACTACCTCATCAATATGCGGCAAGGCAAAGTCATCCTTGATGGCTCATTTAAATCACGAAGTCTCGCACACGGATCTTGCCATCTTTCTTGACCCGGCACTATGTTGGCCAACCAAGTGGGATATTACGATACTAGCGAGGAAGCTGCGTCAATTTGTAGTGACCTCTTCTTTGATCTTGAGAGCCCAATCGGGCGGATCCTACGAGCTTCCTTGATAGGTCGACCCCGGGGTCAAGGGGATCCGATCTTGTACAATCTCGGGATCGATTCGGGCATGTCTTCGTAGGACCAGCGAAAACATCTTTGAAATCTTTTAATAAGCGACTAAGCGCTCGCGTTCCTCCGAAGACAACGTGGACCCGATCTGGACCCGGCGGGTCCTCCTCGGTCTAATATTCTGAAATGATTTCATCCGTTAAAGGCTTAACAAATCTCTCTTGCTCTTGCTCAATTAAGCGTTGTAAAACCGGAGGCACGTCCTCGTCGTTTTGATCAAAATTTTGAAAGTCTGAGTTAATGCAATAAATTAGGGCAGAAAAGTACTGGAAACCACATTCACCTCATTCTCATTAAGTTCATCCAAATCGTCGATTCGCCGGTTACAGACTCAAATGAAAAAGAAAAAACGACTGGACAAGACTCGGCATCGGGTTAACATCCCGAGTACAGACTTCGAGACTTCGATCAGTGGAACTGATTAACTCACAAGACTCGGTGGAATCGATTCGGCTCACTACTGACCCGGAAGCTGCTTTGGATAAGAATCCCTCCTCGTCTTGCCAAATGAGAGGTGCGATTGATCGTCCAAGATAGGCTTTGGTTGGCCGCGGCCGTTTCATCTCAATCACGGAAACCGCGACGTTATTCCCCAAGCAATCTGGTCGTCGGAGGATCGAGAGAGAGACATGTCGGCGCTACCCCACTTCCAATTCGGTGCCCTCGGGACTCCTTTGCCTCATTACCTTTCGATCTCGGTTGTTGGTGCATGCGCTCTTGACAACGTCATCCGGATAGTTGCGGTCGAAGATTCGAAACTGCAGCGCTTCCCTCGCGTTCAACCATGGTTACAGGAAGCCTCAAAATGGAAAATCTTCCCCCTCCGGAAAGCGTCCGTTAAAGTACCAGATGGGCCTATGTATTAGATCAAAAGGCTTGACTGCCGCCACAGCCTGCTTGCCATTTCCTTTCCTTTCCTCGTCCGGTCTTCTTTGGTAGGCGGATAACCTAATCCAAGGTATGTGGATTATGTGGCACGCCAACGACTGCGACACCTTTCCGGCGCTTCTTCCCAATCCCATCCGGGATATCTTGTAGCTTGTTCATGAGGTAGGCGGCTGGCTGACATACAAACCCTCATTCCGACCATTATGTTTTGTACCACGGGCCTCGGCCAAAGTAAATCGATATAAACATATCTTCCATGCGTGTTCAATCTCCGGGTGGCGTAGATACCTCCGGAGGGATGGATTGATGTATTCCCAAAATCTATGGCTACTACCTTTCCATGGGGGTATTACACCATTTGATGTAGAGTAGATGAGACGGCCTTCACCTGATGCAACCAGGGTCGCCCCAAAAGCATGTTAAAAGATGCAGGGACCTCCAAGACATGAAAATCTACTTCGTGTTGCCCAGGCCCAATCTTGGTTTGGATTTTTACTGTCCCCAGGACATCCCTGCTCGTATTATCATACGCTCTGATTACTTGAGTAGTCGGTGTGAAGTCCGCAAGCTTTAACCCAATTGCATAGGCGTTACGGCGGACAAACGTTGATAAGCGGATCCGGTGTCAACAAGCACCACCGGAATCCATTTGTCCTGCATTCTCTGAGAGATGTAGAGAGTGCATTATGGTCCACGCCCTCAGGCGGCAATTCTTTGTCCGTAAAGGTCAATGCCGGGGAACCTCCTCCCGGGAAGACCAAACCAACTAGTTGTTCCGGCGTAGTTTCGATGGAAAGTTTCGCTCTGTCCATGGCAGATAAGACAGCCTGCCGGTGCACCCTCGAAGCCATAAGCAGTCCCCAAATGGAGATGTGCTTGTATTTTCTTCATTTGCTTGATCTGACCTCTTCTTCCACTTGCTTCTCTTTCTGTTTCTCTGCCTCCTTATCTTTCCCTGATGCCTCGGGTTGATCAAGGTGTGGGGGCTTGAAATACCGCCCACTTCTAGTCATATGGTCTACCTCCTCGAGGTGCAGTCTTGTCCGGTTGGCCACTTGATCTTAAATGCGTGTGGGCAAGATACAAGTCGTCATCTTCCCACCACATTCCATTAGCGTCTAGCAGACATCTGTCTGGTTCTGGTAAGTTTACGCTCTCAGCGTTTTCATTCCGCATGCTCACAGCATGTTCAGTCTTCGTGCCCGCAGCACTCTCAACTTCCTCGTGATTCTTTGCTTTTCGGGCTCTCTCAGAATCCCATCTTTTCCCTTGTTCCTCCAACAATAACTGTGCGGTTTTCAAAATGTTTTGTTCCTGAGAGAAATTCTTCGTACCGGCGCTCTCCGGCAATGTAATCTGGTCCTCGGCCCTTCCGGCCACAAATGGTACAATATCAGGCTGATCATCCAACCACTGGCGACCTGTGACTCCTCATCTTGAACGGTTAATCGATGCATCCCCTGATTCCTGCTCGTAGGATTGAAGGTTGGCGAAGTCCTTTTCCACCGTAGTCAAATCATCCCCCGCTGATCCAACCTTGTCCCCCGGGATCATCCACAGCTCAGCCTCTCCCTACAACCCCATACTCAGTTTAGACTGGCTCATTCACAAGATATAACCACTCGGATCATAAGCTCTGCCAGCTGAATTCCCAGATAGCTCCACCCAGATTCATGATTACGCTTTCCTCGAAGCTTTGCCCGTTCCATGTTCGATGGTCACCACCTTTGGCTCGGGTTGAATTTGGGGAGGTGTCAACACGCCTAAATCGATCTTTGTCGGGAAGGACCACCTCTGGCTTGGGTAGGCGGGTGGGAGTTATGTAGATCTTTGGGATCGTGAATCGCCCCGGTGTGGATAAGGTTGACTCTTTTGGTGGATCTTGGTTGTGTTTGGGGAGTGGGTTGTTTGTGACGTTGGGTCCTTGGGAGGTAGGATGATATTTTTGTCGATAAGGTCTTGAACCTCATGGCCTTGACTGTAGCATTGGTCGGTGTCATGACCATCTTGTTGGTGGTATTGGCAATATTTGGTTGGGTTATGGGAAGGAGTGGATTGATGAGGCCTCGGTTCCAAGGGTTTGGTGCCCCTTCGACTAGAACCAGAGGACTTTAGACAAAGGCATATAGAGTGGGGAGAAGGTTCGTTGACCCACGGGTTGGTATCTTGGGGCTTGATTCTGCTCCCGAGGCATCGAGAAAAAGGTGTGGCATGCATGAACCTTGGTTGGGAAGGGGATTGGTGGTGACCATTCCGACCTCTGAAGTTCTTGTATTGGCGAGCCACTCGGGCTGCATTGGTATTCCGATTAGCGTTCTTGGTGATCCGATCTTGGTCAAACAGACCTGTTTCATTGCATCCTCTATCTGCATCCCCATATCATGCAAATCTGCGAAGGTGGGGAAAGGGATCAAGATCATCTTCTTCATTAATGCATTTGGAGATTGCGCACAATCATCGAATTTGATCTCTATCGGTTGGCCTCAAGGTCATCATCGATGCCTTGGCTCTCCACCGGGTGAAATCGAGAAAAAGACTCTTTAGGCTCACCTCGTCGTCTCGAGTGCACGAGACGTGAGCTCGATTTGAGTGTTGATTGAAAATTGTGCAAGGAATGCCTCAGCCATCTCATCCCAGATTGTTTTCACATCATCATCAAGCTATGAGTACCAAGTGGATGCCACACCCGAGAGGGTTCGACTGAACAAAGAGAGCTTTGCGGTCGGGTTAGGCCCATTGGTCTTAAGGCGTCCGAGAATAACGGAGGTGGACCATAGGATCCTCGGACCCATCAAAGCGATCGATCTGGGGCATTTTAAATCGTCGAGGCGAGTCACGGCCACATCGATATAGCCGTCTTCGATATTTGGGATGGCCTTTGCCCTTGAGACTTCTTAAAGAGCTTCTCCAACTTGCTCAATTTCGTGTCTGGTCTACCTCGAACTCAAATGGAGAGTCCGGGTGCTTAGGGGTAATGTTTTTGGGACGGTTGTTGTGGTAGAAGCGGGGCGGAGCCCGGCCAGATTGGATGACTGTGTCCTCTTGGGTGTTTTGTGGGTTGGGCGAGCATTTTGTGGATTTGGGAGGTATTACAGGCAGCTGGGCATTTTGAGGGTTTTGAGGGCATTACGGCGGCGGTAGTTGTTCAGGTAATGGGGCCCCGGGTGGAGGAGGAGCCTGATTTGAAGCAGATGCCGCGTTCTGTTGTTGTAATCTGTGATCAACTCGGTGTTGGGCCATAACGACTTTGTTATGCAGAAAATTCCGCCTGGCGGATAGCATCATCTTGCATTTGCTTCATGCTTTCAGCCATCTGGCGCATCATCGCCTCTATTGTTGGATTCTGTTGTTCCATCTGAAAAACTGGCAAGGGTGTCTCTATAGCAGAAATGGGAATCTCAACCCGACTATCTGTCTCTAAAGTAGACTGCTGTACCAATAATCTCTGCTCTGATGGACTGCGTTTCCTCGGTCTCCTTCTAAAAACCGGGGGTAGCGAATGGAACACTGGATGTCCGTCAACTAGATCCTCGGATCGGTTGAGTCGGCGACCTCGTGTCCAGATTGCTTGGGGGGTATCGACGGGTTCGGAAGCAATTGTGCTACAAACTGTCCTAGCAAAAGGATAAATAAAAGCGAAAAAGAAATAAATAACCAGAAATAAAACGGGCAGCATAACAGCTTAAATTGAATACACCACACACAGTCGGGTATACAAACGGGCAGCATAACGGCTTAAATTGAATACACCACACACAGTCGGGTATACAAACGGGCAGCATAACGGCTTGAATTGAATACACCACACACAGTCGGGTATACAACAACACACAGTTGGTAAGCTGGTTATACACTGTCCTCAAATACCGGTCAATATTCCTGTATCACTGTTCTGATAAACTGAATCTGATATCCGCGGACAACTGATTCCCAAATACTGGATAATGCCCGCAGGCCTGATTCCCAAATTCAAAAACTGATGCCCGCAGGCCTGATGCCCAAACTCATACTGATACATGCATTCCCTGTAGAGGCACACTCTAACAAGCACATAGCAGATAAGTGAGAGCCAAAACACCCTATGTTGGGGTAGGGTTTCCCTGTCCTATTTTGTCGGGAACTAGGGTTTCACTACGCTGCAATGGCTTCAAACAACCTATAAGCGGGTAAGCAACCTGTCCTAGTTTGGAATGGTCACTATGGATCCGAATATGCACTAGGTCGAATGGTCAAAAAGGGTGCCCCGGTAAAACCGGGGTTTGTGTTCCCATACTGGCAGAGCCCGTAACCGGCAAGCCTTATGGACATGCCTTGACAAGACAAGCCTCCGGCAAACCGCTCAGGAATAGCAGATGGCAAACACGGTGTCCTAGGCGCACCAATGCAAATGCAATGCAAAGAAACACACAAGTGTAGTCAAAAGCAGATATCATGAGTTCGAGTCAAGTTCTCTAAATCCCCGGTGAGTCGCCGAAGCGTAACAACGCCATGAGGACCTCGCCTGCTCGGACTCGATTTTTGTTGCGGTTCTCAATCTCGAACCAAAGAGTCCAAATCCGCAAATCGTTTTGAAGGAAAAGCAGTTTTTGAAAGAAGTGCCAAACATGGACTGCTTTGCGGATATGAAGTCGCCACCTAAATATTTTAAAATGGGAAATTTAGGAAACCACGACTCGGTGCGAAAAGGCCACGTGTCCGTCATCACCAAAGTTGGCTCGGGAACTTGGTGCGATTAGGAAGGTCACATCGTGAGCACCCTCTCGCCGGTCAAAGACCGGCCTCTACTAACCATGATATCTGTTTTTGAAAACTTTGTATGCTCTTATTAGGTTATTAGCCTAGGTTACTATGTGATGCTCATGACAAACAAGTATAAATGGGCCGTCAATTGGAACTAAACATCTCATGTTTGTTTGTGAAAGATGGTTTGCTACCCTTGAGTAGGCTTAAAATACAGATTTTGCCACAATCTAGTGGGCTTAACAAACAATTGATGAATTGCTCCAATTCAGATAACTCAACCTCCACCCACAGGCATTCAAGGCAGTTATATCACATAAGCATTTAGCCTCATGGTAAGCATGCTATCATGGCAACACTCACACGCATGCAAGGATGCTAAAGCATAACCACTTACCGAGTACTCCAAGCCAAAACAGAAAGCTTATTAGAAATCATGCATGATCCTAAAATATCTGAGAATGCCTAATGCAACACATGCAAAAATGCAACTATAGCAGGCTCGGCTATTCTAGAGATGGCATATGAAATGCAACGGCTAACATGTATTCAACTTAGAATTGAAATACAAATGCAGTTTGTATGATGCGCCGAGCCCGATGCATGCAATACAGATGAATGATGCAAACATGCTGTCATGCTGTATGCTAATTGAAATATGCCCTATATCTAACCATTCAAAGCGGGTAAATAAAAGGGAGAAAGAAATGGGACGTGGAAGGCATACATCACACTCACACACCCTTATTACATTTATGCCCTCAGAGGGTCGAATAAATAATATCTGACGAATAAAAGAATATACAATCCGAAATAATCTGATTCTAATTAATTAACAAATTAATTACAAAAGAATTGAGACTGGCGTGCAAGCCAAGGACTGCCTCGCTTCTGGTGGATAGTATATGCTGGGCTGCTCGGCGCAGAAATCCACTGGGATGCCCTGATTAGCCTCTGTTTGCAGTTTTCCTCGAATTGGGTGCGATTAGGAAAAGCGATAATTCTTCATTTTCTTTAGCGAGAGGCGAGGAAAAGGGCATAGCGATGTATTTCACAAATATATGCATGTCTCGATCCTCGCGCCACCAATCACGCATATCGATGCATGATGGCGAGGAAGCGGTGCACAACTCAATATTGGGATGAATATACATGAACGCCACGAAAAATAGGATGCCTCGAAATCGTGCGTGCAGGGCACGCAAACCGGCGATCCGAAGATGAAAATCGGATAAAACCGAAGTGCCTCGAAGTGCGTGCCCACAGGCGCGCAAACCGAGACGAAACCAAAATGGAGATCAGATAAAACTGGAGTGCCTCGAAATGCGTGCACAAGGACACGCAAACCGAGGCGATGATGTACGATGTAAAATCAGATAAAACCGAAGTGCCTTGAAATGCGTGCACACGGACACGCAAACCGAGGCGATGATGAAAGAATGAAAATCGGATAAAACCGAAGTGCCTCGAAGTGCGTGCCCACAGGCGCGCAAATCGAGACGATGATGAAAGAATGAAAATCGGATAAAACCGAAGTGCCTCGAAGTGCGTGCCCACAGGCGCGCAAATCGAGGCGATGATGAAAGGAGAAAATCGGATAAAACCGAAGTGCCTCGAAGTGCGTGCCTGGTAGCGCAAATCGAGCGATGATGAAAGAATGAAAATCGGATAAGATCGAAGTGCCTCGAAACGCGTGCCGCCGCGCAATCGTCGGCGATGATGAAAGAATGAAAATCGGATAAACGAAGTGCCTCAAAGCAGCGTGCCTGGTAGCGCCAAATCGAGGCGATGATGAAATGCAATGAAATGGCATACGGAATGCCGGGATGGACTTACACCAACATGGGAGAGCCTCAGCTCACTCACATAGGAGGCCGTCGGGTAAAAAAAAAAAAACGCCTCAGAGCATGACATAAATCGAGGCAATGGCATACAAGCATGAAATGCGATTGGGCTTACGCCAACATGAGAGGGCCTCAACCACACTCACATAGGCTGCGGAATGATAAAAGAGGTGCCTCGAAATCGTGCCCATTGGCACGCATAACCGAAAACAATGCAAAATGATCTGAATGGCCGGAAATGATATGCAAGCATGGTAATGGAATTTCAGCACCTAAATAAAGGAAAACAGCCCGAAACAAATCGAAAACGACACGAAGCATGCATTCATCCGAAAGTCGAAATTAAGCCCGAAATGGCCTATAGCCATGCTATACATGCAAAATATGATCATGGCAGCAAGAACAGTAGCAAGGCAGTCCCAAATATGGCATTTTTCAGTAATAAACATGGCCAAAATGCAAGCATAGATATGGCAACAAAAGCTCGCAAGAATACGGTAAAAGAGAGGATTTTCAAAGCAAGTAGTATATAGAAAATTCAAATAGAAAAATTTTCTTCTACAACATGAAAGAGGGCCCAAGAATAAGCATATATGCAGAAGATGGCAGCCTCTAAATCATAAGACAAATATGCTAGAAATAGAAGGCAAAAATGAAGCCACAAGAGGGTATAACCTAAGACATGCAATCTACACACCAAATGACCAAACCTTCTTCATGAAACATGTAAAGGGGGTCAAAATAAGACTAAAACCAGTAGGGGTCGAAGTCCTAAAACCAAACACAAATAGGTCAAAAATTGCATACAAAAGTGGCACACTTGATGAAATTTGAAGGAGGTGGTAGATACAAAGGCCAAATGAAGTTGAGCCTATCTACAATGTTGTAGAGAGGCTCATTTTAAGCACAAAATCAGTAGGGGTCGGACCCCCAAAAACCAACACAAATAGGTCAATTTTAGCATGCAAAAATGTTACCAACTTGAAGAATATTGAAGGAACTAGTGTATAAAAACACCAAATGAGGTTGAGCCCTTCTACAAAGTTGTAGAGGGGCTCATTTTAAGCTAAAAGAAGTAGGGGTCGGAGCCCCAATTCTCAACCAATTAAAGTATAGAAAAGGATCAAGAAAATGCCCTAAAAGTTGGTTTTGAGGACTTACCCTTGAAGACTTGTCTTTCTTTGATTCTTGGCTCTGATTTGTAGCTTCTCAACCTCTGAAATTCACCTCCTTGCTGCTGAAGTGATGGTAGGGATGGTGAGGCTAGGTGTTGATGAAGGAATGGCCTTGACACTTGAAGCTTTTTTGGAGTTTAAAGCTATGAAAATGAGGGAATTTGGTTAAGTGTTCTTGAGACCAAAATTTCTAACCTTGAAGAAGGAGGGGGAGGGGCCTTCAAATAGGCAAGAAGATGGGGTGTAAAAGGGGAGGGAAAGCATCCAATCTTTCCCTCCTGAAATGTCCCCCGGATGAGGGAGACACTTTGAAAAGCAATTTGGGACATTTGGAGCAATTTGAAGCAGTCTGGCCGGCCAGGTGGTTTTGCTCAAGGTGGCCGGCCAGCCACCCACCATGGCCGGCCAGCCACCTCCTATGGCCGGCCAGCCACCTCAAAAAATCAACTTCAAAATTTCTGGCCGACCACCATACAAGAGTGTCCTCCCATGTGTGTAGAATAAGGCCCCAGGGTCGGAATTTGGCAACACTGAACCAGGAGTCACAACATAGAGCTTGAAGGAGAGGCCCAAAAATGAAAGGCACAATTTCTGGCCGACCACCATACCAAAGTGTCCTCCTAGATGTGTGCAACAAGGTTCCAAGGCCGGAAATTGGCAACACTGAAGCAGGAGTCACAACATAGAGCTTGAAGGAGAGGCCCAAAAATGAAACTCACAGTTTCTGGCCGACCAGTAGTTGGTAGGGTCCTACCAGGGTCCCTCATCACAGATATGTAACTTTGATTGGAAGAAAATACCCCCAAGGTGTTCAACATTGGCCCGGAAGTGAGCAAAACGGGCTCCGGAGGAGCAAAACTGGTTATCTGGGATAATTGCTGGCCTCCCACCCCCCAGTGATCTTCTGATGTTGAAACAGGTACCGCCAAGTTTGAACAAAACTAATGAGAAATGAACGTCGGGGCCAAAACCGAGCAAATCGAGATCCGAAAATGAAATTTGGTCAGGAAGTGGTGTTCGGCGTGAAGTGGGTATCCGCGACCCAGTGTCCTCTGGAATGACAAAACAGAGGTACCGCCAAAACCGGAGAAGATGGATCGAAATGAATGCTCGGGACCAAAACCGCTCGGTTTGGGGTCCCGAACCGCTATGAGCACCGAAAGTGGCATCTGACCTGAAGTGGGCATCGGGGTCCCCAGGGTTTCTTGAAATATTAAAACAGAGGTCTCCGCCAAAAACCGGAGAAGGCTGATGCAAAATGGCTTCGGGACCAAAACCGCTCGGTTTGGGGTCGAAAAATGGGTCGCCGCACCAGTGGTGTTGGCTGCGAAGTGCATCAGGGGCCCAGTGTCCCTCGGAACACTAAAACAGAGGCATGCCAAAAACCGGAGAACTTCGGAGATGGTTGGGCGGTCCCGAGCCGAGGCACGCTTTGTGACTCCGAAAGGGCCGAAATCGGAACCGGCCACCGGGAGATAGTCTACAGGACCACTCCCTTCCCTCGGGAAAGAAAACAGAGAAAACCAAGCCTGGTTCGCAAACCGAGACAAGGTAGAGAAAAGGGTTCGGGAGTCCGGAGGCAGGGCGCACGGCCGCGACTCTGAAACTCTTGAGCAAGCACATGATGCAACATCACCGAGCACTCAACCGGTGACGTCTGAGTCTTAAGGTCGGTCAAAAATGGGGTGTCTACACAAACAACACATATTGTATACGTTATTCCAACAACGTGCAAAATTTAGCAACACATTACCCACAAAAAAAAAAAAACAAAACAAAACAAAACAAAACCCAACAACATAACAAAATTAGCCATACAAATCATACCAGCAATACAACCATGCAGCCAGTCACCTTCCCAGGCATGCGATGGAACTCCTTCACTAATCCCATCAATGTTGTTAGTATCGCGCCAGTCCAATGATACATTCTGACTGTAGTCAAGTCGTTGAGGTACTGAACAAACGCCCAGCTTATAGTTTCCCCCATGTTTGAAAAAAAGAGTTTTCCACACATGTACAAAGCTAACAGCTTCATCATGTCTTCCGCATCCTGTCTGGTGCGGCCACTAGCTGCCTCTAAGAACAAAGTCTTCACCAATTTCGATGTTACTCGTGAAATGCCACGCGCCCTACGTTGCACAAAATCTGACATTGGCCTCTGCCTGGGTGATAGATCAATTCACCTCTTCTCGCATTACAATCCAAATAGTAGCCTTATGTCGCAGCTCCCAAGCTTCACATTTGACCCACCAATGTTGAACGCACTTTCCCATAGGTTATATGCTTTTATAATTTTGGAAATAAGCTCATCACACTTTCTAAAATCGTTGTGATTTAATTTATTTACATGAATTGCCTCGACCATGATCCAAAATGGCGTCCTTTTCAATTGCCGTAAATGTGCCTCCCGTAAATTTGCCGAGTTGATAACCTTAATTATCCCATCTATATTTGACCGAAAGTTCAACCTTGTTTGAGGCTGATGTTGCACACCAGCCGCCATATTTCCCACATTACGCCCAACCCCTTGCGTGACAACTTTAGCCTGTTTGAAAAGTATACGACCTTGCATTTTCACCCCAAGTTTATTTGACTTCGAACCAATACCCTGCTCAACTAGCCTCCTTTCACATGAACGCGTCCATGGACTCGTACCCTCCGAAGACCCTGAAATAAAAACAACACAAACTTCTCAGCTTCATTACAATTTTCAACATTTATAACAACACATACACCGTCACACAACACACATGCATCATGTAACACCCACCTACATTAACATAATCCACGGAAACAGAGACAAAAACACACACCACACACACTTCAAATAAAAGAAGTCCAGCTGACTACCCCCAACCCACTACCACCTCACCCATGACCTGACCCACACAACCCAACAACATTTATCCCAAACCTTTCACAACAATCAACTTACATTGCAGAAATCCACACTACCTACCAACAAATAAAGTAAACAAATGGGACCCCAAACATGAAAACCAACTAAAAACAGATACACATCTACACCCTACATCAACAAAAAAAAAAAGTCATACCATTGGACCCCAAACATTAGCAGCAAATGACATCAAACACACTCCACAAATGTCACCACAAACAGCGACAACAAAAGACAACACATAATCTATTCAAATGGGTCCCCACATATCCATTAAATACAAGAAACAAAACAACTTTGTCACACTACCCCACCCCCTCCCCCTCCAAAAAAAATATATATAAAGATCACACCAAAAAAAAAAAAAACAAATTCCACTTCAAAACCCCTACACACAACACAGACACACTTCAACTCAAACAAACCCATATCACAAACCCATTTCACCTCACAACTAACCTCACCCACACAACCCAACAACATTTAGAAACAAACAAAATACATTACAAAAATCCACACTACATACCAAAAACTAAAGTAAATAAATAAATAAGACCCCAAATACGAAAACCACCTACAAAAACACATACATATCTAAACCCTATAGCAACAAATTAAGTGATGACATGGGACCCCAAACATTAGTAACAAATGACATCACACACTCGACAAATGTGACCCCAAATTGCAACAACAAATCATAATACATAATCGCCGCAACTTGGTCCACACACATGCTACTAACACACACAAAAAACAACTATGACTTGTCACATACCTTTACCAACCATCGTTTCAATCGACAACGTTGATCACTGAAACATGCACGATTTCGACTCACCCTCGTTATCCCCAATCGCCTCAAGTGTGACGAACAAATCGGCTAAATCTTAGAATGTGTCATCGTACCACCATCTTAGCTTCAGTACATTCCTATCATCCACCCAAATCAAGCACAAAATCGCATTTCAAAATTTTTCAAATTCCGTAATTTAGGGTTTCACACAAATCTATAAATCTCCCCTTCAAAAAGGTATTTGGGTCATGGGTATGGGTTGCAGGTGTGGTGCAAACAATTTTCTTCGGGTGGACTGTGTGCCATGTCACAAGCGCCCCACTAACGCAATAAACACAAAAAACCCTTTAGTGCGCTCCTTTTATCTATGACACCCACAATGTGCCACGTGTCTAACCCAACCCAAACAAAACATACGTCCACTACACCCCTAATACACATAAGTCATGTGTGGCACACGTGCACTTCTCAAAACAAAACAACCCAACCCAACCCAACCCAACCCATACGAAAAATGCTAAAAAAAATGGCAAATATGTCATTTACAAAAAAAAAAAGAACCAAACAGAACATTAGAAAACGAATGGGACTAATTGGTCTACAAGTATAACTTATAGGATTTATTGGTAAATCTCCCAAAAAATAATAAAAAAACTATTTTTTGAAAAAAAATAAATTAATTAAATAACAAAATAAATAATTTTTTTTTGATTTTTTTTTAAATAGAATTTTGAAAAGAGTTTGGTTATGAGTTTTGAAAAGAATTTTTGAATTGTGTGTTTAGTTATGTGTTTGGAAATTTTTTGATCTAAATCATGATTTGAGTTTAAAACCAAACGCTACCTTAATATACTTTAGCTATTTGAGTTTGAACTTATTCAGTTCATTACATTAAATAATTTAATTTTAGGCTATAGATGAAATTAATTAATGAAATTGATCACGCTCCATTTGTTTAGGTGAAAAATATTTTTCAATGGAACAATTTTCTGTGGAAAATTTTAGGAAAATTTGGCTATAAACCCCCTTTACCTTCCTTTCATTGTTAAAAGGACTAAGAAAAAAATTATACTTTCTAAACCCCCTCATAATTATAAAATCTTGCATAAAAGACAAAATTTATTATTTAAATATTTTATTAGACTATTATACCCTCAACTAAATTTTCCTACCTTCTCCACCCACTCTCTCCCCACCTTCTCTGTCTTTCTCCTCCGTCTCTCCCTTCTCTAACTCCTTCAAGCTTCAGATCTGGAAGCTTCAGACCTTGCCAACGCCGCCAGCGTCTGATCCTCTTCCACCGCTCCCTCTGGAATTAAGCTTTGATTCAACAGGTTAACGAGAATCACCAGTCGTCAATAACGTTGCCTTAATTCGAGAGATCAACAGTAATATATCCAAAGTCATATCTCTCTACTCCGATCTTTCCGTTGATTTCTCCAACATCGTTCAGCAACGACGCACAATCAACAATGACGACCACGTGGAGAAGAGTGCTGGTGGAGTTGTTTGGTTATACATATTTTTTTAAACACAGATTTGAGTTTTGAATATATGTATATATATATATATTTGTGTATGAGTGTTGTTGAACACATGTATTCTTTTCATTGAGATTTTTGATTGTTGATCGAGTTTTAGAAGTTTTTTTTCTCAATTAGATATGTTGATTTGTTGATTAATTTGTTTTGTTTTTGTTTGTTTGTTTGTTTTTTTTTTTTAAATTTTTTTGTTGTTTTTGATCTAATTTCATTTGACAGAACCAGAGTAAAATTTTACTCTAGTTCTATTGCTCTGTTTTTTGTTTCAAATAATGAGAGTAAAATTTTACTCTTGTTCTATTGCTCTATTTTTCGTTTGAGAGAATTAGAGTAAAATTTTACTGTCATTCTAACACCAGAGTAAAATTTTACTCTGGTGTTAGAATGACAGTAAAATTTTACTATCAAGAGGTGGTCATTGCCAAACACTTTAGCCGCCACAAACACTGCCTTCATTTTTTTAATTTTGTGCAGAGTAACATTTTAATTTTAGCTTCAGAGTCTCACAGTTTACTCATTTTTCACAGTAAAATTTTACTTTTATACATAGTAAATTTCTAATTTTGTGTAGAGTATAACATTTTACTAGTTTTTTAGAGTAAAATTTTACTTTTATACAGAGTAAAATTTTATTTTTAGCTTCAGAGTCTCACAATTTACTCGTTTTTCAGAGTAAAATTTTACTTTTATATAGAGTAAAATTTTACTTTTGTGTAGAGTCTAACATTTTATTACTTTTTCAGAGTAAAATTTTACTTTTAGTTTCAGAGTGTAACATTTTACTCTTATTCAAAGTAAAATTTTACTTTTATACAGAGTAAAATTTTACTCTAAAATACACAGTGAAGATGGCTTAATAGGAGAGCTGATAGATATGAGGGTAATATAGTAAAATAAACAAGTTTTAAAATATTAGGGATTTTTGAAAGTACTTATATAATTCTTGTCCTTTTGAAAGACAAATTAGATAGTGAGGGGGCTATCACCAAATTCTCCAAATTTTTTTCAGAAAATGTTTTTCGGAGAAAATATTTTTTTATGTTTGATGGTAGCGGTGATGGAATGATGGTGAAGGTAGAGGTGCTGGCATGGTAGTGGGGTGACTGCGGCAGTGATGGCAACAGTGATGGTGGCGGTGACTATTGTGATTGTGGTGTGGTGGTAGTGGTGGTAGTGGTGGTGATGGTGTGATGATATTGATAAAATTTTAACTCGAAAAATATTTTTTATTTTTAAAGTGAAAAACATTTTATGTTACTTTTATTTTTTATTGTACCAAATAGCAGAAAATACGAAAAATATTTTAAAATATTTTTCCTCAAACAAACCGTACGTAGTATCCAGTAAATTTGATTTTTAGACTTATTTTGCATTAGCCTTATTTTGAATTTATTTTTTAAATTTAATTTTAAATGATCCCTTTTACATACGAATGCAAAGTTGCACTTTCCTAGCACGGAAACATGCATGTTGTCTGTGAGAATTTATTCACCGACAAGCTAGAGGAATTTATTGGTAGAAATGGTTTTGGAAAAATTAATTTTTTCAACAATTTTGGTCTAATTTTTAGGTGGGATTTATGTGCCAAAGTTGGCGGGTCAAAGTGGTAACGGGTTCTATGCTGCATTGTGATTCACGTAGTATATTTGGTTGCTCAAAACCATTATCGGGTGAATGAAAAATTGATGCCAAAATGGGCTCCATGAAAATGGTTTGTTTGGTAAAATTTTCTTAAAGGTTTGAATTAAGACTAGTTCCACATTGGTTTGGTGGACAAACTTTTAGGGGTTTATAAGGCTTAGGTTTGTAACTTGGGGAGGGCCCCAAGGGGTACCAAAGTTTTGTAAAAGGGTGAGGTTATGGGCAAAGTGGACTAGACCCATTGGACCCAAAACAAATACACAATCAAGCTAGGCTTGGGCCTGGGCCTAGGCACGGGTGCATGGTGTGAGTTGGGCCTATCCCAATACTTATCTTTTTGGGCCAAAAACATTTGAATTTTATTTTATTTTTCGGTAAAATAAAATCTATCCAGTTTTAATTTCAAATTTTGGTTAGAAAAAATTCAAAATTGTTTGCACCTTTTCAAAATTTTAGTACAGGTTCCAGGTATGGTACTTATTCAAACAAATCTACTACCTATTGGATTCAAACCGAACAGCCACTATTTCATCTATAAATAGGCAGTTCCTCATTTGGATTTAGCATTCAATTTTTCATTCTTCTCTACTGTTGTTAACTTTTGCATTTTGCTGCATTAATTTTCTTATGAGAAAGAGTGTAAACACAAAGTGTGTTCGTTGTATGAATAGTTTGTAGTGTTGCTACTCTTCACTGTTGATCATTTTATCCTAGGAGATAGACGTCCACAATCTGAAAGCACCATAGAGATGATGAATTTGTCTTAAGGATGCAGTGTTAAACACTGGACTTAATCAAAATTTTATTTGAGAAATTAATAAGGTAAGTAGTTAATTTACTTTCTGTTTTATTTATTTTTATCAGATTCTGATTTTGTTTTTGTAACAAAATAAGAATCTGTTTTGATTTTTGTAATCAAACAGTTTCTCTCATTTCTTTAATTCTTCGAATACAGTAAAGATTATCCAACAATCTTAAGACAGATTAATTTTGGTGTCTTCATTGTATTTATTTTCTATGCTTTTACAAAGTGATATTCTGATTGAAAAATACAAATAGTAGTTGATACTGTTTGATAAATATTAGGAATATACTATTTGTCATTAACAATTTCAGAATATTAGTTTGTGTAGTAGTGTTACAGAAAATTATTCTGTAGTATTTTATTTTTTTGGTTTTAGTAACTAGAAAAGTAAAATTATTTTGTGTTATAATTTATTTTCTGGTTTGAGTAACTAGAAAATTAATTTGTGTTTTGGTTTTTCTGATTTTTGTAATCAGATATTATGGCTACTGCACCTAAAAGTGGAACTCCAATTGTTACAACGACTCCAGTCTATATCCAAAACCATGTTCAAGTTCCAATAAATCATGCAGAAAAATAAAAAAAAAATTAATGGAACCGAGTTTAAGAGATGACAGCAGAAAATGTTATTCTATCTTACAACTCTTAATCTTGCCCAGTTTCTCCGTAAAGAGACTCCAGTGCTTAAAGAGGATGAAAGTGATCGGCAAGTTGTTGCTGCTGTAGATGCCTGAAAACATTCTGATTTTTTATGCAGAAACTACATCCTAAATGGCCTAGACAACATGCTGTATAATGTTTACAGTCCTCTAAAAACAACAAAAGAATTGTGGGATTCTTTGGAGAAAAAATACAAGACAGAGGATGCCGGTACAAAAAAAAATTATTATTGGTAAATTTATGGACTTTGTTATAGTAGACTCTCAAATGGTAATTTCTCAAGTTTAAAGTTTTCAATTAATTTTGCATGATATTCATGTTGAAGGTATGTCTCTTAGTGAGTCTTTCTAAGTCGCTACGTTATGTACCACCGGCTTGGAAAGATTTTAAAAATTATTTAAAACATAAACGCAAAGAGATGACCATGGATGAACTTATTGTAAGACTAAGAATTGAGGAAGATAACCGTAAGGCTGAAAAGATGAATGGTAAAAATCCCATTGAGTCCAAGGCTAATGTAGTTGAACATGTGCCCAAACCACATAACAAGAAGATGAAGTTTGTTGGAGATGGTTCTAAACAAGACGACAACAATGGCAATAAGAACACTATGCCAAAACAGGGCATTAACGGTGGTTTTTTTAACGGTGGTAACGAAAACCGCCGTTAAAGGTACTATTAACGGCGGTAACGAAAACTGCCGTTAATATCGCCGTTAATGTATCATGCGGCGGTTTAAAAAAAAAAAACCGCCACTAAAAGTGTCTTTAACGACGGTAATGAAATTCATTTTTAACGGCGGTAACGAAACCGCCGTTAATGCCCACTTTTAACGGAGGTAACAAAACCGCCGCTAATGCCTAACCATTACCGCCGTTAATGACGGCGGTCTTTGCCGGCGGAGCTCCAGCGAAACTCCGGCGTGCTCCGGCGAAACTCCGGCGAGTTCCGGCGAAACCATCTACAATAAAGTAAAAGTAATGTTTAAATATTTATTTAAGGAATATATTTCATGAAGAGTGGCTGTGGCAGAGTGGTTGGTGTGGGTGGATGAGAGGTCTTGGGTTCAAAACTTGGGGAGTGCAAGAAGAAAGAATTATTTTTTGAAAAATTTGAACCTATTTACGGCGGTAAAAAACCGCCGTTTTTGGTCTTATATTACCGTCGTTTTTGGTTGACTTTTAACGACGGTTTCACTTTTTCCGACATGCGCATTAACGAAACCGCCGTTAATACCGCCGTTAAAGGCTTTAACGGCGGTTTTACAGCCTTTAACGGCGGTAAAAAACTGCCGCTAAAGCCCAATTTTGGCGTAGTGGAAGTTCAAAGGAAAATGCTATAACTGTGGCAAGATCGGATATCGAGCCTCTGATTGCCGACGCCCTAATAAGGATCGCGGAAGTACAAACAAGAAGACTATTAATTTGGTTGGAAATCCCAAGGAATGGTGGGTTGACACAGGAGTAACTCGTCACATTTGCGCGGACAAAAATATGTTCAATACTTACAATGAGACTGCAAATGGTGAACAACTATTCATGAGAAATTCATCTACTTCTGCTGTGGCTGGACAAGGGAAAGTTGTTTTGAAGATAACATCGGGGAAGGAACTTACCCTCAACAACATGTTGCATGTACCAGACATCCGGAAGAATTTAGTGTCTGGTTCTTTGTTAAGTAATAATGGTTTTAGGCTTGTATTTGAGTCTGATAAATTTGTATTAACAAAGAGTGGTATGTATGTTGGTAAGGGATACATGAGTGATGGTCTCTTCAAGTTGAATGTAATAACTGTTGTGCTAAAACTTTCTATTAGTAAGAATAACACATCTTTTGTTTATATTCTTGAGTCAAATTTATGGCATGGTAGATTAGGACATATAAATTTTGATGCTTTACGTAGACTAATTAGTTTGGATTATATACCAAAGTTTGAAATTGATCGTAATCACAAATGTGAGATTTGTGTAAAAACAAAACTAACTGAGGTTCCATTTAAATCGGTTGAAAGAAAAACCGAACCTCTAGAATTAATTCATACTGATGTGTATGATCTTAAATTTGTTCAAACTAGAGATGGCAAAAAGTATTTCATAACATTTATCGATGATTGCACACGATATTGTTATATATACTTGCTGAGAAGTAAAGATAAAGCCTTAGAAATGTTTAAACTCTACAAAACTGAAGTTGAAAATCAACTTAGTAAAACCATTAAAATGGTTAGAAGTGATAGGGGTGGTGAATATAATGTACCTTTAAATGAATTTTGTGCACAACATGGCATTATTCACCAAACTACAGCACTCTATTCTCCACAACAAAATGGAATTACTAAAAGAAAGAATAGAACTCTTAAAGAAATAATAAATGCCATGTTACTAAGTTCAGACTTACCACAGAACTTGTTGGGGGAAGCAATATTGTCTACTAATTATGTTCTTAACAGAATACCCCACAAGAAAACTAACAGCATTCCTTATGAATTGTGGAAAGGCTGACCACCTTCCTACAAATACTTAAAAGTGTAAGGGTGTTTGGAAAATGTAAAAGTCCCCGTTCTGAAAAAGACTAAAATAAGACCAAAAACAGTAAATTGTGTGTTTATTGGTTATGTTCAGAATAGTAGTGCATATCGATTTCTGACTTATAAATTAGAAATACCTAATATAAATGTGAGCACTATTATAAAGTCAAGGAATGTTGTGTTTTTTGAACATGTTTTTTCCTTACAAGAAAGGACAAGAATTAAGTTCACATAAAAGAACTTATGATTGTACACAAAGTCAAGAGACTAATGACAATCAAACACAAGAGACTAGTAATGGTTTCGACTAACAAGATTTAAATGATGTTAAGCCAAGACGAAGTAAAAGAGCAAGAACATCAAAATCCTTTGGTCCGGATTTTCTAACATACTTATTAGAAAATGAACCTCAAAGCTTTAAGAAAGCAATGACAAGTCCTGAAGCACCTTTGTGGAAAGAGGCTGTTAATAATGAAATTGAATCCATTATGCAAAATCATATTTGGTAATTGGTGGATCTTCCACCCGGTTCTAAATCTCTTGGATACAAATAGATATTCAAGAGAAAAATGAAAGCAGATGGTTCAATAAACAAGTATAAAATAAGATTTGTGGTAAAAGGTTACAGACAAAAGAAAGGTCTGGACTATTTTGACACATATTCCCTGTGACAAGAATAACATCCATCCGCATGCTTATTGCTATAACAACATTGTATAATTTAGAAATACATCAAATGGATGTTAAGACAACTTTCTTAAACGGTGATCTAAATGAAGAGATCTATATAGAGCAGTCGAAGGGGTTGTAGTGCCAGGACAGGAAAATAAAGTTTATCGACTTGTAAAATCTCTTTATGGATTAAAACAAGCTCTTAAGCAATGACATGAAAAATTTGATCATGCTATGCTTACTAATGAGTTTAAGATAAACGAATGTGACAAGTGTGTCTATGTTAAAAACACTGACAAAGGTTATGTCATCGTTTGTCTTTATATGGATGACATACTTATCATTGGAAGCAGTCAAAATATGATCAAATTAACTAAGCAAATGCTGAACAAAAGATTTGATATGAAAGATATGAGAGTCGCAAATGTTATATTAGGAATGAAAATTACTAAAACATCTTATGGGTATGCATTAGCTCAATCTCATTATATTGAGAAAATTCTTGGTAAATATATCAAGGATGATATGAATGTAGCAAGAACACTTGTAGATATCAATCTTTATTTCCAAAATACTCCCAAATCATTGGAAGCCTAATGTACCTAATGAATTGCACTCGTCCTGATATAGCTTATACTGTCAGTAAATTGAGTAGGTACACTAGTAATCCCGAAGAAGAATATTGGAAAGCAATCATTCAAGTTCTTAGATATCTAAGGTTTACCCATGATCATGGCTTAAACTTTGCTCAATATCCAACAGTACTCGAAGGCTATTGTGTTGCAAATTGGATATCAGATACTAAAGATTCAAAATTCACTAGCAAATATGTCTTTACTCTAGAAGGCGCTGTTGTTTCTTGGAAATCTACGAAATAAACATGCATCGCACGATCTACAATAAAATCTGAGTTCATTGCTTTAGACAAAACAGGAAAAGAAGCAACATGGCTTCACCATTTCTTATAAGATATTTCAATGTGGCCAAAACCTGTGTCAGCTATTTGCATTCATTGTGATAGTCAATCTGCAATAGGCAGGGCATAGAGTCATATGTATAATGGTAAGTCACGATACATTTGTCGTCGACATAATACCATAAAGCAGTTGCTCTCAAATGGAATAATCTCAATAGATTATACAAAATCTAAAGAGAATATTGCGGATCTGTTAACAAAAGGTTTGACAAAAGAATAAGTGTATAGTTCATTGAAGGGGATGGGATTAAAGCCTATTACATAAAAGTCATCATAATAGTAACCCTACTTAGATGACTGGAGATCCAAGAACTAAGTTCAAAGGGACAACTAAGTTATATGTGGCTCGCTAGAAATCACCAAGGGATTAAAATTCTCCACCCATTTCTATGGTGAGAGTGATATCCGTAACATGTGTTGTATGCAGAGGTTTAAGGATAAGCTTTGCTTTTAATGATTACTTATATCTTGATTTAGGCATAAAAGTGAAGACGAATATAAGAGATACTCACAATAAGAATCACCTATATGAGTGTCGAACTCGGGCCAGTTCTATGATAATGAAAAGGCTAAATCCTCTAGGAGCACTCATGAACAACCAGGAACGTTCAAGGCCAAAATGAACACAACCGTGAGAACCACGATGTGTCAGAAGATATTTTGTGTGAAATCTATTATCTTGGCTTATACAAACGGCTGAACAATTCAAGGCATCGCATCCATTGGTTAGTCAGTAAGTCCGATAGGTTATCACTAGGGAAGGTTCAAGGTCAAAAACTACTTATCCTGATGCAAGATATTTTCGATTTACACTCTTTCGAAAAATTTTGCATATTGTTGTATTTCTGTTGTCATCAAATTTCATTCATGTGGGGGATTGTTAGAAATGGTTTTGGAAAAAACAGATTTTTTTCCACAACTTTGGTCTAATTTTTATATAGGACTCATGCGCCAAAGTTGGCGGGTCTAAGTGGAAACGCATTCTATGCCGCGTTGTGATTTACGTAGTATATTTGGTTGCTCAAAACCATTATCGGGTGTATGAGAAATTGATGCCAAAATGGGCTCCATGAAAATGGTGTGTTTGGTAAAATTTCCTTAAAGGTTTGAATTAAGGTTTATCCCACATTGGTTTGGTAGGTAAACGTTTGTGAGTTTATAAGGCTTAGGTTTGCAACTTGGAGAGGGTCCCAAGGAGTACCCAAGTTTTATATAAGGGTGAGGTTATGGACTAGACCCATTGGACCCAAAACAAACACACACGCGCGCCGCCGTTGTTCGTCTATCTGGTCGGGCGGGCTGGGCTTGGGCGCGGATGTGTGGTGTGAGGCTGGGTTGGACTTGTCCGACCAAATACTTATTTTTTTGAGACAAAAACATTTAAATTTAATTTAATTTTTTGGTAAAATAAAATCTGTCTAGTTTTAATTTCAACTTTTGGTTGGAAAAATTCAAATTTGTTTGTACCTCTTCAAAATTTCGGTACAGGTTCCATATCTATCCGACTAGATCCGAATCTGTTCAAATTCAAACCCAAACAAATCCGAATTTGTTCAAACAGTGCCGAACAGGTATGGTACCTGTTTAAACAGATCTGCTACCTGTTGGATTCAAACCGAACAACCATTATTTCATCTATAAATAGGCAATCTCTCATTTAGATTTAACATTCAATTTTTCGTTCTTCTCTGCTGCTTTAACCTCTGCATTTTGCTGCATTAATTTTCTTGTGAGAAAGAGTGTAAACCCAAAATGTGTTCACTGTATGAATAGTTTGTAGTGCTGCTACTATTCACTGTTGATTATTTTATCTTGGGAAATAAACGTCCACAATCTAAAAGCACCGTGGAGATGACGAATCTGTCTTAAGGACACAGTGTTAAATACTGGACTTGATCAAAATTTTATTCGAGAAATTAATAAGGTAAGTAATTAATTTACTTTATGTTTTATTTATGTTTATCAAATTCTAATTTTATTTTTGTCACAAAATAAGAATTTATTATTTTATTTTATTTTATATATTATTTTAATTTTTATAATCAAACAATTTCTCTCATTTCTTTAATTCTTCGCATATAGTGAAAATTTTCCAGCATTTATGTCCACATGCATGCTTTATTAAAATGATGAAATGCTTGTCTCATAATTTGTTTTTAAAATGATTGGTCACAAAATGATGCTTCACAGGTTCAGGTCGTGGGAGGTGGCGCATGTGAAAAGGTTAGGCAATTCGGTTGCCCACCGTTTGGCTCGCATGGCTGCTGAAGTTGTTGGGCATTCGGTGTGGATGGAAGAAGTTCCTCCATCTTTGTTTTCTTTAAGTAATTAGGGAAAAAAATTTCATTGTTTTATCTGTTTCTAATTTTTTCATTTGACTATCTAAAAAAAAAAATTTTTGATTAGCCACAAAATCTTTATGAACATGCATAACGCTTATTATGGGTTTTTGTTTTGATAATTTAAAATTTTTATTTTATAAATTATTTAGAGTCATAGAGTTTATTATGGGTACTATTTTGATCATTTAACTTTTTTATTTTATAAGGTCCTCTGTATATATTATTTTTAAAAAATTAAGTCAATTTAATAATTATAATTTTTTATTTTATTATATTTGTTTTCAAAAAAGTGGACCAACAATTTTCAAAAAACATGTTTGTTGTCTTATTTTTTTTAGACAAATACCATAAAATGAAATATTATGATTACTAGATTGACCTACTCTTTTTAGTCAATGATATACACTGAGGGACCTATAAAAATAATAATTTGGATAATCGAAACGGAACCCGTAGTGAATCTTGAACCGTTCTCTTAAATTCATATTTAAAGGTGAGAGAAACTTAAAAAAATTATAGAAATGCATACCCCATTGTGTGATGTGTACGACATCCAATTATGACATTTGTGACATTTGGTTAGGGTAATTCTACTTACACCACATATTTATCTTCTTACATCCTATTTCTTATTACACTATCTTTCGGGAAATTTTATTTTCATACACCTAATTAACTCAAGACAAATCTTTTCTTAATACACACACTTATTAATTTAATTATTAACTAATTTTCTCAATCCATACCCTTAAAATTACAATTACATCATTCACTCATAACCATGGTACACACATTTTACCCTCAAATCCACACACTTCTATTGACCCTAATTTTCATTTTTAGTTCCACCCACAAAAGTAAAGACCAAACTGACTTTTGTTACAATTGATAAAAAAAAACTGACTTTCGTTCAAAAAAAAAAAAAAAAGTCTTTAAACTTTCCTCATCTTCGTTGAAGACTTTGAAGACCTCCATTGAACCTCTACTAAAAACCATTGAAAACCCTTGTTTAAGGTAAGAAATCTTTCTATTTTATCATTTTGTTATTAAATCATTGGCCAACATGGGCCTATTGAAAAGGGTTTCTATTGCTGGATTTATATGACCAGCCACATTGCCATAGATCTTGATAACATTGTAGAAAAAATCGTTACAGAGTTTTTGAATTCTTCTTTCAAGTTTGATTCTTTCCATGATATCTTCAATTCCATCGAGTGTGTGGAAATAGAATTTCTCCTACTTTTCATCTCATTACACTCTCCATAATTCCTAATATATCCTCATCCGTACCAATTCATCCTCTTTTTTCACTCATTCACGTTTGAAATCCTAATATCATCCCACCACTATCTCATCCACCTTCAGCCACCATCGCCACTGCAACAATCGCAACCACAAATCTTCACCACCCATCGCAAACCCAATCCTGCAACCACCCACCACCGCTCACGAACCCAACCTTCGTAGCCGCCACCATCGTGAATCCACCCCTACAACCTAAGAGAGAAAGAGAGAGAGAATTTAAAATCTAGGGTTTGGAGGATGAGGAGGAAAAGAATGAAGACGTGCAGGTTTTCAATTGTTTTATTTTTATCGTCAAAACAGGTGTGCATAAATGCATATAAGCATTGATCTAATGATTTCTTATCAAGCAACCATGAAGTCATTGGATTTGGTCATTCGATACTGTATACGCATATCAGGCAACCAATGAATTCACTTATTGATATCATTACTTTCCTTATTGTATACACACAGATCTAATAATTATTGTTTCTTTGTTGTATATACACATATCCAATTATAAGAATTCTAGAGGGAGTTTCTAGTGGCCAAAAGTGTGGCAGCTTAGGCAAGTTGGCATTGGTCAAAATCACTATCGATGTAAGGAGGACAGATGGTGGGTTGTGTAAGTTGAAATCGTCACAGAGGGCTGTCGGAGGTAGGGAAAAGAGTGCTAGGGGTTGGAAAAGAGTTATCGGAGGTGGGAAACGGTAAGAGGAGGACTGCCGGAGGTAGGCAAACAGTGGGGGAGGGTTGTAGGAGGTGAGAGCAGATTAGAGAGAGACTGAAGGGTTGGGTGGGATGAGAAATTGGTTGTTCAACTTTTAAGGGATTAATTGGTAACTTTACACAAAAGGATAAAATTGTGATAAAAAAATAAAAATTAAAGAGTAATTCTATTTCCACTCACCTGATAAACTCAGGGTACACACTTAATGAAAAATTAACTTAATGACAAGTATATCCTAATTAAAAATTACTATAATAGCCATTGATCAACACTCCTAATATTATATATATAAATTCGCTATACACATCTTTTAGAAATAAAAATATCTAAATATACACTTTTTGAAACAAAAAAATTAAATCCTAATTTTTCTTTTGTAGTCACTTTACTTCTTACACACTTTGTACTCCTCTCTGTTATTTGCAAACAAAACATCTTCCATATTGCTTTAATCTTTAAGTTTATACTCGATTATTAACATCATTTAATTATTAGTTCAATAATTTTTACTTGATTTTGATATAGAAGAGTTGCAAACTTATGGAAGTTCAAACTCAAACAATGGTGACAGCAAAATCAGTGATGAAAAGGTAAAATCGTGTAGTATTTTTTAAAAAAAAGTTTACGTTTTTTAGTCGAAAAGGCAGTGCCGAATTTATTGAATTAATTCAGAAATCAAATACTGAAATAATATGAAAGGTTCGTTCCTTAAAAACCGATTTTTTTAATGTATTTCGGTTTTAGAGTGCCGAATAAAATTAATAATTTCGTCATTAGTGTTCCGAAATTTGTTATTATTTTCGGTTTTTTATTTCTGAATTTTTTTATTTATTTCGGATCTGTAGAACCGAATTAAATTTTTCCCCCTCCTCTTTAGATGGCATGCACTGAAGAACCTGAGGTTCGATTGGATATTATGGTGGATTGTACTAGCTATTTTACAGCTAAACAGGTAATTTTTAACATAAAATTTGTAAGTTCATAAATTTGTATTAGTTAGTTTGTGTAGTTTGTTATTATGAAAGTTGTGTGACATTGTACACTACAAGAAAAAGCAGCAATGGCGACTTAAACATTTAATTTCGTCGCTGAAAGTTGCACAAATGGCGACTAAAATGGATTTAGTCGCTAAAAATGAAGACTTTTGCCGACTAAAATTCATTAGTCGCCGAATACCAGGGTTTTAGCGACTAAACTGTTTTTGGTCGCGAATCTACCGATTTTAGCGACAAAAGGTTGTTTGGTAGCCAAAATCGACGGTTTTTTGACTAAAACAATTTAGTAGCCAAAAGTGATGCTTTTGGCGACTAAAAACTAGTTTAGTCGCCCATTATAGCTGTTTTGCCGACAAAAAGCAATTTAGTCGCTGAAAGATGAGCGTTTTTGGCTACAAAAAGAAAATTAGTAGCTAAAGGTCCAGAATTGCCGACTAAAATACACTTTAGTCGCCCAAAGTAGAAGTTTTGGCGACTAAAATTGAATTTAGTCGCCAAATGTGCTATCCTTAGGCCGGATTTCATTGTTTTAGCGACAGAAAAGAAATTAGTAACCAAAAAATGGAGAATTAGCGACTAAAATTCAGATTTAGTCGCCAAATGTGCTATCCTATTTTTTTTATAGTATATTTAATTTTTTACATAAAATATATTACATAAAAAATTTATTTTTATATATACAATTTTTTTTTTTGCAATATAGTATATAAATAATATATGTTGCATTAATTTTCATGTGATGATAGAGTGGCGTAGTGGGGAGCAAGTGTTGCTAAAGGCGTAGTGGTGTCCAAGTGTTGGACGTTGCAAGTTCGAACCTTGGGAGAACCACTTGAGGCAATTTTTTTTTTTTTTTTTAAATATAGTTTTGGCGACTAAACTATGTGGTCACCAAAAGGTTGAGGTTTTGGCGACAAAAATCTTAGTCGGCAAAGGTAAAAATTAAAAAAAAAAATTTTGACTTTTGGCGACTAAAAGTTTAGTCGCCAAATGCAAAATTTCCAAAAAAGGAATTCAGTATTGCCGACAAATGAGTTGGTCGCTGTTTTACTTACTTTTGGCGACTAACACTCTTTTAGTCGCCAATTCCATCTGCGACCACATATTAACGACAAAACCGGCGACGAAATTATTTAGTCGGCGAAAGTGAAAATCCGACTTTTGGCAACTAAAAAGAGACTTTTGGCGACTAAAAATTTAGTCGCCAAAGGTGTTTTTTTTTTGTAGTGGTATATAGGTTTTCGACAACAAAGATGAATTGCTCACTTGGGTACGTGACATTGGAAGAATAAATGGCTTTGTCATTATTATAACTGGTGCACCATGTATAGGATCATTATCCATGGCAATGTGCATGTCATCATCATGCACTCGAGCACATCCACGTCCACGTCTCTCTAATTCACGGAGTCTTCTGTTCGAAGCTGTTACTGACCGATGTTCACTAGGACCGACATCCATCTACATAAGAAAAGTTGTTCTTATCAACCCAATATAATGAAACATAATAAGCACTTCCATAAAAGGATCACATCAATGCGGGTAACAAGTAGCCTAACTATGCCACCTTAATGAAATCTAATACGCAATTATAATCCATTAAATTCACAATTTGGATGATGTGAAATTAACAAAATAAGTTAAATACATAACCCTACTACTTATGAAAGATTTAGACTAGGATTTGTTGAAAAATCACAATGCAAACATGGATATAGTAAAACTATTTGTATTCTATACAGACCATTCATCAATTAGTTTGGTTGATGTTCACAACATGTGAAAAATAGATTAACTTCATTTCGGCCAATTTACCAAAGCAACATGGTCATTAATCAATACCAACATCATTTTTCAAACAATCAAAGGACTGCCCATCACTTGTCTTTATACATGCCATTGATTGTAAACTTGTTGTAGCTGTAAGCATACAACCAAAGACCAAATTGGCACCAATTTCAATGCTTTGAAATGACAAACCCCAAAGGCAAAATAACTCAAGCTTTAATACTATATATAATGCAATTGTTTTGTTCAGATATTTAGCTAACAAAATTTATGAAGATCCAACTACTAAGCTAACAATATCATATGGAAATACCAATACTGTACAGATTTTTGTTTTTCTTGTTATGCATTCAATTTCGTGAAAAAAAATAAATACATAAACATACCCATAAAATAAAATTGTTGGAAAAGAACCTAAAGTAAAACAAATATTGGTGGCCTATGTAACCTGGTTCTATATCATATATTACCAAAAAAAAAACCATTCAGCACTTCAGGACTGAAAATACAAACATATTTCAACAATGAAGTACCGAAATTATTGCAGTTATTGGGAATTAAAGATCCGAAAATATATAATATATTCGGAATTAAAAGGACGAACTCATGTATTTTTTTTCGGAATTCATTGGTCGAAATTATACATAATATTCGGAAATCAAGGGCCGAATGAAACACACATCTTCGGTAACTCAGTACCGAATGAAACACACATCTTCGGCAACCCAGTGCCGCGATCTACACAGCACTTAACATACTTTTATGCCAATGGAGTGAAGAGATATCCGAAAATTGTCAATGTAATATCAAAATGATAAATGTAATAATAAAATTGAAAGATTTCTTACCTTAAACAAGATTTTCAACAGTGTTTAGTACATATTCAATGGAGCTCGTGAAATCTTCAATAGAGGTGAGGAAAGTGCAGATTTTTTTTTTGTTTTGTTTTTTTTTTTTTTGTTTCCTGTTTGAACTTCTTCTTCTTCCTGTTTGAACCAAGACACTTTGGTCTTCACCAAAGTGGGTGGAAGTAGATATGTAAATTGGGGTAAATTGAAGTATGTGTACTTGAGGGTAAAGTGTGTGTACAAGTTATGAGTAAAGGATTTATTTGTAATTTTAAGGATGTGGATTGAGATAATTATTTAATAATTAAATTAATAAAGATATGTATTGAGAAAAGATTTGTCATGAGTTTATTAAGTGGGTGGGAATAGAATTTCCCAAAATTAAATGGTGTAATGAGTTGTTTTTGTGGTGTGAGTTGAATTACCCATTTGGTTATGACCTATTATGATATTAATTGTTACTCGATCATGACTCATTGTAATGTTCGTTATGACATATTGTGATGTTCATTATGACATATTGTGATTATTCATTTGGTTATAATCAAAAAAGTTTTTAGTTATACTTTATGTAGTTTTGGTTATGATTCATTATTATTATTTTAATTATGACTAAAAATGATTTAGTTATGACATTTATTATAATTAACACCATATATAAAATATCATAACTTATATATGATACACAACCCAAAAAGATTGTGTATAGTAAAACATGAGGTGATTTAGATGTGTTATGTGGTCTTCGTCACATCGAAAATGAATCCAAAACTATACATTAATTTTTTTGATTAATTACATTAATTTCTTTTGAAATTTTAAAAAATACATTGAATTTACAAATATGGCATGTGTTATTCTAATATTTTAATTCACATAACACATAATTAATTTTCATCGGCCATTTGTTAATCATAAGAATACAAAAATAATGTCGCCATCTTTTTATATTAAAATATATATTTTATTTTTAATTATTCCTATATTTACACACCATCTCTATTAATTTTATTTGTTTTATTCCTATTAAAAAAATTAATATAATTATGTGACAAGCAATTAATGTAATTTACCCTAATTTTGTTACTTATTTTTGGTTTTGCCATCATATGAAACCATCATTGACATGCATAAGTAGCACTAGGGATTGTTCAGAACAAATTTTTTTTTTAAAGTAGTTTTTTGTTTTTAATTAAAATATAAGATAAAAAAATTAATATGTTTAGAATGATTTTTTTTTATTTTTTTTTTACAAAAAGGTGTTTAAAAAGTGGAGCAAATAGAAATAAATATTTATTTTTGATATTTCTTAACTTTTAATTTCTTTTGATAACATTTACCTTTTATATTTTTTTCAGTTAGTTGCCAAACGTCCTCTCGTGTTTCATGCTCTCTTTTTTGGTTTTTGTTTTTGTTTTTGTTTTTTTCCTATCACAGGACAATGTGAATTCTCTCAAACATTGTACGTTGCATCGGACAAAAATATCAATTAAAAGAAACATTGCACACGGACTCAAAGTTGACCACATGTTTCAGCACAAGAAAGCAGGCAAGATCATGGAAAAGTCTGCTGGCTGACCTTCATTGTTTAACAAATTACACTCACATCTCCTAAAATTTAGAGGAAATATAATAAATTTTATAATTTTAATATAATTATATTAAATTTATTTAAAATTTTAATTCACAAACACTTAGTTTTATTTTTATTAATAATTTGTTAGTCATATAGATAAAAAAAATATTATTATAATTTTTTTATGTTAAAATATATATTATTTTATAATTATTCTAGTGTTTTTATACTATCTATATTAATTTCGGATCATTTAACCATACTAAAAAAAAGTTAGAGTAAGTATCAAAACAGTGGGGCTGTTTTTATTTTTGAGGTCAGTGTAATTTATCCTTCAGTTTTTATGACAAATTCTAGGTTTGTCAAATAATTTAAAGTTTTTTTTTTTCATTTTTTAATTTTTTGTAAAAAACATATGATTAAACAATTGTTGGTCAATCAAACAAATTTTATTTAAAAACTCTTTTTATGCCAAAAACAAAAGCTTGGCTATTTTATTTATTTTTTGGTAAGCATTTGACTTTTTAACTTATTAGGTCAAGTTTGGCATCTCTCCAAAAAGTTAAAAAATCAAAAAATTATTTAAAAAGTTAAAAAGTTATCACTATTCACTAAAAAAAATATTAAAAAATTAATTTTTCACACATCTATACAACTCAGCAATCATGACAAAATTGGCGTTGTGCAGCGTTCGTTAAGAATAATTGCACAGTTTGAGTGTAATTTTCACACACTGCTGGTCAGCCCGGGGGCCCATCACGGGTTCCGTTTTGATAATCTGAACCATTCAATGTGTAGAACTCATCGAATACTATATATTTAAAAAAATCATATTGATCGGATATCAATAATTACATGATCAAATCAGTTTAGTATAAAAAAATTGGATGGTATTATAATTAACGATTGAAAAAAAAATAAATCTAATCAGATAGCTATCGATATCCAATTAACGTGATTTTTAATAGACATATAATACTCGACGAGTTCTACACATTGAACAGTTCAGATTATCAAAATAGGACCCGTGATGGCCCCCACGGGCTGAACAAAACCATCCAGTGCAATACCCAAAAAGTAACCAATCATTTCTTAGCCTCAATTGAACTGCGCAAAAAGTACAACTGCACAACTCTTAATCCTAATTTTTTTTTACACACTAATTTATACAATTTTTTAATACATATTTTTTTATAAAAAGTCAAAAAGTTAACTCAAATATCCATATTTTTTTTCTTAACTTTTTAGTTCAAAAAAATAAAAATTATACTTATTTAGGACACCATAAACAACCCCTTAGTCTAAGAAAATAAATAAATGAATAAACCGCTAAAAAAAAAAACATTTGCTAAAAAACTACCAAAATCTCCGTCGATAAAAGTGCTCTCTCTCTCTCTCTCTCTCTCTCTCTCTCTCTCTCTCATATACTAGTGGACTCTCCGTGGATAAAAGTGCTTTCTTTCTCTCTCTCATATTAGTGGTAAGTAGTAATTCGTGTTATGCCCTAGACTTTATAAATTAAAAAATATATATTATAATTATTTTAAAATAATTTAATATTTATTTTGTAGTATATATAAAATTTATAAGTTAATTTTTATGTTTATAAATTTTTTAATTATTAGTTTAAAAAAATTATAATATATATAAGTCTAAAATGTAATTTTGATAATTTGTATTAAAAAAAATTGAATCTGATTAAATGAGATTAAATGAGTTATGATATACATTTTCTTGTTATGAAAATATACAAATTTAAAAATTATAATCAAGACAAAGATACAATTTTATTATTAAATGTGAAGTGAAATGATATTTAACAATAATTAATATATGTTTCTATTATTAATCCAATAATTTAAGTTACATTTCTCTTAATTTTAATTTCATAACTAAAAATACAATATGAATATAATACACAAATAGATTTCTAGTCTTTAATAATAAGAAGATTTCAAAATATTTTCAAACTTTCATTATTTTCTTTTAATTTTTTTTAATCTAATTTAATTTTAAATTTGAATAAAATTTTTGATTTTATATGAATGACTTTAACTTTTTCATTTAATTTTTATCAATTTTTAAAAGAATTTCATTCTTATACCATTTTTTTTTCTTTTCACCAATTTTGATAGAAAAAACAATAATTTTCAACATTTCATCTTTTTAAATTTTTATCAAATTATAATTTGATAAAAAAAAATATTAAGAGTTGAGCATTCTCTTAATTAGAATTATAGTGAAATAACATCTTGAAATAGTCAAAGTTTGAATATGTGGTTGGTTGAAATATATAATTTAATTAATTCTCTTCTCATATTTGTATAAAAATTGACTCATATGATTACACCATTATAAGTCAGATTATAGAAAAAAAAATTTGAGATGTCAAACATTTTCTATTTGTAAATATCCTACATATTAAAAAAAAATGTATAACTTTTGGATATGTGTTTATCAGTTTTGTTTTATGGACATAAATAATTGATGTTTCAATTTAAAAATTAAAAAGTAAAAAAAAAATTAGATTGGGTTTTTTAGAGATAAAATAAGGCATTTAACTCTTCTATATACTATTTAAGATGGACTATTTAATCACATAAAAAAATAAAAATTATATTTAGGGATTATCCCTATATATTATATTATTAGATACAACTATAGCTGTAAAAAATTAATTATAATATATATGAAAAGTTATATTACGCTTTTATTTTCAATTAATTGAATTATAACTATAATATATATGAAAAGTTATATTAAGCTTTTATTTTCAATTAATTGAATTATAATTAACAAACTAACAAATAGTTGTAATTGTATAATGGGATAGAAAGAGGATAAAAATAAATAACACAATGATATTTAAAATATTTAAATTTACCTAATGTTATAGTAAAATCTTGAATTCTCAATAAATTTTCACATTTTCTCTAAAATAAAATGAAAGTAAAAAATAAAAAATTTTGATACCCTTTTTTTTTTTTTACTTCAATTTTATGGTCTTCATTGAAGAAAAAAAATCCGATCAAAATCTTTGACACAGAGACATAGATACAGAGACATAGATACTTCGATTGCAACCATAATCACCAATAATTCTTCTTTACCATGCAAACCTGTAAACAAACACATAAACCTCACTAAAACTAAAACCAAAACCGAAACCAAACCAAAATCAAAATCAAAACCAAAACCAAACCAATAGCAGAGAAAGAGAATCACACATAAAAAAAATAAAATTAAAAAACAAATAAATTTATGGAATGAGAGAATGTTATCTCCAACAACTTAGACCTCACAAAACCCAATCCGCTAGCTCATCTATCAGTGCTCACGAAGTCTAGAAATTGGGATAACTAATCAGATTATTCTTTAAATAAGACTTAAAAATTGATTAATTTATCCCATTAAATGATTTAAAATTTGGATAAATATACATAAGAAAAATAATTAATTATATTACTAAATCATAATTCAAATATAGATATTGTCATATTTTTTGAGATCCATATCTAAATTCTTATCTTTTTCTTTTTTTCTTTTGTGTGATTTCTATTTGGTTTTTTTTTTTTTTCCAATTTATTTAAGATGAAGTTGTGGGTTTCTATTTTTTAATTTATCAATGGTTTCTATTTGTTTTTAATTATTATTATTTAGATAAGTTATGATGTGAGTTAGATATGTGATAGACATGTGGGTTTTATTGATTTAAAGTATGATGGTGGTTGATATTTTCAAATTAGATTTGTTTAGATAAATTTTAAAAAAATTTAAAATTTAAAATTGGATATTAAGATGCAAAAGATATATTTTAACTAAATAAATAAAAATCAAATTTATTAATTTTATCTGTTTGTATATCTGATTTTTAGTTTTTTTTTTTTTTTGTTATATTATAATATAATATATAAGACATAGATAGATATTCACAATTTTCATGAAAAATATTATCTGATTTTTTGGATAAGAGAGAAGGTAAGCAAGTTTTAATAGAGAGACTAGGATGGAGAGATTATGATATATTTCCATTTGAAATTTATAAATTAAAGAATAATTATTATTTCTAAAATATTGAAATAAATAAATCAGTCGATAGTTTTTTTAAAATCTATTTTATAAATTAAAAAATCAATAATATTAGAAAATTAATTAATTTGTCATATTAAATGATTTAAAATTTTGATAGACATACATCAAAAAAATAGATAATTATATTTTTAAATCATAATTTAAATTTAGATATTGTTATATCTTTTTGAGATCCATATCTAAATTTTTATCTTCTTTATTTTTGTGTGGTTTTTATTTTTTTTTTTTCAATTTATTTTAGATGGAGTTTTGGGTTTTTATTTTTTAAAAAAAAATTAATTTATCTATGGTTTCTATTTGTTTTTAATTATTATTATTTAAGTAAGTTATTATGCGAGTTAAATATGTGATAGATATGTGAGTTTTATTAATTTAAAGTATAATAGTAAGAGATATTTTCAAATCAAATTTGTTAAGATAAACTTTATAGATTTTTAAATTTTAAAATTGGATATTGAGAGGTAAAAGAAATATTTTAACTGAATAAATAAAAATCTAATTTACTAATTTTATCTGTTTGTATATCTGATTTTTAATTTTTTTTTCGTTATGTTATAATATATAAGATATAGATAGATACCCACAACTTTCATGAAAAATATTATCTGATTTCGGGAGAGAAAAGGGACGCAAGTTTTAATTTTATTTATTTTTTGAAAATTAGTGAGAAAGATTATGATGGAGAGATTATGAAATATTTTTAAAATAATTAAATAAATAAATCAGCGAATAGGTTTTTTTAATGTATTTTATAAATTGAAAGTTCAATAATTTTATAACGAGAGTTTAGAACTCTTAGGAGGCTTCTCATTAGAAATCATATTTTCCTTATATAATATATAGATAGATAGATATAAATATTTATACTTATTTTAAATATTTTTTTAATTAGCCTATCACCCGTGCTTTGCACGAGATAATCATAGATATTTATATTTGTTTTAGATTTTTTTTAATATATAAATTATGTTTTTCAAGATTTTTTATAAAAATAATTTAACAATCTTATCACTAACCATAGTGTAGGGTAGAAGTTGAAAAAAGTATTGCAATAACTATACACAGGTTGCATTTATAATTATTTATATGAGTGGATTTTAAATGCTGATTAAGAGATTTTAACCAAATCAATAAATACAGGTATGTGGAAAAACATGTGGATTGAAAAAAGTTAATAAATCCTGATCAAGGGATTTTGACCAAATCAATAAATGCTGAGTTTTTTTTTTTAAAATAAAAAATTAAAAAAATTCAGATTGGGATATTGAAACTCCCACAGGCCTTGGGGTTAAAAACTCCGTTTTGCTTAATATATAGTATAGATATATATATATTTTTTTTAAAGATTTTTTATAGAAATAATTTAACAATCTCATCACTAACCAAAGTGTATGGGAGAAGTTGAAAAAAGTCCTGCAGTAATTATGAGAGAAGTCAAAAAGGTTAGTGAGTTGGGAAAAGTCAATAAATGCTGAGGTTATTTATTTTTTTAAATCAAAAAATTAGAAAATTAAGATTGAGATATTGGAACTTCCACAAAACTTGTAGGTTAAAAACTCCATTTTCCTTATATAATACTAACCTATCACCCGTGCTATGCACATGATAATTATAAATATTTATATTTGTGTTAGATTTTTTTTAATATATAAATTATGTTTTTAAAGATTTTTTATAAAGATAATTTAACTATCTTATCACTAACCATAATGTATGGGAGGAGTTGAAAAGGGTATTGCAGTAACTATACATAAGTTGTATCTATTATTATTTGTATGAGGGGATTTTAAATGTTGATCAAAAGATTTTGACCAAATTAATAAATACAGGATGTGGAAAGACATGTGGATTGAAAAAAAGTTAATAAATGCTGATCAGGAGATTCTAACCAAATCAATAAATGTTGAGTTTTTTTTTTAATAAAAAATTTAGAAAATTCAAGTTGAGATATTGGAGCTCTCACAGGTCTTGGGGGTTAAAAATCCCCTTTTACTTAATATATAGTATAGATATAGATATATATATATATATATATATATGTATTTTCATGTAGATTGTTGGTAATACACCAAAGATTGAGAGAACTTAATTTTTTAAAAATAATTCACTAAAAACGAAATTAACTAAAAAAATTATAAAATAAACAAAAAGCCACCAATTATAATTGATTATTACTAGTGGGTTACTCTCTCTTATAGTTTTTGTTTTCCTTGGCAAAAAGATTTTTTAGTAATAGTATTTTTCTCATTTCATTTTTCCTTCTCGTGTAATTGTATATATATTTTTTCTCATTATTACTTTTTTTTGTTTTACCTTTGACTAGGTATTTTCAGAACCCTAGACTAATGTAATGATAATGGAGATTGGTTTATCAAAAATTATTCAAGACTCTTAAAAGCGATGCGTGATTATGTTACTCATCAATCATCCAATATTATAATTTTTACTATTCTCTTATGTCGTCATATAAAATCATAATTTTACTTATTAATCACGACCCTTTTAAATATCACTTAATTATCTCAAAATCATTGAATTACTTGTTGGAGTCCTCACAAGCAAAACTACACCTACCAAAACCTACCAAGTCTATTGTCTCTTTTCCTTGAGGTGTGAATGGGATTTTAGAGCCTAGATGCCCCAGCCTGTTTCATTAAGTGAGTCCAAATCATCATAGGTCGTGGATCATGAGTCAATGGAAAGAACAGGGACTATGCAAATCAGTCAAACCTGGCTGTTTCGTCATAAACAAAAATGATGATAAATGAGTGATTGGGTTAGTCAACACTTAATTGTCGTTTGACAAAATTTTTTTAATTTGAAATTAAAAAAATTTATTTGGCAAAATTTTTTTAATTTTTTATTTTTTGTGAGAGAAAAAATAAAATAATTATAATTTGTGGAGTGTTTTTGGTACATAATAAAAAGCTAACTTTTTAATTTTTTTAGCCAAAAAAGTAACAAAAAAAAAGTCGCAAAAAAACTAATTTTTTAACACGAAAAAACCAAAAAATTACCAAAAAAAAATCAAAAAGTCAACTTTTTATCAATTTATCAAAACACCACTGTATATGATATGTAATCTTATTTATTTATTTAACCTATTTTATCTTTTATATTGTTTTAGTTCCAATTGAAATAGCCAACCAAGCCTTAGTAGTTGGTAGTTGTTCAATTAGGACGGGCTCAATCCCAATAATATCTTCTTCTTTTTTTTCATTTTTGTTTAGGAAAAACAAATAAATTTTTCGTAATTGAGTTTGGATAATTTGAGCCTTGCTTATTTAAGCTCCAACTAGAACAAGCAAGTTCAAGCAAAGGTCGGTCTTGGGCTCAACCTTGGACAAATCTCTCTAACATTTTGGATTGAACTTACCCGAGGTACACTCTTAACAGTTTGGCAAGAAGGTTCGATGCTATGGGGTAATGAGATTTGAGCCTCGTTTGGCAAGTAATAATTTTAGTTTAAAAGTCAAAAAAGTTACTAAAAAAATCAAAAAAACCTGTAACTTATATAAAAAATCAAAAATTTCATTTTCTCTCTACTTTTACACATTTTTTTGTTAAAAATTAAAAAGTTATTCCAAACATACAAGTTTTTTTTTGTCTCATATTTTAGCTAAAAAATTACTAAAATAACATGTTTCCAGACGAGACCTTAATGTCACTATTATGCCACAATGCATAACAAGTGCTCCTCAATAGGGCTCATATTGGGCCCATCTTCATAATCCGAATAGTTAATTTTGTAAAACTCGTCAAGTATATTATGTATGAAAAAAATTAAGTTGATTGAATATTAATAATTATATAACAATATCACATTTGTCATAAAAAGGGAAAATTACACCAATAGTCTCTATATTTTTGCCCTTGTGTCATTTTAGTTCCTTTAATTTCAATCGACTCAATTTTGACTTTAAATTTATGGTTTTGTTTCAATTTGGTTTAAATGACTACAATTGTGTGTTTTTTAATGAAAAATGCGCACATAAACAACATGTAATGGCCTTGTTTGGTAGAACTGTGGGAAAGTATTTATAGCTTATAACTATGAACATAAGCTGATTTCTGACTTATAAATTAAGCATCTCCTACCCCACTCAAAGAATAAGCTGATTTCTGACTTCCAAAAAGCTATAAGTTATAAGCTATAAGCTAAACCAAACACATCAAAATACCTTAAATTAAGCTGAAAGCTGAAATAAGCAGCTTTTAAGCTGCACCAAACAGCCACAATATATTTTTATGGATAAAATTATAAACTTATTCAACTTAAATAAATTAACTTCAATCAACTTATTGACTATTTTCCTTCAAAAATCCTAATTGACGTTATTAATTGGACTAAATTGACATCAAAACTAGAATTAAGGGTCAAAATCGAGTTAATTGAAATTATGAACACCAAAATGACATAAGAGACAAAGTGCAAGGATTACCAATGTAATTTACCATCATAAAAAATAAACATCAAACATGATTTTGAGAATGAACTATTCAATTTTTTAAAGACAAATATATTCTACTCATGTGATAATTGATACTCGATCCAATTTATTTATTTATTTATTTATTTTTGTAAATATAATAATGAATGCTACAAAATATATAAGTTTAGAACATGAAAGTAGACCTAACAAGGGCCCTACCAAAGAACACAACAATGAATAATGTGTCTCAGCGCACAACAATAACACCATATCCAAGGTTAAGCTGGAATATCTAGCAAAAGATTCAAATTAATCTAAACTGTCACAATTATAGCATTGTTCTATATATATATATACAGCTTTGGATACCTAGCACAGGGTGAAAATTAGATTAAAATTATGTATTTATAACATTGTTCTCTAGATACAACTTTGGAGCAAGCAAGATGGCCCAAATATTAAGAGCTTTGCACATTCTTCTTAGCTCATAATTGGCTTTCATGTGTGATTTTACCCTTTTTCGTCCCTTGATAATATGTACTAATGTCTTTATGATACCAAAAATAAATAAATAAACTGTCGGTGAAGTCATGCCTATTTGACTATTGGATCATTGAGCGAAAAAATCAGTCAAAATGGCTTGAGTAAATGTGAGAACAAACCAAAAAAATAATAAAAATTGATAAGCCTAGAATAATCATGTTTTCATGGGTTGAAGTCTCATTTTTAGTGCACCTCTTAAAGAGAGGTATCGAGGCCATTTCATTTTAAAAAATAATTTTAATATCATTTTATAATTAGAAAGACGATATGTTGTAATATTATCAATTGGACTAAAGATTCACTAGCACACACTACAAATATTCAGTCAAAATAACAGAATAAGTAAAGTTAAGATGAATAATATTATACCAAGACACACATCACAATTAAGTCCATGAATATATTAATTCATAAACCAAAGTTCATATATTTTATTTGTTTTTTTATTTAATAAAGTACGTAATTGAAATTGAAAATAACTTGTAACAATCTGTAACAAGATTTGTATACTTTAGGTGTAGAGTCATGTTGATCATTCAGAATTAATAACGGAAATAAGCAAATGGCAACGGAGGTCATGAAACATGGCAAACAGGGAAGACGTCTCAAAACGAAGACTACTACTATATTTACTATCCCCTACTAATTGAAACTAACTGTGAGTGGAATTCCTTAAATATTATCTTTTTTCCTAATTATTATGTACTATTAATGGAAAAATCATTGACTAAAGGTCCTTACGATATATTAAACTTGTGCTTAATTCAATTTGAGCATGATTTAGACAGAATTATTTTATTAATTTTTGTGTTAGAGATTTTTCCAAATTTGTATGCAAGTAAATTAGGGTCTTTCTACAATATATATACTCAAGTAATGATATTTTGTTGTGGTGATACCATAAAGTATCATGATCAATCCATTTTGTTGTCATAATTAAATGCACCACCATAAATCATAACCAAACATAACTTGAAATATAACTAAATAATTCTTCGGTCATAACCTAGCCATAATAGGTTAGAATTAAGTTATAATCAACACTTCAATATGAGTCGGAACTAAGATATAACTAACATTACAATAGACATAACCAAACACCAATTACGGTATAATTGAAGATTTCTTCAATCATAGCCAAAATTTGAATCACAATAGGTCATAACTATATCATAACTAATACTATAATGAATTATAACTATGTCATAACCAACACCAATACAAACACCACAATAAGGCATAACTAAATATCACAAAAGGTAACTAGACATCACTACAAGAAATATAGCGATTCTGCTTTAGACCCGACCAATTAGATGTTTTGGATCTGGGTTTCATTGTCTTATATAGTTGTTCATATCTTGTTTCCCCTTACTTCTCTTTAAGTTTGGTTATTAGAATGTGTTGGTTGTGTTTGGAATAGGTTGGTAGTTTGTTTTTCCAATTGTTGTTGCCCAGGATTTTGCTTCTTCGCTCGAGTAGCACATCTTGCGCTCGAGCGGTCTTTGTGAATTTTTAGTACTTTTGCAAGTCTGCAGAGATACTAAGAGTTGGCATTTTTCGCTTGAGCGGTCTTTCTTGCGCTCGAGCGGTGTTCGCTCAAGTGAGTCTTCTTGTGCTCGAGCGGTAGTCTTCTATCTATAAAACTTCTGGGAGTTGGTATTCTTCGCTCGAGCAAAGATTCTTGTTCTCGAGCGGTGCAACTTATTGTATCTAGTCGCTCGAGCGACACTTCTTGCGCTTAAGTGATCTATGCATATAATAGTTCGTAAGAAGCCACTTTTGAATCACTTTTTCATTTCTCTCTCTCTCTATAAACATTCCAAAAACCCTAGATTTACACACTCTTTCTCTAAAACTCTATTTTTCTCTACAAATACACCTAGATCCCTTGAGTTCCTCACTCGTGTCCCTTTGTTAAGAAGGTAGAGCACGTCGTGAGCTTCCTTTTGATCGGAGCAAAGTCGATTTTTAGCCTCTTTGAGTTTTCTACACACACACACTCTCTCTCTCTCTCTCTCTTTCTCGTCTTCTAAGCTTGAGGTAGGGATTGCTCCACACTTTCTTATAGTTTTTAACTTAGCTATTTGTGTTTTTAAACAATATTGTGATTGTCACGACCCAAACCCGCCCCTAATGGTTTAGCATCATAACCAGCCAGTAATCTATGATTATCAAAGGCCTGCTTAACAGTGATAACAATTATACAATAAGAAGGGCCAGCAGAAGCCTATAAACATTAAAACATAATGTCCAAAGAGCTGTGAGGACTTAAATGAACAGACAACTTCTATATATAAGTCCAAGTCCAAACATATAATCAACACTTAAATCCAAAACACATCTAAGTACAAAATAAAAGACATGTTAGGGAATTAAATCCCAAGCCAAAAACAAGTTAGAAAACATTCACTTGACGTCATATAATCATTCAAAAAGGGTGGAATTAAGTCACCCCAAAAAACCTTAACAATAACGGTTCGGAACTTCGCAGTGAGACACAATAGGTTGGCTTGACAAAGCGGGATCAAGTTGACGCTGCTAACTTTGCTCTGGTGCCTAGCCACCTACATATATATAATAAACTGTGAGCTATAGCCCAATGAATAACAAATGCGTAAAGGGTTTGTGAACGATGTCCTTATAGCAATTAAAACAGTCGATTTTAGTAGTAAATCAGTTCAATAAGCAGTATTTATACATTTCAGTGTCATATGAAATCATTATAGTCATACGTGGTACATCCCATAGCAAAACAGTTCAGTAGGTCTTAAGGACCGAACAGTTAATTGATGGCCATCAATACAGTAACAATAGTTCCAAAGATTTGAACTGGCAGAGATCTCAGAATAAAGCGATGGCAAGAATAATCGGTTGCTATGGATGCCACGAGTACAGTTACAAAAGTAGGACAATATTCATTTAGTAAACAATCTCATTTCAGAAAGTAGTTTAGTCAATCAATCAGAAAATAATCATAATTGAACATAGCTTTACAACATTGTTACTCACAGTGGGCTCCTCGATATATGTGCTTAAATGCACTAAAATTGTGGCATCCAACCTAAACAAACAGATTCAAGCACAACTCAATTACAATCATGTCATTCTATTATTCAATCATTTCTATTTCTATTCAGTTTGTTGTTTACTTGATCGATTTCTATTTGTTGTTCAATCGTTCGGTTCTAACTTTCATTTTATATTCATTTGTGTTCATGAGATGCAAATGCACATGAAAGCACTTTAAAACCATGCAAATGGAGGCCCGGAAGGTAGAAAAGAGGAGTGAAAAACAAAATCGGGTCTGCCCAAAGAGCCACATGTGCGGGGGTCCTAGCCGCATGTGCGGGACCTCCACTGCACGTGCGCCCCACAAGTGCAATTATTTCAATATGCAAGCTCCAATCTACCCTATTTTCTGTATGTGCGGGGCTCCAAACCGCATGTGCGACGTTGGTGAAAAATTGTCCGAAATTCTGTTTAAATTTGCAACTCACATTTATATCAATACAACTTCATTCCATACATTATAAGTCCCAAAAATTCTTCAAAAACACTTGAATTCACAAGTTCTAGCTTCAAACAAAAATGCATGAGTTTAAAACAACCTCAAATTGTCATGAAGAAATCAAACCCTCACTTTGTTATGTAAATGTATAAACCATACAAGTGTAAGCTCTAAAATTCAAACTTCCATGGAAGTCCCTCTCAATTGAATAACTATGCAAGAATTTAAATGGATGAAACCAAATTTCCATGAAATTATGCCATGCATGTAGCTATATGAAGTGAATTTGGTTAATTCTTCCATACCAAGACATGCATGTATCATCTATCAATTACATTCACACATCTTTCACATAAACCCCAAATTCTTCTTATTTAATTTGAATTCCATAATTTATGAGCATAATTCTTCAACTTCAATTCAATTATATTTCATCATCTCGTAGTCTTAATTATACTAAATTAAATTATACTAAGGTGAATTAGGCTCTAATTCCTATCCAATTTCTTAATTCTAACTTGTTAAAAAAATAACGAATCAGACAGGTTTAATCCACACCTATCTGTTCTCAATGACAATACCATATACATATATCACACATGGCTCATATATTACAATTAACACATAAGCACATAATCAACACTAATCAGATAATTAATTTCATTAATTTACTTAATTCAGAGACGGTTGTCATAGTGACTAGAGAATTTTGAACAAATTTAGGGTTTTTGATAAAAATTCAAAAGAGGGTTTTCTAATGGTTTCATGGAAATGGTTGTGGGATTGGAAATGAGGCTGAGTTGCAATAAAATAGTTGGTTTCAATATGTAGAATTGAATTTGGAAGAAAAATGGAGTTTTGCGCTAATTATGTCAAATGCTGATTTTATATAAATTATGGAATTGGTGTTGGAAATATAAAATTGGATTGGTTTTGATGAGGATGGTAGAGTTGGGTATGTATTATCACTCACATCTTAGAATTTGAAAAGTTTATCTTTATGGAAATTAATTATTTGTTTAGATATATCTGTTTTGAGCTATCGATGTAGGATAACTATGATTGTTGTAAAAATTGCATGAGAATTAAGGAAATTGAAACCATTTTCTCATCCATTGTATTAAGCATTGTTGCATATTCAACACATTTGGAAATATTGTTTTGAGAAAAAAATGGTGAATACCTTGGTAAATCTGGGTAGGAGTGTAGTTGTGATATTAAATTAGCTTGTGTGTCCTTGGTAAAAGACTAGAAACCTGCACAAATAGGTGTCTAGCCTTCCGGTTAATACCGGTAAAAATGACAAATTGATAGTACTTGTACAATCTACTAGCAGACATGTCCTAGAGATTCACAGTGTTCTATTCATTGCCCTATTTTCTATTATAAAGGAAATGATATCATGTATTGGGAGGTAAACTTGGCATTACATGGTTTTAAAAAGAGAAAATGAAAATATTTTGGCATGAGCATTGCATATGCATTCACCTTATATTTTTGTTAAGATTCTTAAACTGTGTTGTAGTATCTCTGTTGGGGTTTGGCTTACCTTATGTAGAAAACCATTTTCAGGTACTAATGACATACCTCCGCTAAAGCAATAGCTTTTGGGAGAACTTGGAGTAAGAGCTTTATTTTGTGTATTTATTTTTTGTACAAGCCAAGGGCTTTAACTGTATTAGATTCGAATCCACTTTTGTTATAACTAAGTATTGACTTGGAAAAGTCAGAAGCCCTTAGGGCATTTCTTATCTGTTTAACTTCCATTCTATTTCTTTATTTTGCAACATATGCTATAGATTCAAAGCCAGGCTTGTGAATGTATAACCGCATATGTGACTCTTTTGTAAACTCAATTGAACTTAATGGAAGATGATTACTTCACCATTGTTGTTATTTATCAATGTTGTTATGAGAACCCATATTTAATTATTCTTAAAAGAAAATAAATTAATTAATTAATTAGTTTTATCTATAGTCTATTTAAAATATATATTAATGTATAAGTTAGTTTTAAATTAACCCAATTCAATCACTAACAAAGACATTGTTAAGAATAATAATTTTGTAGATGTTCAATATTTGTTGTTTATAAATTATTTTAATAAGGGTTCAACATGATAATTATCTTTGTTAAATAACTTAGTTAAAAACCTTAATGTGTTCATTTTAATAAACCCAAAAAATAAATAAATAAATAAAATAAGATAAAATAATATATATATATATATATATATAGCAGATTTCGCCAGATTTGGTACCCAACACTTGGTTTACATGCATGTTAAGTAGAGTATAGGGGGGCTTTTCCCAAATTAAGGCAAAATAGCAACTTATTTCTCAAACTAGGCCTAGTTTTGATGAAATTCCCAAACTAAGCTAAAGCGTGGTTACGAACCACGCTTTCACCGTTTTTGTGGCCCTCCCGCGGAAAATTTGTAAAATCGTAAAAGCGTGGTTACAAACCACGCTTTTAATTAAGAAAGCGTGGTTACAAACCACGCTTTTAAATAAATTTTTTTTTCAGAAATAAATTTTTTTTTTTTTTTCATAAAACGTGGCTGCGAACCACGCTTTTACTATGCGTTTAAATAAATTTTTATTTTTTCAGAAAACATGGTTCACAACCACGCCTTTACTGTTCATCCAAGGAAAACATGGATGATAACCACACTTTTAATTGAAATCCAGTTTTAAAGGAAAGCGTGGTTCGTAACCACGCTTTTAGGAGTACTCACTGTTGATTATTATTATTATTCAATTCAAATTCTATAATTCGCTCAATCATCTTGTAAATCTCTATATATAAATTATTCATATAAAATATCGTATTGATAAACAATCTTAGCTACCAAATTTTATTATTTTAATATTTAAAAATAAATTATGTAATTTTGAAATTATGTTTTGCATCCATTATTTTTTTTTTAAATGATAAAATTATATGTACGATTATCAGATCAATTTGATATTTACATAAATAATTTATACATAAAATTTTTAAAAAATAAACAGCATGCATTGTCTAAAGAGTAGTGAATTATGTAAAAAATGTAAATTAAATATTTGCTTAATTTACCTGATATTTTTTAAATTGTTATTTAAATATAAAATTTTAAATAAATTTTTATTTTGTTTTGTTATATAATTCAAATATAATTTAAAAAAGATCGATGATGGACAAAAATAAAAACAACAAATAAAAATTTTAAATTAAAAAAGAAGAATAAAATAATGGCCTCGAGACACGCACCCTCCCAGAGAGAACATTTTGTGCAGTTTTGGAGAGATTTTGTCGGGGCTTTTCCCAAACTAAGCCCCTATACTAATTTATTTCCCAAACTAAGCATACTTTTGCAGAATTTTCGAAACTAAATATTTGTTGTTCCCTTAAATTTTTGTTGCCACGAAATATTTAAATAAAACTTCAAACAACATATATAAAGTATCTAATTTGCTAATTACTACTACGAACAAGAAAACAAAATAAAGGTATGACTATAACACTTTAGAACGCCGTAGCTAGTTCAAACATTAGTATCCCACAAAAATAATTTGTAGAAACATTCAACATAACACATAATATAAAATAAAGCGACGAGTACAATACTTAACAGTTACATAGACAAATATTAGACAAACCTTTTACAAACTCATTGTCGAAAGAGTTATTTTAACACACATAACATATAATTATGGATAACCTAATATAATTTAGTAGACAGATAGACGCCTAATCCTCGCTCAAATCGGTAATCTCAGAGTCCGAACAATCAGAGAGCTCAGGGTCAGAGAGAAGTGCAGGATCGTCCTTGATAGCCACAGCATTTGGTGCTATTCCGTTCTTCTTGGCATCCGACTTAAGTATAGATAGTTCCATATCGCGGGCTGACCTACGGCGCATTTGAGAAATCTCACGTCGAAGTCTTTCACATAGTCGATCAAAATTATCTGGATCTTTCTTTTGGATCTGAACTGAACGTGCTTTTGGCATCTTCAGTCGATTTTCCCGACATAATCTTTCCATTTGCACTCGCTCTATAAATAGTGTGGGCCACTTTAGAAGTCTAGCGTCTGCTAAACCATATCCTGTTTGATTATCAGATGGATCCTCCACGAAACCACATGGATCTCGATAGTGCTTGGGCAAGACAAAATGTCGCTTCCCAAACCTATAATGATAAGCACAAGAAGCATCTAACAAAGTAAATGGTGTTTCATCTTCAACATCACCACTTCCCTTTCCCATTCCTGTTCTTCGGCATAGACTCTCACCACTTTCGAAATTCCTACCCCCTGCCGTGAATTTATACTCTATTTGATTTTTTCTCAATAGATGAACGATAGTTTCCTAGGGCGAACTGAGTGGAAAGGTTGTGTGTTTACCATCACTCCTTCAGTCCTTTATATAGTTGTTTGTCAACACTATTGTCATGTGGTCGTATTAATGTGACTTAGATGAATTATGAAATGTGAGAAAAAAACAAAGCATTTAAGTCATGCTGCACAAAGTCACATGCATCCGCATGTGAGGAAAAAAAGTCACAAAGTATATAATTTACAAAGTCAGAAAGTCACATGCATCACTGCATCACTGCACAAAGTCACATGCATCACATGCATCACTGCACAAAGTCACATAGCATCTGAGGAAAAAACAAAGCATACAATTTATTACGTCTGTAAAAGTCACTGTATCACTGAGAAATGTTGGACGTATTATTACGCCGAGCTACAATTTGTTATCGTACCATAGCTACTGTGCCCATGTGAATTTCTATAATTCATAACGGGATGAGGGGGTGTCAGAACAAAACAACAAAATAATTAGACCCTTTGTGTTTAAAAAGTCACCCTATGTAGCTCCAAATAGATTCATATGCCTTAAAGATAAAATATTATAGAGTTAGAACGTATTGAAGATTAATTTGTAGTAGAGTTAGAATTAATGGGTTTTTCGATGTATAGAACTTGAAATGGTTATAGAAAAAAGCTAGCCTAGTATGTAGATAAGAACAACACTGACTTAAATCAACATACAGTTAACTTGAAATTAAATTGGTCAAATTTCTCCAATTAAATTAAATTAAATATGTAAGGTGAAAAGTGAAATTAAATATATTGTCAAGGCAAAATAAATTGAATTATATTTGTAAGCGGAAAAGTGAAATTAAATTTCTAAGCGGATTTCAACTTTGCTTAAAACCTTCAGATATGCACTGAGTAGTAAATAAAAGTCGAAGTGACAACTCCTATAAAGTTGATGCATAGTTGTTCAGGTCATAAAAGTTGACGTGACAACTCTGATGCATAGTTGTTTATAATAATTTCAAACATACAACTACCATGTGTAATGGCTTTGTAATGCTTACACATGAGTTATCAATAGGAAGAGAAATTCGTAACGAATCTTGACATGTGTACTTATAAATGTAGTGATTTCATAAACTTCAGGTTCATATAACAAATAGTTGAAATACATCTGTAGAATAGATGAACAACAACATTGTCTTATACTCTAGTAACGAAGATACGACACAACATACAAACATGTATGAAAGATAAAGGTGTTTGATTTCTCATTCCTCATCTGACATGTAGTAGTCATAGAGATATTTTTCATTGTTTAAGACATCATTTCGCTCAATCACTGTCAATTCTCTATTGCTTGCTTCTGTCATTTCAGTGGCTAGCTGAAGCATGAAATGTCAACATCTCCACATCAACATTCTGTTGTTCTCCTTCTTAATTCTGCTAACTGCTTTTTCATAGTCACTCACATTTTGTCTAGCCATGGTCAATGAACAACGATGAAGTACCAATGCCCCAAAGTTACGTAGATCATTAAACAATCCTTCTTACTCCGTTACCCTGAATGCCCATTCTACTCGGATACCAGCATAATAATCCTTTGGACTCGAGTACTTTTCGCTCTTGTAGTCATAAGTAAATGAAGGTAGTAGCCAGACTTTCGGATTTCTTTGACGGCGTGAACTTTTTGCACTTCTTGAAGACATTGTTCATAAAATAAAAAAAATTAATAATAATAGTAATTGTAGATATATTACTATTGTTATGACTTGAACAAACATCATACTGGGAGTAGTGCTATTTATAGACACCATACTAGGAGTTAGCTAGAGATGACCTGGTGACGATATTTGAAATGTTAGGGCACTATGGAAGAAGTGATACCCGTGATATTATTTTATCTTATTCATTTCATGCAATCCTGAGTACCCGTGATTTTGTGTACCTGTGATGTAGTCACGGACGTGGTTGTCAGATAAAATCATAATTGTAGGTCTTCTTTTTGACAATGCAATCCCTTCATAGTCGAGCAATGAGTTGTCAAATTAATCAGTAATGCAGTGAGTTGTCACAACGCCACATTAAACTATTTTTTCATGCTTGCTTTTTTAATACAGTAAGTAGTCACTTCGAACTGACGATTTAAGTACAAATTGGTGTTTTCAAAAAATTATAAATTAAATCATAAAATGAAACTGCGGCTTTAATTTTCTTTGTTTTAAAGTAATACTGTTCATAAACAACTATGAAACAGAGTATAAGTAAATACACAACCTTCCAACTCATTTCGACCTACAAAACTATCATTGATTTTTTCACCAAAACAATGTTCAAAACAAAACAAAACAAAATAATAAAATGGCCACCTGATATGTAAAAAAGATTGGCACGGCAGCCTATATTTTATCTTATTTTCAGTTTACGAAACTTCACAGTCATCTCATTTTCTCCTCTTTGCATTTTCTGCTTCTTTTTGT